>QUSF01000067.1:1324717-1353614 GCA_003676055.1 Chloebia gouldiae | reverse complement strand
AAAAAAATGAAAAATAATCCTGCTAGAAGAAATTACTGTACGTCAAAAATAATACTTTGCCCCCGGACTTTCTGCTCCCACTGAAAATGAATCATCTTTTGGCATTAAGCAGCCACAGCTTTGTTATTAACAATCAATACCATTACAATACACCTAAAACTTGACTAAATGCAATTACGGCACATCAAAGAATGTTACAGCTTAAGGGGCTTCAAAGACTTCTCAGCAAGTATCCTGAATTCCTGGCTTTGGCTCCCTGCACCCAGATGGAGGGAGAAGGCACCTTCCTCAGTGGTGATACTCACTGACAGCATCCAGGGGCACCAAGGGCATTGACAGGGTCACAGGAGCCAAAGAACCATCCCATGGTGTCTCATGGCCTGGGGAGATTCATTTAGAGTCCAACACCGTGAAATTAACTCAGTGCAAAACAACAATTAGCACAACAAGGCCTCCTGGGATTCATTAAAAAGGAGCCTGGTCCAAGAGGAAATCATTGAGTGAGGCCTCGCAGTGCTGGGCTGGTTGTGGCCTCACTGGGCACAGAGAGGGTGATTTGGGATTGGGAATGATCTGTCTGTGGGATTGTTCTGATGTGCTGTTTGTGATGCATTAAAAACTGCAACTTAGTGCTCAGTGTGAGAATGAATTGGACTGTGCATGCAAGCTGTCACCTGTGCTGAGAGGTGTGAAAAAATTATGAGCTGCATTGTATGGAAACTACAAGTAGTGCTTACTGCCAGGAATAAACACAGACATTTGAGCTGGGAAGTTGAAATTAAGTTGTATACCAAACACAGATTTATTTGGTGGGTTTGCAGGAATTGGCAGCTTGTACAGTTTCACCCATGGAAATCAAGGCTCCTGCCCATCATTCATAAAAATAATCACATCTATTACCTGCCTTGCCTGCAGCTCCAGGTATTTGTACATCCAACCCCATCTGCCCCTTCCTGAGCTGGATTTAAAAGCCCAGAGGGCAGGGCCAGCACAGTGACTCCAGTGGCCACTGTGCCCTTCATTCACGAGCCCTCAGGGCTGCTGCCTCGAGGTGATGCCCCTGGAACACTTCCAGGCTGGCAGGTGCATCCTCCTGAGCACCCTCAGCATCCTGAGCACCCTCAGCCCCTCCAGCCCATCCCAAGGAGCAGCTGGGCTCCTTCCTCTTCCTCCTCCTCCTGCTGCCCCATCACCTGCTGCAGCAAACTGAGCAGTTCATGTCCTGATTGCTCTCTGTCTCTTAATGCAACAGCACAGAGGGAGAGATGTTTCCTATTTTTAGCCTTCTGTGGAGTGTTTTCTTCTGGATGAGCTGTCACAACACCTACTGCTGCCCGTGCCAGGCCTGCTCACACCAGGGTCACCTGGGCACACGCAGAGGGACACGAGGGCTTCAGCTGGGCCAGCAAAGCCTCTGGCAGTGAAGGGCCAGCTCACACCAGCTGCAGCTCGTGTCTGTGATGCCATTCCCACTGCTGGGAAGAGCGATTTCTGCAGAAGAAAAGACAGAAGCAACACCTGAAACCTCTGAAGGCTGGCTGGTCTTTCTGCAGAAGCCTGCAATTCTTCCTTCCAGCTGCCTGCTTTTCCCCAGAAAGAACAGGAACGTTTTTCACCTGAACGCTGTTTTTGCCACATCCAGGCTCAGCCTCAGGCTGACTCTGAGGGTCTGTCACCCTCACCAGAGCTGTGCCTGCACCACCAGGACACCTCTGTGCCTGCCCCTGGCTCCTGCTGCACTCGTACATCCTGGTGGGGTGACCAAACTGGTACCACACCCCAGCGTGGCACTGCCCCTGTCACCCTGGCTGGGCACAGAGCAACCCACAGCAGCCTGGGGAAATGCAGAGGGGGCCCACGGGCACCTCCCCTCTCCTCTGCACCTCAGGTGGGCTCCTCAAGGCTCTGTTCTGGCAGTGCTGTGTTACCCACTCGCTCTGGGGTGCTCAGCAGGTGATGGCCATTGCAGCTTCTGGGAGCCTTGGGGGCTGCCTGGGCTTATGGAGCTGATCCTTTGGAACTTGGCAAAAAAATCAGATTTTTCCAGTCAGCTTCAGACCTGAGAGCAATTACCTGGTGTGACTCAGCAGCACTGGCAGGGCTCTCCTTCCCTCCCTCCCTTCCCAAAGACTGTTATTATGACCAGCGAGATGGACCTGCCACTTCTGACTGACTTTTAATTGCTCTTGCAGCTGCAGGAGGAAGGTCACAGAAACAAGGGTTTCCAGGATCTGTTCCTTCTATGAAAGCATTACAGTAGGTAGTGTCAGGAAAATTCATCCACAAACACCAGAGGTTTGTGTCCAAAAAGGAGACAGAGGAGTCCTGGAACTTTATTCCAATAAAGGGAGAGGCCATGGGCCATTCCCCTGGGATCTCTCAAATTTTTTGGAGGACACAGCCTCTTTTTATCCCAATTTCCCAGCCACATTTCCCCTCTCTTTTTCCGCATTGCCTGAGGTACTTGAGAGGTACAGACTTCCTGAAACACCTGATACCAAAGATTTCCCTCTAATGTACAACCCTCCCTTTCAATTTTTAATTCCTATGGAATTTAGGGGTTTCCCCATTATTTCTTTCATCTTTCAACATCCAGTTTCATTTATCAGCAAACCTGAAGTTTATTTGTAACAGCAAATATCCTTTCCCATTCACCAATCAGTGGAATCCTTCCCATTGTTTCTTTTCTCTCTCAGTGCTGGTTTTGTCTACCAGCAGACCCACAGCTTGTTTGGAAAGACAAATCCCTCATTCCTCTCAGCAGGAGGAATCTCAGTGTGCTCCAGAAAATCCCACTCAGGTCCCTGCACCAGCCGTGGCCCCTAGAGCTGCCCATGCCCGAGGGGAACCTGCTGGTAACTCACTTCATATTTGCATTCCCTGAAATTCTGGGAGTGAATCCAGCAAGGATGGGACCCAGGAGCTTCTGGGGCAGAGCAGCATGAACATCTCTGCTGTTTCTCACTGAAAGCACAGGGAAGAGAACCCACTTGTCGAAATCTCATTAATTTGATTGAAAATATTCCATTGCAGCTGGTCGGTCATAAAGGAATGCGTAGAATTGTTTTGAAAATCAGAGTTGCTTTTTTCATGCCACAAACATGCAGGGAACACAATGTGAACGTCCTGGGTTTACTGTAATAGGGAAATTGCTGAAATCAATCAACCAGTGGGAAACACGAGATCCAGGAGGGATCTGCAGGTTGTCTAATGGAAAGCATTAGTATTTTAAAAATAACTGGTAAAAAATGCACTGACTTCAGCATTAAAATTGCTTCTATTAACACACATCATGCTGGCACATTTTAATGTTTGCCTTGTGAAACCCTCTTGAGCCCAGAGCTTGCACTGCTGGGGGATTTGCTATGCATTGGGATCAGGGAAGAGCCAAGGAGGGAAGTTTTTGGCATCCAGACACTTTGAAAACTGTTGCCTTTTTGGGGCTTACCTAAAAGCAGAGGTCAGACAGAATTAAAAGAATAAAAGAGGATATATTTATGTACCCTTCAGGTACATTAAGGGCAGATGAAGCCTCCCCAAGGGGCTACACCCAAAATAGATGATGGTCACAAGTTTTTCAGACAGATACAAATTTGGTTCATTTACATATTAGGGGTTAAACCTCCAGTTACAGCTTCAGGCAGTGAAGTCACACCCCCAGTTTGCTCCCCCCATTTCATTTTTGTTTAGACTTTCTGGGGCCTGAGGCTGTAGGGTGTCCTTGGATCTAAGGCCTGGAGGAATTGTTTAGTCTGACCAACATGTGAAGACAGCAGCTAACACTCTACATGGAGTTTAGAGTCACACTCTAATGCAGTAGAGGATTTGAAAAATAGAAAAGCTAAAATCCTAAGGCATCAAAACCACAAGACAGAGCAGGGCTCTGAGAGGCAGCTGCCCAAAGGAGAAGCTGGCCAGAAATTGTCCCCTGCTGTCCCCAGGTCACCCAGGTGGGAGAGCAGCAGTGGCTGGGAGGGGGACGAGCCAGCTCACCCCCGCCTCAGCTATTTTAAAGCACGGACCTGCAAACAAGGGGAAGGAGGATTTGCAGAGGGGGCTAGTGTGTAATTAAACTTTAAACATTCAAAACTAAAATTATATCTTCCTCTATTGAAAACAGGCATTTAAGAGCTCACAGTCCTGGAAGCATTGGAAGGGTAATGGCAGCCACTCATTAGAGCAGACAAAGGAAGCGCGGGCTCTAATTTGTCTTTAGTCAACTGCCTTGGGCTTGAAGGCCGTGGGGCTGGGGAGGAATGCTTCTGAAGTAATGAAAAAATTAAGGGGCTTCTAAAATTAAGCAAAATTATTTTATCTCTGATGCAGGAGGTTGATCTAAATATAAACAGAAAGAAAGAAAACTCTCTGCTACTTATATAAAGCTTTAGGGAAAAAAAAACTTAAGAACTGGTCTTTGCGCTATTTTCTGATTTTTATTAAATAATTCTATCAAAATGACTAAATTAATCATAATTTTCATTCTCTTTCTTGGTATTTGCTGCAGGTATTCTTTTCAAACCTATATTTCTGACCATTTACCTCTTACCTAAACAGCCCAGTGAAATGCCATCACTTGGCAGTACATTTTAATAATTCAACCTTCCTAAGAACATTCAGGTTGTGGTTTTCCATTGATTCTAAAGGTAAGACAGAAGCTCACATCCCCATCCCATCCCATCCCATCCCATCCCATGGATCCCATCCCATCCCATCCCAGTTATCATTTCAAAGCATTCACTCTTTAAGACTTAATGCTGAGCCTCAAGAGAGGGCACTGAAACCTGAGGATCATTTCAAAGGATTTTGGATTACTAACACCCAACACGTTCAGAGTCTGAGAAATGCTTTGTGGGAGGAGACCCCATCAGGCGCTCCAAGAGCATCTCACTGCCCAGAGGGAGAGCAGATCTTTTCAACACCTCCCCGGTTTGCTTCAGCACTGAGTGGCAGTGCTCCTCCTCCTCCTCCCCAAGCCTTCTCCTCCCCGAGCATCCCCTCCCCGAGCATCCCCCTCGAGCTGTGGGACCCCTGTCTGTGCCCTGTCTGTCACCGGGGGACAGAATTTACTCTGCACCCGCTGGGGAATGAAGCAATCTGCAGGGCTGGAGTGGCCTTTATGGATTTTTCTCTTTCCTTTGGCGAAGATTACCAGGAGCTGCACACAAAAGCCTTAACAACGCCTATTGTTGGGGAGAAAAACATCCCCCATTCGGCTCCCCTCGGCTTCATCCGAGCCCTTTGAAACCGTGATTGTGCTCCCGTACAAAGGGAGAACATGATGATGTGAGACTCCAGGGAGGAATCGAGGTGAGCCTTGCATTAGGATGGAAATAAAGGATTATTTGCCTGACAAAGCAGCAAGCTGCTCTCGCTCTGCGGGCACTTTCCAGGGTGCAAATACCCAGGTCCAGAAGCAATTTCTCCTCCAGCCAGTTCCCTTTCACTTGAGGTATGGATTCGGGCCATGACAAAGAGAGCCTGTACAGGAATGTCTCTAAAATCACCAAACCTTGGCTTTTGGGGCTCTGGGAAACACCTTTGCTGGAATTTCTCTCAGTGGCTCTGAAGGATTTCCCTCTTTCAAATGCATCGATATCCAGCTGCTTCATTCAGTACAGCTTTTACACCCATCTCTCATTCTTTATTTAGTGACTTACTTCTTCTCTACCCGCGATAATAGCACATTGCATTCCCATTAATGCCGAGTTAATTCCTCACTATTGGTATCCAGACATTTAATGATTGGTTACTTGCTTTAAAATAATTATTTTTATTGTCAATCACGCAAATGGCTAACTAGAGACTCAATGAAATTATTTCTGTAGCTCACAGGCTGCCTGTGAGATGATCACCTCTCCACATGATCACCCTCCTGTGAACTCAGCTGTGCCAAGGCATTGGAGCTGGGTAGAACCCACACCTGCCTCCTCTGCCTCAAAAAGTTTGTGGTTTCTTTTAAAAATATCCATGGTCTTGGTAAATGAGCAGACAACATTTATTCTGGTTTTTTGTGCACAACAAAAATGTGCCCACAAAAATGTGATACATAAGTAATGCAATTTTGACTCTCACAATTAAAAGGCAAATATCTGTATATATGCTAATAGAAGTTTTATAGATTTATAGTTATGTTTTACCCCCCTTGCGTTGTTATCAGGGGTGTCCTGGGTTTGGGACTATGGCAGAACCTGACCTCAAATCAAGATTTTAAGAAGTGATCTCCACTGGACAGTGAAGGAGGAGTTGATGGACAGAACTTTGAGAGGGGCTGAAGGGTTAAAAGGTGAAACCTCCACTGTGTGAGTGAGCACATGGTGGGAAAATCCTCTGCTCATGGCACTGTAATATTTTCTCTATTCAGTCTTCTGTCGTATTTTTGATAAGGTTTTAATAAACCTTTAAATTTTTTTTGGAAGTGAGGATCATTTCTCACAAAAGCAAAGCAGCCTGCAGGTCCATGTGTTCCCAAATAACCACTCCAGTCCCTCTGGGTGCTGGGCCTCCGATGCCAAAGTTTTCTGCAGTCAGAACACGGCAAGAACAAAGCAGCTGAGGCTGGAGCTTAATGAACACCCGGGCTCTGCGTTAGGATCATTCACGGAGTGCTCAGCTCAACCTGTGCTCTGGGAAATTAGCCACAGATTTCATTTTCTCAGGGAATGTCAATTCAAATCTTGTGCCTGTTTCTGAGAAACAGTTTCATCTCCCACAATGCCACTTAGAAGAAGCAAGAGAACATTATTCCTTGAAAGCAGATGACAGGTCTCTCTGTGTGGCTCGTGGTAACAGCACGGCAGAGAACTGCCCAAGGGATCCATCCCAGCCCTGTGGGGAGCTGCTAAACAGCTGCTGCCTTGGATCTGCATGCCCCATCCTGCCTCCCTTGCACCCCTCAGCATGGCCTGGCACCCCTCTGTGACCTTCAGCCTCTGTGCCCTTCATCCTTCTGTGCCCTTCACATCTCCCTGCTCTTCATCCCTCTGTGCCCTTCATCCCTCTGTGCCCTTCACATCTCCCTGCTCTTCATCCCTCTGTGCCCTTCATCCCTCTGTGCCCTTCACCCCTCTGTGCCCTTCACCCCTCCATGCCCTTCGCCCTGAAAGCAATGAGGGATTTGTCTTTACAAACAAACCGTGGGTAGAAAAAAACAGCGCTGAGAGATAAAAGAAATGACGGGAAGGATTCCACTGGTTGATGAATGGAATGAGAGAGGTTTGTCTTTACAATCTGTGGGTCTGCTGGTAAATAAAATTGGATACTGAGAGATGAAGAAAACAATGGGAAGAACATAAATTCCATAGGAATTCCACTGATTGGCACAAGGAAAAGAAAAGGAGGGTATACATTAGAAGGGGGTCTGTATTAGGGGTTTTGGGAAATTTGTACCTCTCAAATACCTCAGCCAGTGGGGAAAGAGAGAGGGAAATGCAGCCAGGAAAATGGGATACAAAGGAGGCTGCATCCTCCAAAAATTTGTAATACCCCATTGGGAATGCTCCATGGCCTCTCCCTTTATTGGAATAAAGTTCCAGGACTCCTCTGTCTCCTTTTTGGACATAACCCTCAGGTGTTTGTGGATTAATTTTCCTGACAACCCCTCGTGCCCTGCAGCACCGTCCCACACATCCCCAGCTCCTCGCTGCTAAACTCTTCCAACCTGTTCCAACCCCAACACACTTCAGCCCCCCTCTTTAATGAGAGATTTCTCTGCAGGAAGCCTGACAGCCCCTTCATCCCAGCCCAAAAGGGTGAGGAATCACTGACCCTGAGAGAAAAATGCTTAAAATCATTAGTGACTGCTCTGGTGGCAGCCGATTACACGCAAATTTCTGCTCGGTGATTAATTTAATCTCAGTAAATGCCTCCACTGTTCACTTTGGGGGAGCTGATGAAATAAGAGAATTCGGTTCTTTTCTGAGTTACATTCTTGAAAAGCAAATTTTTGGCTCAAAATGGAAGCTTAATTTAATTACAAGATTAAACTCTCTTGTACTGGAAGATGCAGGGCTTCTTTTAAAGTGTCAGGAGAGCAGCCATGGCAGAGAAGCAGCCCCGTGGCTCCTGGGCTGCCAGTCCCAGAACCTAGCCCGGAATGGCAAGTACCAAATAAAATGAAAATCCTGCAGTCTGCTCCTGCTCTTTACTCATCAGCTTAATGTGACTGAACAAAGGAGTAAATTACCCATTCCTTCATAGAAATCTCTGTGGAGGAAAACTTTAATTTGCTGGATAAATTACACCTTACATATTGCTGATCTTTTAAATACTGGTTTGGATGTTCCTGTGGTATTTCTGAGGATAGAGAGCACACCTCAACACAGCCCTGGCAGAAAGTGGGTGAGGACAGAAAAATCAGCAGGTCATGGGGCCCAGCCTTTGCCTGTGGTTCCTGTCACTCCTGTCCTCTGTGGCTGGTTAGAGATTTGATTTTCTTTAAGGCGCCCAGGCTCCTCCTTTTCACATTAACCAGCCAGATAATGTGATGGATTTCACTGCTCCACAGGCTGAGAAAGCTGAGCTCCTTCCCAAAATGCCTCAGAGCTACATAAAACCATCATCAGAAAAGGTAAAAAAAAGTCACAAACAATTATTTATCGACTTATAGTTTAAGAAAATGTTGTTTCCTCTCACTACCAGAATAGTATGAGATCCAGGCTCTAGTGCTATTGCTCCCACTCTTCAATCAATAACTTCCACAATAACTCAGCCTCACTCACCCCAGCCCACATTTCCAGCCTCATTTCTCAGTGCTTTTGACGAGCCCTGGAGAATAAAAGGATGTGGAATTACACCGACCATATTCCACAGAAGTGATGTGAAAAATGCCTCAGCCCCTGGCACCCAGCTGCTCCCACAGTCGATAAATTCAGCAGTGGTTTCTGCTTCTTGCCAGGGCCACATCTCACCTGGAGAGCACCAGGGCAGGTGTGTGCTGGGGTGCCAGGGGTGCCAGGAGAGCTCACAGGGCTGGGCTGGTGACGAGGGTCATCATCTCTGAATGCCAACCATGCTCCTGATCTCCTTCTCCGTTTTGTTTTCCAGCTCTTCACATTACAGCAGGTCCTTGGCTCACGGTGACATTTACAGCTCTGCAGTGTCCCATCCCATCCCAGCTTCATTTAATTTGGTGTTCTGAGGTGATCAGTGCTGGGATTCACTAATTCCTCTGGTAACCAAGAGGCTGGCAGGGAGAAATTCCCCTCCTGCCCCACTGCTCGTTTTTGGAGTTCTGTCAGGCAGCTCACCAGTGGAAATGTGGAAGCCTGTAATTAATAAGTTATTCCAATAATTTAGATTTCCTAAAACATTTAACTCTGATTCTGGAAGGTCTCAACCACCTCTCAGGCTCAGAGTCAGACCTCACTGTACCCTCTGATCAAAGTCCATCATGACCTGAGCATCACCACCCTGGATTTGGCTTAAAAGCTACATCCTCTCCTCTATGAATGTCATTAATAATTACAAAAAAAATGCACCTCAGCTTGGGATAAAATAAATATGTGAATAAAAGACAGATCTAATAAACCTGGACAGAATTTATGATTTTTTCAGCCATCGCTTTGCCAGAGATAATGTTGCACAGTAAAGCTGATTTGCTGGATGAGAACCATATAATTTATCCTGTCAGGGAACATAAGAAATCTTGTCTATGAAGGGGATGACTGATGGGCTCATGGAAACTGGCAGGGAAGCAAATAAAATAATTTTGTCTGTTAAAAATATCTAATTATCATGTCCTTGTTTATGACAACGCACGCGGGTGAGGACTGTGTCAATACCTATAACAGAGATTTCTGCTTTATGCTGAAACTTTCTTTTCATTTCAAAGTTTGAGAATTTCTAAACCTAATAATTACAGCTGTTAGCTCTTTGTGCTGATGTAAGAGCTTATCCCCGGGAAAAAGCTCCGGTACCTGAGCTGACACCAGAGCCTCCCTCTTCCAGGTCTGCTGGGGATTTTCTGTGTGAAAAAGCACAAGTTCAGGTCAGCTGAAACCAATCAAACCCCCACTAAACAACCTGTGGCTATGCTGGGTGCTTGGGTGGTTCTGTCTTGTATTCCCATCCCACATCAAAAGGCTTTGCCATTTTGGCTGCTTGTTTTGGCACATCTGCCTGCCTGCTTGTTCTGCTCCCCTGGAGGGAGCCACAGCACTGCCAGGAGTCCTCACCTCGGGAAGGTGAGGATGTGACCTCCCCAAGGACACAGTGTCCCTGAGATCCCGGGTTCCATTCTCCCTGCTCCTCTCCCCACTGCTCCAGCTCACTCGGATCCCAGGCTGGTGCCAGCAGAGCTGTGAGCAAGAGGGAGAGGAGAAGGAAGCTGAAATAGAGAAGTGGGGAAATGATGACCTGATGAAAAGAGCTGTAAAACCAAGTTTTTTTGGAATTCTGTGAAGAGAAATAAAAAATTTAAAAGCCACTGCAGCTGAGAGCTGGAAAGGTCAGTGGTTTGCCTTTCCCTGTGCTGGAAGCTCTGCTAATCCCTGTTTAACAGGGTTCACTGGTGAGGAATGCTTTCAGTGGCAGGGCTGGTTCCTCACTGGGAAGAGCAGACCTGGGTTAATAACACCTTTTTCTGCAAAAAAATTCCTCTTCACTGGAGCATGTGTGGAAGGGGCTTTGGTTTGAATGAGGATTGATACCAGAGCTGCAAAGCAGGGCACCTAACCAGCCACAAACCCAGGTGTTTGTACCCAAACTGTCTCCAGCAGTGTCTCACCAGGCTGATTATCCAATATATATAATCATATATATATATATATATATCCTATATATATATATTCAATATGCAATAATCTGAGGGAGAGGGCTGAACTCTTCTGCCCAGCTGAGAAAAAAAGGTCATAAAGCCTGCCTGAAGCTGGAGTCTGGCGTGGGAGCTAATTGATATAATAATGTGTGATCAACTGGCACAGCTTAGCAGGAGCCACCTCTGCGCTCCAGGGGGAGAATCCAGAGGGTTCTCCTGCCTGGAGAAGGGGTGGCTGGATGGGTTCCCAGTCTCTCTGAGCCCAGAGCTCCTGGCTGGCCCAGCCTGGGGCTGCAGTGGGACACCCTGGGCAGCTCTTTACAGCCCCAGTGCACTGTGCTGCTGGTGCTGGAGCAGGGTGGGACCACCCTGGGGGAAGCCAGGTCAGTCCAGGCAGGGCTGGGGGACAGATGGGATGCCTTGGAGTGGCTCCCTAGAACAGAGGTTAGACAGAGTTAAGAGAATAAAGTGGGTATTAATCAAAGGCCTTCCATAGGTACACCTCGGGCAGCCAAAGCCTCCCAGAGACTGCACCCAAGATGGACAATGAGTCATGAGTTTTTCAGACAATTATAAATTTGGTCTATTTACATATCAGGGGTTCATCTTTCAATTACAGCTTCATGTTATAAAGTCAATTACCCCCAGTTTGCTCCTCTCCCCCAGTTCACTTTTTATAATTTTTGGGGCCTGAGGCAGAGGGTGTCCTTGGTTCTCAGGCCTGGAGGGATTGTTCTGTCTGACCAAAATGTGAAGAGAGCTTTCTAATACTCTACATGGAGTTTAATTACACACTAATAGAGGAGAGGATTTGGAAAATTATAAA
The DNA here is from genome assembly GCA_003676055.1 of Chloebia gouldiae. Classification (NCBI taxonomy): domain Eukaryota; kingdom Metazoa; phylum Chordata; class Aves; order Passeriformes; family Passeridae; genus Chloebia; species Chloebia gouldiae. Next base: position 1,342,035 of record QUSF01000067.1, on the reverse strand, counting down.
AGATAAAATCCTAAGAAATAACAGCCCTGGCCTGGGACCACGGGCATGCACAGGCAGCGAGAGGGAGCCCACGCTGGCACCAACCCAGAGTAGGTGCTCTGCTGGGCAGGGCAGGGCTGGTGGCTGCCCCCAGAGCCCTCACTGCCAGCACTGTGAGGAGCTGTGGCACTGTTTTTGGAAGGTGCAGTTATTTTGGCACCTATTTTCTCTGTATTCCCTCTCTTACTTTCACATCCAAGCAGAGCAGGACACGGAGGAGCTGTGCTGCCCTCACCCAGACGTCCTGATGCAGGGTGAAACCCTGCAGGTGCTGAGAGGTAAAATGCCAGAAGAGAAACAGAAAATAATAAACAGGTACAACAGTGCAATAAATAAAGGGGATTAAATCCAAGCAAAATCAGATGGCATTTATGTCGAGCATCTTCTTTGCAGATTACTCATGTAGAAAATGTGTCCACATCAGCACAGACCGCAGTTTGGCTCCCAGATTAGATAATACTCAGGCAAACAACTCTCATAATTCTGTGTTATGTGCTCCAGAGTGAATCCTCTTGGCTTCCAGAGACACTTCTGCACACAGCTGCATGCAAGGACACAGAAATAACTGTGTCCCCCCAGGTGGAGACTGGGGTGGGCAGGAACAGAGCAGGCACAGCACAGGCGTGGACATGGCTCAGAGTGACCTCCCCAGCCCCAGGAGGGAAGGTGATCTCAGCCCAGGTTGTTTTATTCTGGAGAACACTCATTAGGGTTGTGCTAATTAGTGGAGCATCACTTTCTAGTTTGGGAACGTCACCTCCCATGGCATCAGCACCCACTGCCCACTACGGTCCTGGGCTCAGAGCCAGCCTGCTCAGCTCCAGGTCAGGGTATGGAGGGCAGGGTGTGCTCCCAGGACAGCAGCCTTTCATCACATGGTTGCAGAGTTTAACGAGGCCAGAGCCTCACTGATGTCCTCAAGCACCACTAAGATGCTGAAAATCTGGACCCTCTATGAGCAGAAACATCCTCATATCGTCTCTGTCTGGCCTGCAGCAAGACAGTCCAGGCTATTCTTCTCGGGAATCTCTTTGGAAAGTGTACTTTGTGGTGATAAGGGCTAAAACTGCTTTATTTGCCCCTCTCCCTGCTGCTTTTGGCTCACGCCCTGTGTGGTTCTTTGTGTCATTTTTATAGTGACTTCTAACAGCCTTAGTGGAGGGAGTGTGATTTACTACTGCGAGAGACAGGCTGGCTTTTGTCAGAGCTGAAGTGGAAATGTTCCCATTGTTGAGACTTGATGGCACTTAGCTAAATAAAATCATGTGGGAAACGAGGAAAACACAGATATTCTCTTTGTATTAAACAATTATTTCCTCCTCAGAACACCGCTGCTACTCAGCATTTTCATCCTCCTGCTGTGTGAGGACTTCAAACGCTGCTGTGTGTTCAGAGCCTCTGCTGAGGACACGCCACCCGTGCTGAAGCACAGACACACCCTGGCTGGACATCCCTGGGTGCTTCCAGACAAATTCTGGTGGCCTGCTGTGGGGTCCCACCCTGCCTGCCCCCCAGGAGCTCAGCACTGCAGCAGGACCATGGCCAGGCTCCAGCCTGGCCCTTTGCCCCCACAGTGTCAGAGCAGGAGGAGCTCTGTGGGTGATCGTGTTGATGCCCTAAGATTTTAGCTTTTATATTTTCCATCTATTTGTAATCCTGCAGTTCTTTAGTGCAGAACTCCAAACTCCACGTGCAGTGTGAGCTGCTGCTTTCCCATTTGGGGCAGACACAACAATTCCTCTCCAGGCCTGGCAATCAAGGACACCTCACTGCCCCAGGCCCTGAGAGATGGAAACAAAAGTGAGTTGGGGGAGCAAACTTGGGGTAAATGACTTCATTAGCTGAAGCTGTAATTGGCAGATGAACCCTCAATATGCAAATGGACCAAACTTATAAAAGTGTGCAAACCCATGATCCATTGTCCATTTTGGTGCAGCCCTTTGGGGGGCTTTGTCTGCCCTAAATGTACCTGAAGGTCCTTCAATAAACATAACCTCTTTTTTTTTTTTTTTTCTCTTAATTTTGTCTGGCCTCTGTTTTTAGGCAGGCCCAAAAAGGCATCACTTTCCCCCTTTTTGCACAGCCTGGGATACTCCAGCTGAGCCAGGCACTCACCCAGGACCCACCAGCCCATCCCCTCTGGAACACGGCACTGGCTGGAATCAGGGAAAAGAAGAAAGAAAATCCAATTAAAAGATCCACTTGCAGATGAACACTGACTCAGAGTTTCATAAATAAAACTCCATTTCCTCCTCCTGACCTGGCCACAGGCCCCAGCTTAGCCATGACGCCCCGAGGCAGAGACAAAGCACTTCTTCCTTTTACCTGTGCTGGGCTGTCAATCTGCCCCTGATTAAAGCTGGAGCTGTATGTCAAAGGTGGCAGCTCCCTGCTACTAAATTCCACCCCTCGGAGCACACGTTCCCCACTCTGGTGCTCCGTGGTCGTTAAGGTTCATTTTCAAAGTGGCTGCAGCCCGTGCTCTCAGCGAGTGCAAATGCCAAACTTTGCAAGAGATGAGAGGAAGATGGGGAAGATACCACCATCATACCCTCTTTAAAAATTGATAAAAATAAGATTAACAGATGCCTCTGGCTGTGAGACTCCATCGCTGGAGCATCCTGCCCGCGCTCAGCACATCTCCATGGCAACTCGCATATGTGGCCTGAATAGAAGCGTCAGGAAATTCGGGGTTCTCCTGGACTTTCAGGGTGGCTGGGTTTGCTCAGGCCTTGCCCCCACAGCTGTGGTGGTAGGGAAGGTGGGCAGAGGAGCAGTGTGGGGCCCGTGGATTTCGAACACCACTGTTTCTGCTGGAATTACCCAAGTGAAACAGGTTTGCAGGCTGGGAAGTGGGGAGGTGTGTCAGTGAGAAGATGCTTTGTGGGTGGGATGGGGCAGGCATGAGCAGCATCGTGTCGAATCCCAGACAGAGATCCAGTTCAGGGCTGGATAAATGGGCAGATGAAGGAGCCAGGGAGTCCCATCCCTCCAGGTTCCACAGCAGTGCCAGGAGTTTGCAGGGTTGTGGGCGCACTAAGGGCTCTCACCCCTCCCACCTTCATCCTCCAACACACCCCACCAGAGCCTGGCTGAGTCCTTCTCTCCACCTGCACGTAGCACAGCACGGACCCAGCTGGGTGGAAATATTCCATTTGATGCTCCACATCTCCTTTACAACATTTCATCTCCCTCCCTCCTGCTGCTCCCTGCAACTGGAGCAGTCCCCCAGCTTTTCCACCCCTCAGCCAGCCCCTTCCCTTGGCCTTGGCCCTGCACAGCCCTTTCTTTGAGGTGCCTTTAACCCACAGCAGCAGCACCACACGTGGTGTGCTCCCTGCCCTGAGCCCTCTGTCCCCAGCCCTGCCCACAGCAGGCATTTCTTTCCACCTCCTTTTCCTATTTGTAACTCTGCACCTATGGCACAAGTGCAAAGCTCCTCTTTGGAGAGATACTGAGGGTCCAGATACTGAAGCAGGAATGCTGGATCAGAGGAGCCGTTTAATCCTCATGAAATTTCAAGTGCAAGACCAAAAAAATCCCTAAGCTTCCAAAATTACCCTCCCAGCTCAAACCAAGACTATTTACTTCATCCCAGCTTTGGCCAGCACTATTTCCATGTGCTGGAAATGCATTAACATTCATGTCCATTCAAACTGCCCTTTCCTCTTGAGGTTTTACCTTCCTCCCAAGGAAGACTCTGGTGCAGCCCAGCATGTGCTAAGGAGCTCAGACCCCTCCTTTCACCCCCGAGAGCTCAGACACTGACAGAGACCAAAGCTGAGCAAGTCAAGGTAATTCTGTTACAGAGAACAGCATTGATTTGTTGTCACAAAACATTTGTTACCTGAACAGCGTTTCCAGCTGAAAGGGGAGGAGGGAAAAACCCTGCTGAAGTTTAAAGTTTTTGCAAATTAGCCAAACTTTGGTTTACAGCTGAGAACACGCTCTCCAGCAGGGAGAGACAAGACAGAATCTGCTGATGTCGGTGCATATTCCCCATGTAATGATGAATCTTTTGGTGAGGATGAGCAGAGCAAACCCAGCGCTCTCACACCAGGTGGTGTTTTCTCTTCCCTCTTTGCACAGCCCATCACCAGTGGCTGCCCGTCCATCCAGGCTCTGCTGATGCCCCTGTGATGGCACTGGCCATCCCAGCACCACTGGGAAGGATTCCCTGGATGCCTTCTCCTATTCCCAATGGTGTCCACAGGGACTGACAGCAGAGCAAACTGCTTCTTTAAACCCAAGGAGGCTGTCCCAGGGGCTGGGGAGGGGTGCAGACCCACTACAGGGCATGGACTGTGAGAGCCTCCTTGGGAGAGGGGGAAGTGCTTCCCCCCTCCCAGCCCTGTGGTCCCTTATGCTCTTCAGAGAAGTTACTTTTGCTTTTAAGTTACATTTATTTGAATGGAAAATCCTCAGCTTAAATTGCAGCAGGTTTTGTGATATTTAATATCCAAAGCTGGGAAAGGTCATGTCTGTCTGAAAATAAAATGAGGTTTAATCTGGAGATTGTGTGTGGCAGGTTTTTTATGAAAATTTGGTTTAGAAATAGATCTTAAATCCATAAGGTCACTGAGAGGAAGGTTTTTCTTTCTCCAAGACTAATCACTCCCATATCTCAGAGGAGCAAAGGATAATTCAAAGAGGAAAACAAAATCCTGTGACTTCCCTTCTCTTTATTTCTGCACCTGCACCCAGAACGCTTCCTTCTACCTCCATTCGTCATACTCCTCCTCTTCTGTTTATTTGAATATCTGTGTTTAGGGTGTGCCAAACCAGATACTTTGGTTGCAATCCTCCTGACTATTTGTCAGTTCTTTCACGTTGAGTTCACGACAGCACATACCACAAAGCAACCTTAAGAGGACCCAAAGAGATTTTTTCCAGAACCCCAAATGCTAAACTATAGTAAAAAGGGCAGGGAAGAAATGATGATGTCTGCTCCAGATCAGAAAGCTGAAGGATAGTTTTATTAAAACTATACTATATTACATTAATGTAGTATTTAAAGAGATCCTATCCTATTCTACATACTTACTTCTTGCTTACCCATCTAACTACAAACTCGTGACTCTGCTGAGAGTCCAGCCCAGCTGGATCCCCCTGGTCACTGACCCCAAACAACTTCACCAGAATCCAACCCAGCATCACTGCAGGTGAACAATCCCCACACCACATTCCACATGGGGAGAACAAAGGAGCAGAGATAAAGATTGTTTTCTCTTCTTCTCCCTGTGCTTCTCCTGAGAGACAGAATTCTGTCTGTCTGTCTGTCCAGAGAATGTGAATGTCACACTATATTGCACTTTTTATCCTCACTACTACCCTCAATCCTCCTGTATCTCTCCAGAGGATCCATGTCCAGCAATCCCATGCTGTGGGCATGGCCATGGCGTGGAAATCCTTCCACAGCTGTGCTGCCAGCTCCAGGCTCCTCTGCCTGCACATGAGCTGAGTTCTCCTCAAACTCTCCTTTCTCCACAGACTAGCAGGGGTCCCTGTATTTAACCACTGATGTTCTCAACAGCAGAACCAGAAGATCATACAGAACATGAGGCTACATCACAGGGCAGCATGAGGGCTCCCTGATACCTTAGGATTTTAGCTTTTATATTTTTCAAATCCTGCACTGCATTAGTGCATATCTCTGAACTCCTTAGAAAGTTGTCTTCATGTTTTGGTCAGACAAACAATCATTCCAGGCCTGAGAACCGAGGACACCCTCTGCCTCGGGCCCCAAAAAGGACAAACAAAAGTGAATTGGGGGGCAGCAAATTTGGGGTATTAGACTTCATTACCTGAAGCTGTAATTGGAGAATTACCCCCTGATATGTAAATGGACAAAACATCTCTGTCTGAAAAACTCATGACCATCTTCCATTTTGGAAGGGTTTGGAAAGGTTCATCAGCCCTTAACGTACTGAAGGTCCTTCACTAAATATATCTGCTTTTATTCTTTTATCTTTGTCTGACCTCTGTTTCTAGGTAAGCCCCAAAAAGGCATCACAGCACCCAGAGCAGCGGACAGAGCACAGCTGGATGGTGGGACCACCACTGTGACCAGCGTCCATCAGGCCTGACCAGCCTCAAAAGACAGGGGCAGTTCCCAGGCCACCCCTGGAATTCATCTCCCTGGGCTCTGCTGAGCCTTTGGTTGCCCCAGCTTCTCTGTGCTCCTGCAGTCTCCAACCCATCAAAAGCACATGGGAAGGAAGCCCTGCTCTGCCCAAATTCCTGTTTGAGCAGCAGCTCCGGGGGCTGCAGCCTCTCCTTTCCAGCAGAGCATCCCCCGAGGTGCCCCAGCCCTTCAGCTGCAAGAGGCAGGCTGTCCCAGACTGAAAGGCAGGATGTATCCATTTCCCATCTCTGTGGCAGTTGTCTTCTGTTCAGTGGGCAGTTTTTCCTTATCTCCTCCACAACCGATCCTCCCTCAGGGGAGACATCTGCTGATAATGGCTGTTGAATGTCACTGGTGACTGATAAGAGCTGTAACATCCCATGGGGAGAAGTTCCACCCAGAGGGAGGAGCCGAGCATTCCTACCTGGATATAATCTGGGCTTTTGGGACACCAGACTCAGCTTTTCTGCTGGATTCCCAGGAGGAACAGCTGGGGTTTTCCACTGGACCTTCAGAGGAAGGCTCCACCCTTCTGCAGGATCACTGCTCTGACAGAACCACACCTGCCACTCCAGCAGGACTGCAGCCACTCCCAATTTGGACTGCTACCAACACCCTGACCAAAAATAGTGTCAGGTTGTGTTCTGACTCTGTCTGTGGATTTCCTTTGGTATTATTGCATGTATTTTGTTTCTTTTCCATTTTCCTAATAAATTATATTTCTGACTTGGAGTCTCGCACTGGTTTTGCTTTCAAACCAGAACACAGGCACACATCTGCTCCCAAAGCTGAGCAGTTTACCAAACCTTTAACTGGTGTTCCTGTCATTCTGTTTGATCTCGTTAAGAATCAAAGAAGGCAATTACATCCTTAATCTTGTTCTATAAAACTGTAGCTACAGATAAAAACCACCACGGGTAACACATACCAGAGCACGAACACAAACAAGAGAGGAAAAATGACAACTGATCTTTGATGCTTGACTTAAGGCTCCTAGAAAGGAGCTTCAGAACTCCCAGGAACTTCAGATCCCTCTAAGACAGCTCGAGTGCAAGCTGCAAACTCACGGGCTTTTTTTCTGGCACTTGTGTACCAAGAACAGAAAGTATCAGCAAGGCCTGAAGATAAGGTTTTCTTCTAATTCTGGATACACTTACTAAGACAAGTAGAGATCTGTGAGATTTCAGGGCCCAAGGGGAAAGGAAAACAGAAGAAAAGCAAAAGCTAAGAAAGGAATTCCAGCTTCATAAGTACAGGGAAGAGATGAAGCTCAAGGAGTTACGCCATTTGTTTTGCTGAAAAAATATTGTTCTCACCTTGGGAGAAATCCACCACGCTGGAAGCTCTGTCTGGGATTTAAAAATCTCACTTTAGCATTACAAGGCCTATTCCATCCCCACAGCAGAATTGTTTGGCACGTGTGTTGTTCTTTGGGGCTTGTGTGCAGTCGCTCCTGACACAACCCCAGTGGGAAACCAGGTGAGCAGCCCCGATGATATTTACTTTTCACTAAGCACCTGAATCCTTGCAAAAATATCTGCTCTAAAACGAGAATTACTGCAAGATAGGAGTTCATATTCCAGGTGATTCCAGAGTCCTGCTCCTGATGGGAAGGGCAGCACTGCATGGGGAGGCACCAAACCAACCTTGTGCACCCCCTGGGTGGCCTCAGCTGCCACGTCCCTGTCCCTGTCCCTGTCCCTGCTGGGTTGACAGAGCAGGCAGAAAGCCACAGTCTGACTGCTACAGGGGGGAAGGTGGGGATAGGTGTCCCCTTGAAAACAACAAATGCAGATAGCTTAAAGTGCATTCTTACTCCCAAGGGATCATGCATAATTCAGTGATAACCGAGGCTACACAGACACTTAAAACCAAATGTGCTCAGCCCTCAGATCTCAGAAATCACCGAGGGGCTGCTGCCTTCCAAGGAAGCCTTTGCCATGGGGAGCTGAGGCCATCAGCACGTGGAGCAGGTCCAGGGAAAGCCTTGGAAAACTGAGAGGCTTCAGAACCTCCTCCATCAGCTCCCTGGGGCTGTCGGGACTCAGGTTTGGCAGCATCACATCCAGCTCAGCTACTGCAATGCCATCCCCAGCTCTGGAGCCCCCATCCAAGCACGCTCTTGACCCATGCAGCCCATCGCCACCCCCAGGGCCCCTCTCCTCCTGGCCACTGCTGGATCCTGGGGCAGAAGAAGGACAGGGGGAGGACCCTGTCACAGGGCTGAGCCCAGCAGGCCAGGGAAGCATTAAAATCGGCATTTGGAGAGAAAATGTGACACCTGGTTATTACACGACGTAATGGAATCAGCCAAGTGGTAAATGTAGCTTTTAAATAGGTTTTGTGCTCCCCATTAGCTGGTGTGATACTGATTAGTTCTGATGGGGAAAGGGCCGGGCTGCAGCTTTTCCAGGGAGGCTGCTCCTGTGCCTGGGGCTGGGGAAGCTGTGGGACCACCAAGGAGGTGAGCAGGACTCACCTCCAGCATCCTGCACCCATCCATGTGTGAGAAATGATACCCACTCTGAAAAATTGAAAAGGTTTATTAAAACCTTATCAAAAATACAGCGGAAGACTGAATAGAGAAAATATTACAGTGCCATGAGCAGAGGATTTTCCCACCATGTGCTCACCCATACAATGGAGGTTTCACCTTTTAACCCTTTGGCCGCTCCCAAAGTTCTGTCCATCGACTCCTCCTTCTCTGTCCAGAGGTGGAGATCATTTTTAAAATCTTGATTTGAGGTCAGGTGCTGCCATAGTAGTGAGCCAATCCTCCCAGGTGTCCCAAACTGAGGGAACCCTTGATAACAATACAAGGAGGGTAAAACATAACTATAAATTGATAAAACTTCTCCTAACATATATCTCCTAACATATATATGATACTAAATAACTCACTCACTCAAGATGCAAAAGAAGGAAAAAGAGGAAGTTTTATTTTTGACCTTGCAAAATATAGAATTCCAAAAGTGACAGTGGATTGGAGGATGAAATTGCACCTCACCAAACACACTGGTCAAACCAGCAGTCCATCAATTCTCTCCTCCCACAAAGAATGTACAACAATCATTATTTACATGAACAGTGCGTGAGAACTCCAGTAGAAATATGCAAACATCAGAAGGAATAGAAAATTTTAAAAGAACTTTAAAACTTTGAAAAGAACAGGGCAACATATATCCATGATATTTGCCTTTTAATGGTAAGAGTCAACCATGGCATCACTCATCTATTACACATGGAAGCCCAGCAGCTCCAGCACCTGCCTGCCCAGCTGCTGACCATGGGGCTGGCTCCAGCACCCCACATTTAGCCAGAGGTTGTTGTGGTGCCCTCAGGACAGCAGGCACTAAGAGGCAGCAGCAGCAAACAGCAGACAGAACCCAGGGGAAACTTCTGGGCTTGTGTCATTTCAGTTAAGGGAAGGCACCTGCCAGTGCCAGGGAACAGCAAACACCCAGCACCAGCTCTGGAGGCTCCAGCCACCCACTACAAGTGATTAGTCTCAAATCAGGAGTCTGTTTCATTTCAAGAGATAAATATTATTTCTTAGTGTTTACAAAACACAAACAGGTGGGAAGGAACACGTGGCAGCAAGCACTGGGCAGCCTGAGAGAGCCTGTCTGTCCCCACAGCCCTCCTGGGCAGTCCTGCTCCTTTCCCATCCTGGAAATCATGCCTCAGGATTTCAGCTTTTCTGTTTTCCTTCTCTTGGTAATCCTGCAGTTCTTTAGTGCAGAACTCCAAGCTCCACGTGCACTGTGAGCTGCTGCTTTCCCATTTTGGGCAGACACAACAATTCCTCTCCAGGCCTGGCAATCAAGGACACCTCACAGCCCCAGGGACTGAGAGATGGAAACAAAAGTGAGTTGGGGGAGCAAACTTGGGGTAAATTATTTCATTAGCTGAAGCTGTAATTGGAAGATGAACCCCCAATATGCAAATGGACCAAAATTATAAAAGTGTGCAAACCTATGACCAGTTGTCCATTTTGGATGTAGCCCCTGGGGGGGCTTTTTCTGCCCAAAATGTACCTGAAGGCCCTTCAATCAATATACCTGCTTTTTATTGCCTTAATTTTGTCTGGCCTCTGTTTTTAGGTAGCCCCACAAGGCATCAAATGGGGGCTCACCCCTCACCACATCTCCTGGGCTCCAGCCCAGCAATCCCCATGGATGCACAGCCCAGTGCAAGGGAGGGGTGGGCTCAGACCCCAACAGCCACCTCTGCTCTGCTCCCAGTGACTCCCTGCCATGCTCCCAGCAGTCCCCAGAACACAGACTGGAGACAAACCCATCTGCTGGGCACCCTGGGCCCATCTATTCTCCTTAAAGGAAAGCAGAAATGCAAATGATACATTCTGGAAGCATCATCTCTATCACTCCTTAAAGATCTGGGTTTGGGAGGGATTTCTCCTCTGTGTGTTTCACACTGACCAGGGGCATCCTCTCCTCCTCCTCAGGGAGAGACCAGGCAGTCCCAAACTCAGAACTCTGAGATTTTGGGAGGGAAAAAGGACACGGAGTTCTCCTGCCATTGATTCTGCTATCAGCACACGTGTGAGCCCTGTCACAGGTTTACCTACTGCTGTTACTCTGCATTTTTTTTCTTTCAGCTAAACAGGGTTTGTGAAAGGTTTTATCTCCATTCACAGTTTCTAATAAAACCAGAGCTCAGATTTCCTCATTGCTTTACTTCGCCCTCCAATCTTGCCAGCACTCCTCAGATTTTCAGAGTGATCCAACAACTGCTTTTATTCTTTTCACTTGCAGTCAGCGCCCTCATGTTTTCCCAGGATAAAGCTTATTAAAAATGCATAAAGAATAGAAGCTTATGGAGAAAAAAGGCAAAGAAAAATAATCTAGTTAATTGGAATTTGGAAAGTGTTGTACTATCACGGGTTTAAAATCCAAACCAGATTTCCACTCCCAAGCTGGTTCCATTTGCTTTGGCCCAAACCTTGTTTTTAAGAAAAGTGTTTAACAAAAGTGTTAAAGGAAACATCAAGTTTGAGTTCCTTAAAATTCTGCAGTAAAGATGTTCAAAATGAAAAAGCCATTTTGATTCAACTTGTCTGACTTCCAGGCTCAGTAGTCTCAGGATAAATCTTTACTTTCCATTTCCAGTGCAGGGGCAGGTTTGTTCCTTCCCTAGAAAGGAAAATCCTCAAATGACAACAACGGCAAGCTTTTAATTTCCTTTATTCTCTAAACAGTCCTTTGCTTCCCAGTAAGATTACACAAAACCCAGTATTTTAATTGTGCTGTAAGATCGTTCAAACTAATAATAAAAATTCATGGATTTATTTCTTTTTTAAATGAGAACATTATTCAGAGAGAGTAAAAGCCCCCTTTGCCTAGCAGGGGGCTGAGCACAGAAATTGCTTTTTAGGAGAGTAACTCCTGCTCTTTATGCAAACACGGGTGTATGGCTGAGGCACTGGGTATTTCCATTGTCTGTTTTTGAACTTAGAAGCCTAAAATCTTCCTGTTCAATCCAGCACAAGGCATTGCCCGACAGGTGGGAACGGGATTCTTAACTGGTTACTAAACCAGCAGCTCAGAGAAGCAATTCCAGCAATGGCCAGAGAGAGCCCAGCAGTGCCAGATGTGCCCACACCCTTCAGCGCCAGCTGTGCCCACACCCCTCAGTGCCAGATGTGCCCACACCCCTCAGTGCCAGCTGGGCACACACCAGCCCCCAGTGCCAGATGTGCCCACACCCTTCAGCGCCAGCTGTGCCCACACCCCTCAGTGCCAGCTGGGCACACACCAGCCCCCAGTGCCAGATGTGCCCATACTCCTCAGTGCCAGATGTGCACACACCCCCTCAGTGCCAGATGTGCACACACACAGACACACACCCCGTGCCAGATGTGTACACCCCCCCACACACACACACCAGTGCCAGATGTGCTCCCCCCATTCCAGATGTGCACATCCCAGGTCCCCCAGCCAGAGCCCCAGGTTCCCTGAAAGCCTCTGGCTGCACTGAATTGATTTGCCAGCCTTGACACTGGAAAAGAACAGAAGGAAACCTCAAGCAGCCCCTGGGTTTCAGTGCCATTGTCTCCATAAACCACCTCTGGCAACTCTCTGCAAGAATAACCCCCAGATTTAACAGATGTGCTGCACTTTTTAACCCCTGCTTGCACAGAGCAGAAAATAACACACAGTATTTATTCCAATTTTTTTTTCCAAACTTATTTATTTCCAAATTTATTCCTGAGCATCAAGAATCACAGTGGTGACAGAGGACCCTCTTCACTTCTACTTTAAATGTCACTTAGCTGCTGTGTTGGAGTTTCAAGGGTTCCCTCTAATTTCTCATATTTGTGCACAATAATTGTTATTCCTACTGCACTTAGCAACACCCTTTGAAAATGAAGAAGCACAAGGCACTGTGTACTCGCTAGAATAAGTTTTTATGCAGGAATATTTGAGGTGTCCTGAAGTGCCAGTTGCTAAAACCCAGCCTAAATGTGCCAACACAGCGAACTCTGAGCAGAGCTTAAAGCTGGAAATGCAACACTGCTGCAAGGAACACTGGGTTTAGCTGAAAAGCTCTGTTCCTTCTAGCTGCTTCTAGGAACATGAATTTCGAAGTGATTATTCCAGCAGCTTGTAGCACTGCACAAAAGAAATCAGAAGGACTATTCCAGGCGGTGTGGCAGCCAGGAAACAACAGCATCCTGGGGAACAAACCCAAATCTTCCTTCGCAGGTGCGAGCAGAACTGCCTGAAGGGTTTCACACAATCAATAAAATTTCTCTGCAGATGGATCCAGGCTGAAGCCTTCTTTTCCTCACTCTGAGTTCAGGTGATATTTCGTGTTGAGAGTCTCACCAGGGCCTTGTTATTGGGGATTCCAGCTGCTGCCCAGTCTCTGCTGCCCCTATCCTCCCCTGCTCCCATCCTCCTGCTCTCACTCTGCCTTGCTGAGGTTTCCAAACTGGCTCTTTAAAGTGTCCCTTAAAAATCAAACCCTGCCAGGGTGGTGGAAGCAGAGGTGTATTTGTGATGGTTTGTTGGAATCCAAAATGCAGGGAACTCTCAGAACTTTGGGCCTGTAAGCCAAATCTTACAACTGAACCCAGGATTTGATCTGAGACCTTGGAAAAGGCTTCCAAACTGAGGTGCTAGAAATAAGAATGTGGATTTATAGTTTAAAACAGAGACACGTTGAGCTAAGAAGAAGGTTTAGAGTTTTAGAGTTTGGGATATAGAAAAAAGAAAAGTAGTTACAGAGGTAAACAAGAAAATTAGAATGCAGCACTGTAGGTTTGTGTGCCATAACATGATTGGTAAGAAAGCTTACACTGCAGCATGAGTCCATAAAACAGAATATTTAAGGACTGGGTCAAAACCACAAATATCCTTGTTGGCAGTATCTTATTAGTCAATAAATCCTTTAAAGGTCCTGTAACTAAAGGGCTTGTGACCTTCTGAACCATGCATCCCACAGGCTGGGCTGTGGGATGGTTCTGCTCTTCTGGAGGGATCTGCTCCTCCACTGTGCTGCCCCTGGCTCCTCTCCCTCTTTCCAGGACAAAAAAAAAGGCAATTTGGGGTCAAACAGCTCCGCCTTTGAACAAAGCCTGTGGCTCCATCCAGCTGCCAGACCCCAGGCTCTCTCCAGATGAAAAACACCAGCCAAGTCTCTACTCTGACAAAATCCTCTTCTCCCAATCTGTTTGTGTTAACCACAAACTGCCCCATTTTCTTTAATGTGGCAGCAGACACCCTGACATGGCACATTTGGCTGAGACTTCATTCTCTTAAAATCTGGAATCAGAAAGTTCTGGTTCCCACAGCAACCACAGGTAGCTATTATCCTGGTTCTGGAAATTTCTAGAATAGAAAGAATATTTGCTTTCTGCAGCCCTCTGTTCAGCAAAGGATATGTCTGTGTGCATCTAAATTAATTTATTTTTATTTTGCTGTGTTTGGAGCTCTGTTTACACCTTAGAAATCTTTTCTATATCAACATTTTTGGACAGTTTTTATACCTGCTACAGAGCACAGAACCTCCTAAAACACATCACGCCTAATTTATTTCCACTTAGCTCTAGTCATTGCAACAAATGCAATTCATTGCACTTTCTGCATCACGTTTTCCCTCTGTACATCACATATAATGAATATCACCACAATAAAATTCATAGTTTGTGACACTCCTGATTAATACCAGCTTTTCACGAAGAAGAAAGATTACTGCAGCCATTATGAATTTATACAGATCTTGCTTTTTCTATTAGAAGACACGCAGTGATGCAGGCTGAAAGGGAAAATCCTTTCCTGCCTGCTGATGGATCAAAGACAGAATATGATGCCACATTTGCCCTTACCCACACAACTGGATGAGTGGCCATGGGTATTTCCAGCAGATTAACACAATTTAAATGCCATGATCTCAACAAAGAAGGAAAGGAAGAGCAGTGTAGTGTTTCTCTTGGGATTTTTAAGGACTTGCACATCTCCCTGAATTCCCCCCAGAACATTACTATGATTAACCAGCCACTGGCTTGCTAGGGGCTTAGTGGTTTATTTTTTCTTTAATTAGCCAACCACTCCTAATTAATCAGTCATTCTTTATCTCCAGCACCTGATGTCCTGAATGCAGAGCAGGAAGTGCTGAGCAGGCACCAGGCTTCTGCCTGCCTCCATTTGGGAGGTGCTCTTGCACCTGGAGAAGTTCAGTGATGCTGGAAGTGCCCAGAGAACTCCCCGTGGCCTCCACTTCCCGCAGTTACACGCTCACTCTGGGCTGCAAATTGCTTTTGGTTCCTCCCTCCCTGGCCTGCAGCACTGCTCACATTACGAGGAAAATGACAAAGATTGAAGCCTGATTTCTAATCTACTTTTGCTTTATGTTTGCAGCACTCTGTCAGCAGCCGCTGCTACAGCTGCTGTGTCCATTGGGGTCTGGAGCCCTGAACATCCCTGTTCTGCCTTCCCAACCCCAGAGCTCAGCACAGCTGCTCCTCCCTGAAGCCTGGTGGGAGAAAAGGGATAATTTCTGCCTCCCACACAGCAGGCAGCCTACATCTAGTGAGTATCAGTGTTGCAAACTTGTCCTGATCGCTGTATTGTGTTCATGATGTACTCGGCCCTCTCAGAGCCAAGATGCAGCGCCTGATTTAAATTTTTGCTGTCAGATCTGATTAAAAATTAAGTGGAACACAGTTGTAGGGAAACTAAATTAACATTCTTTTTGAGTAGCACCATGTAATTTAATGCAACAACTCATACAATTGAGTCATGCAACTACTAATATATGTCTAGAGGATCCAAAGGTTGGGAGCAGGCAGGGACACGGTGCTGGTTTCGCTCTCTGAAGGAGCTCAGGCAGAGATACAGGCATGAGCAAAGGAGCATTTCACTACTCCAAACAGAGGAAAATAAACAGAATATTGAGATTCCACAGGGTGGAGTTTCAAGAAGGCAGTTCTAACTGAACACTCCCTCCTTGCAAGACAGATGGAAATTTCCATCCTTATTTTTGGTTTAGGATTTTTGGACAACGCTCTCGGAATCTGTGCTGGAAAGGAGCTCTGGACTTCACTGTTTGTTTCCAGTACAGCTCAGCCCTGTGGTGCCAGCCAGCCCCCAACCCTGCCACCCCTGCCTGAGACAGGAGCACCTGCTACACACACCTCATCCAACAACCATTGCCGAGGTCGTGCTGGAATCTCAGCTCCCATAGCCAAGAAACAGCCAAGAGGAGCCACGATCCAAGAGAAGAGAGGGGAGGAGCAGCCAATTTTCTGCCCAGGGCCATCCAGCTGCAGGGGCTGCCCTCACCCACCTAAGGGCAGGACCCCACTCTGCAGCCAGGGCCCTGCCAGGGGAGAGGGCACCGATCCCACAGCTGTTAGAGGTTACACAGACAGTGCCCAAAGCCACACAGGGCAGTGATGGAGCCAGAGGACGAGCTCAACACCCTTTGTCCCAACATCATAAACATAAAATCATTGCAGTTTCACAGAAAGACGTAGTTACAGACATCCACTGAGAAACGCATCCCCTCTCCAGAGGCTCAGCAGCTCGGGACAGTTTTCATTTCTTTGCAGCTTTCACACTGAATAGAGACAGCTCTGACACTGGGATTTCAATTCAAGGGCCATTTAGGATTGAAAAATAGAGACAGGTTTATATACAAAATGGGAGCATTTCACAAAAACTCTGTCTCCTGCTCACTCTCTGAGAATTATTGTCCCTTATTATCCAGCAACAAAGGGAGGATTCGCTGCCTTGCCAAGGTGAGCACAATCAGTCCTCCTGTCATTCTGCAAAATGGAAAGGGAAAATAACATTGACCTGAAACCTGAGCTGCGGGGCTGAGGACGCCACGAAACTCTGGAACCTTTTTGTGTGCTGCTCCCTGTCCCTCCTTGGGCAGAGCTGTGCAGGGAGCAGGGAATGCACAGGGCAGCTCTGTGGCCCAGCACTGAACTCGGGGCGTGAGGCTCCCACAGGCAGGGCAGGATGAATCACTCTGTGACAGGGACTCTGCTCAACGTGGCAGCAATTTTTTTTGCCATTAGCAGCGCTCTGCGAATGTCATTCAAACTGCCCATCATTCCTGCAGGTATTTTTGGCTCTGGGAGTGCTGAGGTTCATTGTATAACCCACTCATCCCCTCAGCTCCACGGCTATTTATACCCACGTCCTCGCAGGCAGGGACAGGGCTGGCTCTGCAGCCAGCTGAGGGCTCAGCAGCTGCTGGTCAGCAGGATGCCCCTTCTTGCTGCCGTCTGCTCACCTTCACAGACTTGCTATAAAGCAGCTTAACATCAGAAATTCAGAGCCAAGGTCTGGGCCAGAAAACCTTGCTTTGATCCAGCTGGATGAGACAGAGGTGCAGGAATGGATTTGGGAGTGATTCATCTCCCTGTCCTGTTCCCCCTGGCAGGAGCTCTCAGTCCAGCCTGTCTCCTTGCCCTTTCCAGATGGAGAAGGGAAGGAGATGCTTCCCTTTGGGAAGTTTCAGGTCATTCCCTGCTGCTCCATCCATTTCTACCCCCCAGAAGGAGCCAGGTCCTGCCCCAGCAGCCTCACGGGGCTGTGACAGCGAGTCCAAAATGCTCCTGGGCATGGACTCAGCTTCTGGGGGGTGAACACAAGAGTTACACCTGTCCTGGGCATGGAAA
>QUSF01000067.1:1295506-1324707 GCA_003676055.1 Chloebia gouldiae | reverse complement strand
TGGGCATGGAAACACCTTCTGGGAGGTGAACACAAGAGTTACACCTGCAGAGCTGGAGACTCTGCTCTCAGCAATGGGGAGTGTCGCTGATGCCTTAGGGGTTTAGCCTTTATATTTTTCAAATCCTCTACTGCATTAGTGCACAAATCTAAACTCCATATAAAGTGTTAGTTACTGTCTTTATGTCGTGTCAGACAATAAAATCCTCCTGGGCCTGAGATCCAAGGACTCCCTACAGCCTCAGGCCCCAAAAATTATAAACAAAAGTGAATTGGGGGGAGAGGAGCAAACTGGGGTAAATTACTCCATTACCTGAAGCTGTAATTGGAGGATTAACCCCTGATATGTAAATAGACCAAATTTATAATTGTCTGAAAAACTCATGACCATTGTCCGTCTTGGGTGCAGCCTCTGGGAGGCTTTGACTGCTCATGTTGTATCTATTGAAGGCCTTTAATAAATACTCACTTTATTTTCCTACCTCTGTCTAATCTCTGCTCTAGGGAGCCACTCCAAGGCACCATCAGCAGGAGTTTCTCTGCAGCCAGGGAGCTGAACAAGGATCACTCTGAGGGAACTGAGGGCTGAGCACGGCCCCTCTCCTTCCCTGAGCACCCTGAACAGCCTGGGCACAGAGCTCCAGGGAGGAAACCACGCCAGGCAGCACCTGGGAGCAGCTGTTTGGTGCTCAGGTATCTGTCTCACACATTAGAGATGGTGATTTCTGTGCAGGTGAGTTATTACGGGTGTCAGCAACATCTTCCTGCCTCTGCTGAAGGATGCTGCGAGATCCTGTGCTCAAATGCACAAAGCAGTGATGAAGCAGATTTGGAATCATGACCCAAAGCCTCAGCACAACATCCTGCACTGTCTCAGGACCACTCGACAGGAGAACAGGCACAGAGATGGTAAAAATGCTAATTCCTCCCCATGCAGCAGCCACGCAGGGCTTTTAGGTCTATTTGCATGAAACTGGATCTAACAAACACACCTGGAGCTCGCTGGCAAAGCCTGCTGTGGGCCAGCCCTGCAGCACCGGCTGCCAGAGCAGCTCCCAGAAGTGCCATGGCCCGAGGAGCAGCTCAGGGAGTGCACCCAGCAGCCCTGGGAGGAGCAGGCACTCGATATCTGCTGTACCAGCAGGAGCAGGCAGCCAGCGGAGCTACAAGACTCTCTAAGTGCCTTATTAGGCTTTATTAATTCTTCTCTAGAAAGTGCTGCCAAGGAAGGTGTTGGGCAATTATCTGCAGACAGAGCTGCCACCAGGAATCAGCATCTGCAGAGAGCCCCATGGAAGGAGCCCTGGTCCCTCTGGAAGCGTTCAGTCGGGAGGATTTATAGTGAGTGAAGGGAAACTGGTGAGGATTGCAGCACAAAGCAGCCAGGGCTCTGTGCTCCCAGCAAAATGGTGTGTTTGGAGCAGGGGGGATTGCATGACCCCCACTCCACCAACAGCCCCCAGCCCCAGAGACTGCACCCCTGTGTGCTGGAGCTGACCACAAATTGGGAATTTTTAAGCACGTAAAAACAAAGAAATTCTGTCTCTTCATACTCTCCAACTGAGGTTTCTTTGGGCATTTCTGCCAAATGAGGCTGAGGTGGGGCACAGACCTGCTAGCTGGTCACCTGCTAAAGAAAACACCACTCTGAATGCTTTCTACCTGTCAGTTCCAATTCTGACCCAGCTTCTCCCCCAGTCCACCAGCTGCAAGGTTTTAGGATGAGAGGTGGCAGATTCTGTCTCCAGAAGCCTGGAGGATAATTTGGCTGGACTGGCCCCTCAAGACCTGTCTCTGTCTGGACCCAAAAAGCAGCAGCTAAACAGGACTCCAGCTTTTCAATGCTGCAGCCACAGCCAGCAGCTCCCTGCCAGCCTTTCCAATACTGGAAATTGCCTCCAATGGCTCACACAGCTGTGAGAACAGGGATGCTCAGGGAGCATGAGCTGGAGAACTTTGTGCCAGGGGCTGCAGCCCAGCCCAGCCTCAGCAGCAGCCTCACCTTACCCAGAGAATTCCCATTGTGTGAACCTGAGGAGCAGAACAGCTCATCCCACTGTCACAGGCATTATTCATACATTGCTTAGCAGAGATATTCAAATTCTTCATCCCTAAAATTAAAGCTTGGCTCTTTGAATCCTGCTCAAGGTGTCTTATCCTGTCTCCCTTCCCTCCCTGTGGTTCTGAGCTCCAGAATTCACACACGCTGCACAGTTTTGCCTTAGGTCTTTAACAAGAGGAGTTTTGCCACTGCTTATTATCACTAAAATTATGTGTCACCTTGGGTTTTCCTCGCTCACTTTAGTGCATTCTGCTGCTGTCTCCTCCATCTATAAAAGGAAACTTTATGGCTCTTTGCTCTCTGCTTCTTAAAAATTGCATGCAAAAAAGAAAAATCTCTCTTGCGCTTTTTTTTTTTTTTTTGGTTAATATGCAGAAATAGTTTGTGATGCACATTCACTGCACAGTGACCTTCTGGCAGAGCTGCACAACTGTTCGTGGCTGATGTGAGCAAGGTTTTACAGTGGCAAGGTAAATATTGGGGGAAATGTAGATCCTGCATTGCCTTCTCTCACCTCTGGGGTTTTGCTCCACTGCCTGGTAAACAAAGGCTTGGCTGACCTGTAACACTCTCCATCCTGACCTCCTTTCAATGCTTCAACCCCAAATTAAAGACACGTTTGTCTGCAGCTGGTGTGGGAGAGGGATCCCAGAGGTACCTGCTCAGCTCTATAAGGATACAGGAATGTTGCCAGATGGGGAAATTTAAGCCCAAATTCCTTAACAGTTTTTTAAATGAAGAGTCTCATCCCACAAGATTGTTGAATTAACCTGTCTGACATTCCTCTTCTCTACTGGGGCAAGAAAAGCCACTAAATAACAGCCCTACTCTTCCTTAAATCCAAGGGACACTCCAGGAAGAAAACCAAGCACAAATCCCAAAACAATGAGGGAATGCAGAGAATCCCAGTCTCCATAACCCAATACAAAATTAATTTTTTATTCTACTTTTTGGCTGCTCTGCAAAACCCCAAGTGACACAGCCTTGAATGATGTAACAAGGGCTCCCCACAGACTCCTCCAGAATTTCCTTGTCTCGCATGATTAGTGCCATTTTCACAACTTAAAAAAAATAAAATTTAAGGTAAACTGAGTCCTCTCACTCCTGCTTACAACAGCAGAAGTGGAAGTATGGAGAAAACATAAAAGCATGTATGTGCAGAGTGACATTTCCCACTCTCTGTACTTCCAGCTCTGGTAGAGTGTCAGGAATTTATCCACCACCCCAGGACATCCCCCATGCCTTCCCTTCCCATTCATGGTCCCCCACAGCACCCAGTACCAAAGTCCTCCTGCTCTGAAAACAAGCATTTCCCCCCATTTTACAGCTCCACGTGGGACAACACCAAATGCAAATCCTCTGCACAGAAAATTGCTGCTCCCAATCTCCTTCCCAGGGGCAACATTCGGGTCCGTGTGACCTCAGCCCCTACAGGCTCTCCAAAATCCACCCTCAGATTCTCAGGCTGGTTCCAGGCAGGATCCCCAGGCAGGATCCCTTTAAACTATCCTCCTGTGGATCCTTTCATCCTGAGAGAACACTGTTGCCTTCCCCTGGAGTAACTGGGATACTTTTGAAGTTGTTTTGCCAGCATCCAGATCGAGCCGGGCTCCGTTTTAATGACATCGCCACGTTCCTTTTACACAGCTACAAAGATTGTTTTGATTCTTCAAGAATATTTGACTTGCTAGTCAAAATAAAGTACTAGCAATTGAATAAAAACTACCCTTGAATACAGAAATCGCTTATTAACATGAACTTGTTCTGTAGGGTAGGATCTGGCCTGACTTCCCAATTAGCTCCAACACTGGAGTCTGCTGTTGGAGCCAACTGTGCGAGACACGGGGCTATTAATTAACTGCTGCAGTTTTCTTCAGCTTTTGTCAGCTCCTAAATTGATTTTTCCCTAAGTGACAGGGTGCGTGTCTAGGGCAAGGGTGCAAGGAGCTCTTCCTCATTCCAGAGCTGAACACATCCCCAGGGAGCAGGGTTATCACAGAGCAGGGCTGGGAACCCCCTGCCCAAGGACCTTCCTCCAGCTCAGGGCTCTTGGCACTTTGCTGAGTACAAAGCCCACAGAGCTGTATCAGGGTGAGACATTTTCCAAATAAAAAGAGGCACAGGGGTGCAGCACCTTGATCCTACAGGCTTGCAGCTGTTTCAACAGGCACCCAAAAATCGGAGATCAGAGAACACCCCATCCCTACTGCAGCTCCACACTGCCAAGCCAGCCTGTCTCATGCTATTTTTTGTTATTACTATTATTGCTGAGATGCAGATGAATTAGTTCTCTCGGGGCTTTGCACAATTTTTTATTTTGCTAAGCTGCATTTTCTTTTCCAGAAGCCTTATTTTGATGTAAATCTTGTAAACAGGGGACTGGTTCGTTCAAATGCTGAGCACAAAAGCTCTTCCAAAGGAGTAGATCAAAAGTCTGCAGTTGGCTTAATGAAAGACAGACTGACAATTAGGCTGGGCAGAACTGCATGGATGGGGGGGAAAGACAGATTTAAGGGTTTAGTAATTGCCTGAGAGCACATGGAAGGAGAGATGCGGAACAGTGAGAAGGGGTGTGGAGGATGAACCTTTTTTCATTTTTGCTGCTCTGAATGCCCTCAATGTAAAATGTCCATTGTTAAAGCTCATACAAAACAGCTGTGCACATGCTAAGTGCCGAGGCAGATAGAAAATTGAACAAAACTGGAAATATTGAACCATTTAGAAAAAATGGTTCAATATTTAAAGTGTTTTCTTTCAATCAGGTGTACCCATTGTGCTTTCTTTTCAAGCTGTTGCCATTCCTGAAATGACTACCAGGGGATAATTGTGGTACTTTTCACAAATGAAGCAGAGACAACACAAGAAAAGCAGCAGAGCTGTCAATACCATGGCCAGAACACACAGCTATTGTCATGCCCTGACACCAAAGGCATCGATCCTCCTTCTGCTGCCACTAACAACGGGAAAGAGAAAGAGTGGAAGGAGGAGAAGGGCTCACTCTGGGAAAGGCTGGGCTAAGGTACAAGAGAATGTTCTTGGCTGGGTTTTGATTGGTCCTGGAAGTTCTTTTTGCTTTGTTTTGAAGAATTCTGCCATACAAATGGGATAACAACAAAATGGGTGGATAAAATCAGAGTGCAAGTGAAGCCCAGTTCATCATCACTGGAGCCCATCCTGGAGAAACTTGGAAATTAATTAGTGCTCTCCCAAAGTTCCACAGTCCCTGTGGCCTGGAGGAGGTTTCTGATGTGGGAACAGACTCAGCAGCACCACGAGTGTGTTCCAGGAGCTCCTGAAACAAGAAAGATTGCCATGATATTAGAACCAAAAGTAGATTAAGTGCAGGAAAAGAGACTCCAGATCACGTCAGTTTTACAGAAGTGTTCACTCCCTTTTGAGCCTGAGTAATTTGTGAAGAATTAAAGGCCTGATGAAACAAAATGGACTTTTAAAGATGCCTGGCACACTGCAAATGAGCTTTGCTGGTGTTTGCATGGTAGGATCATTTGTACTCAGTGTGAGAAAATAAAAAGTTTTGGATTAAAACAGGCAAGGAGGATGAAGCTGGATGGCCCTTGGCCAACAGGGATGTGGCCACACACCCCACTTGCCACAGACATGGTTGGGGCCTGTTGATACCTTAGGATTTTAGCTTTTATATTTTTCAAATCTTGTACTGCATTAGTGCATAACTCTAAACTCCATGTAAAGTGTTAATTATTGCCTTCACATTTTGGTCAGATGGAACAATCCTCTAGGCCTGAGATCCAAGGACACCCCACAGCCTGAGGCCCCAAAAATATAAAGAAAAGTGAATTGGGGGGCAGGGGGGGACTGGGGATATGTGACTTCATTACCTGAGGCTGTAATTAGAGGACTGTAATTGTAATTGGAGGATTAACCCCTGATATGTAACCAAACTTATTTCTGTCTGAAAAACTCACGACCCATCAGACATTTTGGGTGCAGCCTCTGGGAGGCTTTGGCTGCCCAGGTGACTTATTGAAGGCCTTTAATAAATACCCACTTTATTCTAACTCTGTCTAACCTCTGTTCTAAGGAGCCACTCCAGGGCATCCTCACTGTGACTGGATGATCCCACATTTCCTCCCTTCCACCCTAAACCTCTCCCAAGGCACCTTCCCAACCCCCAGAGCTCACACAGGGGCAACCACGAGCAGGGAAAAGACAAACAACAAAACCCCCCAAAAGTTTTCTCTGAAAGCAGGGCCCAGAACACCCTGCATGTTAAACCCTGCAAGCTCATCTCTGGATAAAGTCAAACAGTTAATGTGGAAGGGAAAAAAGATCCTGCGTTGACTTTTATCTAATCTTAGCCGGACACAGCAGATTATGCAGAACACTACAGAAAGCAGCATAAGCATTTCCTTTGGTACTTGAAATTATTCACATTATCTTAAAAATAAATCATGCCTATTGCCCCTTTGAAGTTCTGTCACTATTTTTAATCGTGGAGCTGGGGCTTGGCTTTTGAGGTGAATTTGTCAGTAATTTATGCTGATAGATTTCTGCGCTGATGCTGTGGGCATCTCTGGATCTGTGGAGATGCCAGAGCCACGATAACCACAGGAACATCAGCACATCTGCACCAGCCTGGGATTGTGACATTCACATTCTCTGGACAGAGAGACATCATTCTGGCTCTCAAGATTTCTTGGAGAAACACAGAGAGAAGAAGAGAAAACAATCTTTGCTCCTTTGTTCTCCCCATGTGGAATGTGGTGTGGAGATTGTTTACCTGAAGTGATCAATTAATTAAATTCTAGTAAAAGTTATTTAGGTTCAATGACCAACCAGATCCAACTCTGTCTCACACTCTCAGGAGAGAGTCACAAATTTATTAATTACTTAAATAAGTAAATAATAAATAAATATATAAAATAGTATAATATAACTTTAAATAGTATACGAATGTAATACAGTATAGTTTTAATAAAACTGTCCTTCAATCTTCTAATCTAGAACCAAATATCATCATTTCTTCCCCTTTCCACGGTGACCACATTATTACATTATGGGATGGTGAGCAGAGCCTTGCTGCTGCCATGGTGTGAGTCCTGCCCCCACACAAGCTGCTCCAGCTCAAACACACCCTTCCTAGAGCCAAAACCATTGCACAAATGCACAAAAATCTGAGATTTGCAGTTTTCCCTGATATGTCTTTTCTTCCTGGGCTCCTGATAAGAGTCTTACATCTTTAAATTTTTGGTTTTTAGCATCTGTAAATCCAACAACTTTCATTGTCACTTGAATGTCACTGGCAGCAAACACAGATTTTTCCACCTCTCATAATGCCCTGGCACGAGGCCGTGGCACATTCAGGGATCATTTCATCAGAGGCATAACACACTAATCTGCTCAACTCCAATTATTTAGCCACATGATCTGTGTAAATCTGACCAGCTTGCAGCAGCTTCAGGCCTTGATGTTTTTGTGAGTAATTTTGATCCTGCGATTATTTTGGCAGTTTTAAATCTTTACCATTAACAGGAGCATGTGGATAACCAGCCCCTACAAACCAGTGCTCTTGGAGAAGCTGATGCTCCAAGGGCTGAGCTGAAGCACACCTGGTAGTCCAGAAAATCAGAAACACTCTGGTGTTATTCTAGATCTGGAATTTGACACCCCCAGCCAGACCCTGCCAAGGACTGGCTGTGGACATGGCAGCAGGTAATGAATATCCTGGCCCAAATAAAGTCTCTGATAGCCAGCACAGTGGCAGATGCAAATGGGTCCCCTCAAGCAGGGCCACATCACCCTCCAGGTGATGCCAGGAGAGGAAAAATAATATCTGTTTTCACATCATATTGCCATTGGCAGCAGGGAGGTATTTTAAAGGAAAAACATAAACACTTCCAGCGTGACTCTCAGCTAACTGGTTGCTTTGGTTTGGTTTACTGTCGCTATTGGACATGAAGTAAGTACACAAATGCTTGGTAAGTTCAAAGGCCAAAAAAGAGAGTGTTTTATTCAAGCATGTGATATTTATAGAATTCCAGAGGTGACCATGGATTGGAGGAAGGAATTGCCACATCTCCAGCCACACTGGTCAAACCAACAGTCCATCAGTTCTCTCCTCCTACAAAGAAGAATGCAAAACAATAATTATTCACATGAACAGTGTGTGCGAACTCCAGTAGAAATATGCAAACATTATCAGAAGGCTGAAGAAGTTTTATGAGAACTTTAAGACTTTCAAAAGAACTATAAAAGAAAACTTAAGACTTTTAAAAATCAGGGCAACAGTTTACCTCAAACACCAGTGCTGTGCATGGCAATCCAGCTTCACTGAGCCTTAGCAGGAAGCTCAAAAAGGGAAAATGCTCAGCCACGGGTACCTGGCCAGACCCCACCCAGCCTCCCCCTCCTCAGAGCCAGCACAAAACATCCTCACTGAACCAGCTTAATGGAGAATTTAGTGGAATGAATCCCCTCAGAATACCTCACCTGTGAAGGGTGATTACATCTCATTTTCATGTAAGGAGGACCTTAAATAACATTAGGCGTTGCCTGTGCCTCGGAGGAGGAAGGATGGATGTGTAACCTTCATGGGTGAGGGGCTGTGTATTTATTGCTGTTGCAGTGGGGGAATGGAAGCACAAATAGATCTGTTTGAAGAAAGCAGGGGAGCTGAATCCCACTCGTGGATGCAGTGACGTAATTGTTTGGTACTGGGGAGGGAACGCCTCTGTCTGCCTCGGGAAGGAGCCCTGCCCTGCTGAGGACTCGCCAACCTCTGTGGAACCAGCACCTAAGAAACACAGGCCCTGTCACAGAAAGGGCATTTGCACCTCAAAGCCTAACAATCATTTAGGAACTAGACATCTGAACTCTCTGTTTGCAAGTACAGGCCAAATATTTCATAAATAAATGGTTTAATGGCAGCACCTTTACAGCAGAGGAAGGACAGTGAGGAGGAACTGGTGATAATCCCAATATTTGGCAGAGAAGCAGAAATGAACTGCAGAGCTGGCAGCAGCAGCACATCCTGCCTACCTGCCAGGAATCAGGAGTCTCTGGCCTGTAAGCTTTCTGTTGGACTCTGATTTAATTTTTTACCCTTCTCTACAAGATCAGTGGAATATCCAGTTTCAATGCACTTTGTGTCCTATAGCACCAATTTTCCCCAAGTTCTAGTTCAGGTGCTGTTCCTTCATATATCTCCTACAGCAACAGAGATGTGAAAGAGAGAGAAAAAGCATTCATAAATCCTACATTAATAACCAATACCAAATTCTACTAGAATTTGCTCAAAAGGAAAGAGAATCAATTCCAGTCTGTTCTCAGTTCTTTAAGGCAGCCTTATATTGTTTCTAATGAAAGAAAAATCAATATGAAATTCTTCTTATGGTTCATTTTTTAGAGCTCAATACCAGCTGGGTAATTTGGCTGACAATTATGAATGATCTGTTGTGTCACCAGCCCGGGCTCTGCAGCCCAGCCTGCAATCATGTGTTATTGCTTGCAGGTACATCTCTCACTTTTGGTTTGCTCTCCACTTTTCTACAATGATCATTCAGAAATAAAGGGAATTTGCTAATCAATCCCATTGACTTGAAAGCAACAGTTATTAATGCCTTCAGTTTGTTGCTGGCTTCTAAACTTTTCGAATCCATTAGCTACGAGCCCCCATTGATTACAAACACACCCCCACACAGCATTGGCTTTCCAAGAAAAAAAGCATAGCTTTTCGAGTCCCTTTCCACTGGAGGCACAGCATGGTGGGAAACCAGCACGAGATGAGCAGGTAATTTCATCACAATGACTTCCTTTGTGACTAAAAGTGACAAAGCTATTTTTGAAGTGCCTCATTAAAGATGACTTCATTTCATTTCCAAATAATGCATTGTTCTCTTTCCCCTCCCGCCTGCGCTTCCGCAGATCCACGCGCTCGGATCGTTACACGGCTCCTTTGTCCTCGAGGTTTCCAGAGCCACCAGAGGTTCTGCTGCCCCTGTGTCCTGGCAGACCTGCTGAGCTTCCAGTGCTGGCCAAGCCCTGAGCAAGCCAGGTTTGATCAGGCTCTGCCTTGGGCCCCAGCCCAGCAGCCTTTGGCTGGGCTCCAGCTGCCCCTGACACCACGAATTAGGGGCTGCACGAGGCAGCACCCAGAGGGCTCAGAGCACCCACCACCCTGATGGCAGCTCAAAAAACCCCTTTTCCCCTTCCTGGGGAGCCCAGAGCCCCCAGAGCCATCCCAGCCCCAGTGGGAGCTGTGTGGCCTCTGCCACCCTGGCATTGCTGCATCTTCACTGAGGCTCCTTCTGAAAAATGCATCGTGACCATTTTCACTTTCAGACACAGACACAGCTTTGCTTGGAAAAAAATTAAATTTGAGTTGTTTCCCCCAACAAGATCATCCTCCAACCCCCAATCCACCTCAGCCAGCCCTTCAGGACCACCAGGAAGTTTGGAATACATTAATTTTGGAACAACACACAATCAAACACTACATGTCACCACTGAGATGCTTGGTCGGCACTGTCCTGGCTCTGTCCCTGGTCAGACAAATAAGATGAGGAAGGAGGGAGAGGAAACATCCTCTTTCTTCAGGGTGGAACATGTCCTGAAGAAGGTTTGATGCCTGCCACTCTTAAAAGATGCTTTTCCTGCGAATTTGCCCCATTTACACAACCCTGATTTTCTTTTTCCCCCTTAACAGGAAAATTACATTTAAGTGTCCGGGTTTGAATTTAGAGAGACACTGTCAGTCAGCACAGAGCTATGGGATAGACTCACCAGCCTCTGCTCTGAAGTAGGTCACAGCAACTGTCACACAATCCCTTCAAACCCATTTAAAATCCAATAAGCCTAAGGAAAAAAGACCAGTGGAAATGTATCTAATTTGCAAATCACATTGGCTGGGTTCAATTCTGCAAATCATTTAAACATGTTCTTAACTCGACACTAATGAATCAGCTTAGAGAAGCCAAAGATACTTGGAGATCAGATCTGAAGTGCTCAGCATTTTTCACCATCACCCTCCAAGAGACATTGGTGGCAGTCACACCAGTCACACCAGCACAGTCACACCGTGCAGGGCAGCCCCACGCTCCCCCAGCTGTTTCCACCTTGAGCCATCTCAAAGTTTACCAGGAGATAATTAAAAAATAAAAATGTAAGTCTCCAAATGCGTAACTTTGCCATTTTTCAAGTGCAATTTACAAGATGCTGAAAGGGATCATTGTGTTTCATTTTGTGAGGAAGAAAAAAAACCAAAATCACTTTATAATTCTCTGGCATTCAGATGCCCTAAATATATCCAGCCCTGCCAGGGAAAACTCATGCTTGGAGCAAGTCTAACATTAGCTGCTTCTCCTTTCAACTGAAAATATTCTTAAAAACATCTGATCAGTCCTAAGAGGATCATTCATTTTGCCCCAAAGGCTGCACTGAAGCAACCCTGAGAGGGGATGGAATGGGATCAGCACTGAGGGAAGGTGAACCTGCATCCAGATCCCTCAGCACCATTCCCAAAGGCAGGAGAATGCACCCCTTCCATTTCCTCTGATTTGCAGCACAGCACCCCGAGGGATGTGCCTCCCATGGGCTGGGTTTCCTCAGGGTGTACAAAAAGAGATCAGGATTTGGAGAACGGGAGGTGGTGGCTTGGATAAAACAGAAGGGAAGCACTGATGGGATGTTGCTTCAGCGCTTTGTAATTTCCAATAATTGCCAAAAAGTGAGAGGCGGGGCCTTGGCCTCTGTGCTTTGCCAGGTGGAAAAAATAAATTCTTGATGTGAATAAGGGAGGATGAGCAGAGCCCTGGAGGCTGCCTGCAGGCACCTGTGCACTGAGAGGAACCTCAGCGAGGAACAACATGAACAAGGAGATTACTGCAAGCTACAGGAAGCATGAAGGATTCCTCACTGAGGCAGGACATGGAAAACCATGGCCCTAAGGAGAGGAAGAGTACGGGTGCTGGGGGAGAAAGCTCCTGCACCAGAATCCAACCATTTTTTGTCACCCTGGCACCCAGAGAAGACCCCTGGCAGTCAGTCCTGCCCTGAGCCTGCTCTGACAGCAGAGAGGATGAACTGTTCAGGAAAGTAACTCAGCCCTTCTTGGGAAATGAGCATCAGTGTTTTTCCTTATTAATGGCTTGTGATCTGGAGCATGTGATGTGTGCAAGCAATGGTGGACTGGAGAAGGAATGAGAGAGAGAAATTCCCTGAAGCCATTTCTACTTATCCTCCTTCTTGCTTTTGGAGCATCCTCAGGGATTGCCCTTCTCACAGAGGAGTAGCTTTGGAGGAGAAAGAGGGTGACACAGTCTCAAGGAGCTTATTTACAAGTGCTCTTTTCTAAAGATCAATGTGTTGAGCCTGGTGAAGAATGATTTCAATTTTGCCTTGAAAACTTGGATCAAACGCTGCTGACGATGCAAACTTCCCTGCCATCCAGAGATTAAACTTGTTCTGCTGTTTTTAATGGGGGCCTGAGTGCTTTGCTTGCCAGCGGCTCTCAGCACCGTGCTCCCTCTTGGAGCAGATTCTGAGAGCACCCTGCAGAAATAATCCAGTTGTGGCTGCACGTCGCTCAGGAGGCGCCTGATGCGTCAGCACCGAGTCGGACCCAGGAGCTCCCCACAGGACACAACTGCAAAGCTTTCAGAAAACTGGGAAAACTGTGTGCAAAGAGAAGACAAAAAATACAGCAGTCGAGCTAATTTGGTTTAATTCTAGATCACTATGGGCTCTTCTTATGACCTTGAACAACAGACAGTGATTGAGAGCGTGATGGCAGAGTGAGGACACAAGTGTCCTGTGCAGTGCCTGAGCTTACAAGAGGTCTATATTCAAACATCCAAAACAATTTATAGACAGAGGTACCCTTGGCACACAGCATCTCCTGGGAGCTGGCTGTCTGGCTGAGGCTGATCACCCTTGACTTCACCTCGAGCTGCTCACTCCCTGAGCCAGCAATCAACCCCGCAGGCTGCTGGCCCCTGAGGCTGCCTCGTTAGAAGTGTGCACTCAGGAGAAGCAGGAGGCTGCTGCTGGAGTGAGTGACCTGCCTTACCTCGTGGCACTGCACCTGCCCTGTAACCTGTGCTTCCTAACATGTGCTTCCCAGTGCAGAGCAGCCTGTTTGGCATCACACCGGGCTTTTAGCGGGGGGCTGGAACGTCCCTTCAGCCCTGCTCCAAAGCCCGGCACTAAAAGGCTGTCTGTGCCTTAGACAAGTCCTCAATCTGCCCTGACAAACCTGAGTATTCCAAATAAAACACATCTCACTGCCTCACTCCCTCACGGTGGCTCTGAGCAGCACTGGTGCAGTCACTGCTCCTCACTGCATACAACGAGGTGCAGGGGAGTCGCTGCTCCTCACTGCACACAACGAGGTGCAGGACAGTCGCTGCTCCTCACTGCATACAACGAGGTGCAGGACAGTCGCTGCTCCTCACTGCACACAACGAGGTGCAGGACAGTCACTGCTCCTCACTGCATACAACGAGGTGCAGGGCAGTCGCTGCTCCTCACTGCATACAACGAGGTGCAGGAGAGTCGCTGCTCCTCATTGCAATACAACGAGGTGCAGGACAGTCACTGCTCCTCACTGCACACAACGAGGTGCAGGACAGTCACTGCTCCTCACTGCAATACAACGAGGTGCAGGGGAGTCGCTGCTCCTCACTGCATACAACGAGGTGCAGGACAGTCACTGCTCCTCACTGCACACAACGAGGTGCAGGACAGTCACTGCTCCTCACTGCACACAACGAGGTGCAGGGGAGTTGCTACTCCTCCCTGCAACACACAGAACGAGCCAGCAAAGCTCTGAGCTTTCCCCCTTAATCCCAGATGCCTGCAGCATTCCTCTCCTTCAAGCAGGAGGCCCAGCCCAAGCCCAGTGTCTCCATGATGTTTGGCACAACCAGACAAAATTAAGGCAATAAAAAGCATTTCTATTTATTGAAGGACCTTCAGGTACATTTTGGGCAGACAAAGCCCCACCAAGGGTTGCACCCAGAATGGACAATGGGTCATGGGCTTTCACACTTTTATAATTTTGGTCCATTTGCATACTGGGGGTTCATCTTCCAGCTTCAGCTAATGAAGTTATTTACCCCAAGTTTGCTGCTCCCAATTCCCTTTTGTTTCTGTCTCTCAGGGCCTGAGACAGAGAGGTCTGCAGCTCACTGAGACAGTGAGATCTGCTGCACCAGAGTGCAGCACATTTTTAAAACTCAGTTTGTTTTCCATCTCTTGAAATTAGCTTTCTCTGTTTTCCTACCACCATTAAAATGCCAAATAAACATCAGATTGAAAAAAAAAATTAAAAAGCAGCATTTCTTTCTTCCTGTGAATAGTAATACACACTCTCTAAGCCTTGATTGCCAGGCCTGGAGAGGAATTGTTGTGTCTGCCCCAAATGAGAAAGCAGCAGCTCACACTGCACATGGAGTTTGGAGTTGTGCACTTAAGAACTACAGGATTACAAATAGATGAAAAATAGAAAAGCTGAAATTCCGAAGCACCACGGGAGCCCTGGGGACCACCCAGCCAAGGCTCCTGCCCCTTCCCAAGTCCCTCTCCACCACCCTCAGCCTGCGGGTGTGCTGCCCTCTCTTTGCCAGCTCTTCATTGAGCCTCTGAAGTGTAAAGCCTTATTAAACCCATCCTCAGTCACTTCAGAGTGGCAGACGAGGCTGCCACGCTCCGCCAGCCACTGATTTATTAGTCCATCCTGCAAGACTTTAATCTACTCAGAGGGTTTTTCCTTCTCTTTTCCCAATTCATAAATGGGTATCTTTATATTTAATCTCTAGTCAAACTACTCCGCACTTGACCTTTAAACTGCTACATGAGGGTGTGTAATTGCCTCTCTCCAGGCCACATCTGCCTGCTGGAAGTGGCTGAGCTCCAGGAGGGCAGAGCTGGGATATTTTGCTCACCCCCACTTTCACCGGCTCACTGAAATATTATATGAGGATTGTGATGGCTTTCCTGGAAAGAGATATATTTGCTTCCAGTCAATGCAGAAAGGCACCTGACTCCCCTGGTGGGATGTAGAAATAAGTGCTAACAGATCAATTACATGTGATTTTGCTCTTCATTTATTAAAAAATAGCCACTCAGCCCAGTCCAGCATCAGCCTCCTCCCATCCTGGACAGAGTGGGCATCACACCCCCCAGCTGAATCTTGGAAACGATTAAATGCTTTGAGGATAACAAAAATAAATTTAAAATAGTGCAGAACACATATAATTTTGGCAAGGCTTTACTCTCCCTTCCCCCAGGGAATGTTTATAAACTAAAAATAGTTATGCAAAATTATGCTTTTTTTTTTTTTTTTTTTTTTTTTTTTTTTGCTTTTATACTGTAAAAAGCCAACACAAAGTGCCTTTCTGTGTACAAATACTTTAAATATCAGATGCTTACTGGACAAAGTTCTGGCTTTTCCTTTACATTTGAAAAAAAAAAACAAATGCCTCCCATGGAAAAATTATGGAAATAAACTAGGAAGAGAAGCTCGTTATTTTTCCAAGGGATTTTCACACCAAGTTTCAATATGCAAGTCACGCTCTCACCATGGAGGACTGTGCACAGATACAATCTAGTGAAGATTTTGTGTACACTGTGTAAAATAAAGCCACTTCAGCTTCATTTTGCTTGTGCTAAGAGTTCTTAAATGTATTATTCTTCTGCCTCATCACCAAACAGAAACAACACACAGAGCCAGCAGCAAAATTAAATTAAGTGATTTCACTCCAATTTAGAGCCACAAGAAGAAAATGTCCTGTATGAGGCACCTCCAGAGCTTCTGCTGGGGGATCTTTGAGCCCTGCATCTGTGCACTGCCATAAGGAACCGTCTGGAAATGGTTTCCAAAAAAAGCCACCCCCAGCTTGGCCTGAGGTACATCATCTTCCAGCCTTTCCTCTGGGCATGTCAGCAGCTGCCCAAGGTGCTCAGTGGCACCAGCAGTGCTGGAGGGAAAGGGGTCTCCCATCAGCAGCAGCCACCCCCAGCATCGCTGGTGTGATTTGGGAGAAGCAGAAAAAACAGAGTGCTGCACATTTTAAAAAACCAGTTTGTTTTCTGTCTCTTGAAATTAGTTTTCTCTGTTTTCTTACCACCATTAAAATGCCAAATAAACATCAGATTGAAAAAAACATTTTAAAAAGCAGCATTTCTTTTTTCCTGTGAATAGTAATACACACTGGAAGCCTCCCACACTCCCCTTTCAGGCTACAAATCCCCACGTGCTGCACAATCTCCTTCCCATGGGAAAGAACATGAACCTGCTCATTGCTTGCTAAGCTGAGAAGTGCCAAAATTAACCTGGTGCCCAGACACTGGCAACTGGGAATAAAAGGGATTTAACTGATACAATGGTCTGGTTTAGGAGGAGTCTCACAGCAGCTTAAAGCAAGGCCACTGGAAATCCCTGCTCCAGAGGCTCCTGCATCCCATGGTCCGAGCGGGGAGGGAAGAGCTGGCCCTGGTGGCTGATGGAGAGGTTCCCCCTCCATGCAGGCCCCAAGGTTTCAGTGGACACAAACAAGCCTTGAGAATCCCAAGAGGGAGGTATCTGAGGGTGGTTTTCTGCACTGCTGCCCATCAGAGCTGCGGGCGCTGGGCTTGGCACTGCCCGTTGCAGCAGGAAGCAGGGACACAGCCAGGAGCAGGCAGGGCCCTGTGAATTGCTGTTTCATTATCCAGGCAGGACAGGGGGAAAAGTGGGCTCTGCAAATCCTACAGAGACTGGGGTTTGAGGCTGAAATTGTGGGAGATGCTTGGGGGTTGACAGAGTTTGGCTGAGCAGGTGCCAGGTGAACACAAGGGTCATCCCAACCCCTCAAGGGCAGGACATGGCACCCCCTCTGCCCTCTCACACCCTGCCCAAAGGTGGGATCCCTCCATAGCTCAGGGTCACCTCATTTTTCTCCAGCAGGCACATAATTTTTGCCTCCACACTCCTCATTTAACATTGCACAGCATCTCCTGTGGCCAACACCCCCTGCCACGGGAGAACTGCTCTCTCCAGACCCCCTTCCCTCCCCAAGGCAGGGATCCCCTTGTCCCAGATTTTGTTCCCAGTAAGTACAGCCAGATCCACCCACAGCTTCTCACCCAACATTTAAACTTCCTCTGAATGTGCTGGAACAACCAAGAAATTTGCTGTGAATTGGAAACAGGCCGGAATTTGCAGGGATTGGGCAAAACAACTGGCTGCAGCTGGCCAAATTAATTCCCAGCGTAATTCCACTGAAGTGGAATTTAACAGGCATTTGAAATAACGTGATCTTTTCTTACCCTTTGCATGTGTGGAAGGGAAAAAAAAAAAAGGTATTAACAACTCATTCCCAATCTTTGCACAGGTAATTAGCCATGTGGGGGGCACAGAGCCCTGTGCACTGCCAGGCTGGCTGGTGCCCAACCTTCTGCTCTGCCAGGTGGTACCTTTGTTCAGGAGAAGAAGGAGCTGTCCTGGCTGGGTGTGTACAATGGGCCACGCGCTGGGGCTGGCAGGTCACAAACAAGTGATGTGAGGCTTGAGCAGAGCTCCACGGATCATACCAAGTTTCTTTGTAAACTGGTTCCATGCAAAGATAATAGCGAGCAGAGGCTAATGCTGCAGTCTCTAATTTTCTTGTCTGACTAAGCAGGCATAATTTACACCCATCAGTTGCAAATGGCTTCTCCCACCAATCCTAAAGATAGAGGACTTTTTTTTTTTTTTTAAGGAGAAAAAATAAAAGAAAAAAAAAGATGATTTCCTACCTCTGCAGAAAGAGGATGAAAAACACATGCAAAGGCTGTCTGACACAAATGTATTTTCACTCAGCTAGTTCAAAGAGATCATCTTGCAGCCCGGAAACAGGAGACCTTGATGGAACCAACTGGGCAAAACAGTTTCTTCTGTCAGATATGAGCACAGGGGGTGATAAAGACAATAATTTGAACTGGTCTTACTTAGTCATTTGCTCCCTGTTGCCCTTTTCAGCCCATATGACACGCTGCAATTGTACAAATTCAGCTGCTGCTGCACGAGGCTGACAATCAGCCGTGATGCACGTGGCTCCATTCCACGAGCCCCGGGGGATCTGTCACTTCTCAGGTGCCAGGACAGCTCTGTCCCTGCTCACGGCCACCACATCACATCCAAAAAGGCCAGGCAGGTCTCTGCATCCTCCCCTGTCCACCTTCCTGGGCTTTGGACACTGGGAGGTGTCTGGTCCAGACTCCCAGAGCACCAGCCCATCTCCAGGCTCAGCTCAAGATGCCCTCAAAGGCAGGGGCTGACCAAAGGGCCCTGCCAAGGGTGCCTGGTGAGGGTTTGGCTGCACAGGGTCCATGCAAGAGCTGGCACGGGTGGAGCTGCCCCAGCGCCAGAGCCAGGGTGGCTGAACCATCCCCAGAGTCCACCTCCCCATGCCACCCAAGGGTCCCACATCCCCTCCAAGGTCTGGAATCCCTGTGGCAGGGCTGGGTGCTGCTGCTGGTGCGGAGCTGGGTCTGTGCCAGGCGTGTGACACTCTGAGCCTGCAGGGCACCCTCCGACAGAGCAAACTGCAGCATAACCGATTAAAAATAATAACAAGATTCACACCCTCTGTTCTTGTCTCACTCAAAGAGGCTCCATTAGCCTCAGTGACGCCAGCCCCAGGCAGGAAAGTCTGGGAAACCTCCCTGGCCGCTGTTTGAAGGGTCACAGTGTGCTCCCAGCACAGCCCTCGTCTCACCCCCACTTCTGCTCGGCTGCAAAGGGGCAGCGGAAGAAATCGGTGCTGCAAATACCACCGCGGCAAGGAAGAGCCAATTCGCATCTCCTGCCAGGCTGGGGACGCTGGAGACAGGCTCGTACCTGCTCCCAGCAGCTCTGCTGGCTGCGAGCGGCTGACGGCGGGACCCGCCGGGTCGCAGCTCCCGCTGCTGCGGGGTGGGGTTTGCACGGCGGGGGTGATGCCAACTGCTTCGGAGAGCACCGAGAGCGCCTTTTGATCTGCTCAGGCACACGGGGCTCTGATCTGAGCTTCCCGCAGCCAGCCCAGCCAGGGATGGGAGTGCTGCACTTGCTCCCGGCCCCTTCCCACTCCCGCAGCTCCTGTGGGGCGCCGCTGCTCTCGGTTTGACAGGAGCTCGCCTTCTCCCAGCGCGTTCCCCTGACTTTCACAATAATGTATTCAGCAGAACTGGATACATTTCAAACCAGCTATTATACCACGGTATGTTCCAACACAAATATATGCAGTGTAGCGAAGCAACAATTCTTCCGCTGCAGAAACCCCACATTTCCTACCCCGGACAGAGCAGCCACACCTTCACCGCGGGAATTCATTAGAGAATAAATATCCTAAAAACCTAAGCGGGAAACCTCCCCACTTTGGAATCAGCTGCCCAGCACCACAACACGCGAGTTCGCAGCGCTTCCCTCTGCCCTGGCCCCACCTGCCTCCATCCCAAGCGCACAAACCCTGCCCGCGCTGCAGGCTAGGCACGAACACAATGCCTCTCTCCCTTCCAGACGGAATGCCGAGTGGGAAGTGGGAATTTTCCCTCTTCCCTCCGCCCCACAACAGGCAAACTGTAGCAGGAATTGCAGTGGGTTTGCGGGGGCCAATGCGGATAGCTGGTGTTTGCCTTTGCGGGAGCTGCTGGAGCGTGGGTGGCGGCATCACCTCATCCCGGCTGCTGGCACGGAGTTAAAGCCTCTCCCGGGAAAAGGCGCCCAGCAGACCCAAACTCCCCGGGCAAAGCCGGCTTCTCCTGCAGCACTGCTGTGCCCAGCGCAGCCTCAGCGCCCCTCAATGCCACCGCAGCTCCCGGATGATTACAGCCAAAGGAATCCTCCTTACAGCATCTCAACTTGCCATTTAAACCAGGGAAATCTGCTGTGGCACAGCTGCAGGAGCCAGAATTAACCAGCGTGCTGGAGTGCGGGATGAGACCGGGGAGGAAGGAAAGGAGGGACCCTTCATAATGGATCTGTGAACCGCAGGCTTCAATTCGATTTAGCAACCCATCAATCAAGCCGCGGGTGTCACAGCGAAGGGCCGGAGCCGGGACGGTTTCAGTAGAGGGCACTCAAGTCCCAGAAATCTGCATTTTTGCCAGGTATATTCCCTGTGATGTTTTAGGAGCCGACTTCGGCACATGAATCTCGTAAATGCGAGCACTGAGCCTCATAACTCAGATTGATTGTGGTTCTATTAGACCTGATGCATATAAATCTAAACAAAACACATGTGGATGGAGCTAATTCCAACGAACCAGTTTAGATACCATTACAGAAATAAAGTGAAGCCTCTTTTTCTTCATTAGTATTGAAAGATGCTATAGCTATAGAAATGCTTGTGTCTCTTTCTGCCAGGTTCATCGTTCTGCTGCTGCTCTAAAGCATTAGTCTGATTTGAAAATGTCTTTCGTCAATCAGCATTTTCCTCTAGATATTAATAATCTCAACACTATTTTCCACTTTTGCAAGAGGTTCCCTTTCATATTTAAAAATAAGAAATCTTAAATCAGTGTCTTAAGAACACCCATAAACCTACAGCTTTATTTGTAGGTGAGAGGACTGAAATTTTTATGTCTATAAAGCCCCCATAAGATGTACACAATTTTGAATCTGACCTGTGTAATACCTGGAGCTCTAAATACCACACATAGTCATAGTAAAAACAGCAGCACGAAAAAATAACATCCAAATATCTTCTCAACAAACTCAAAATATCGACTTCTCCTTACTGGTACACTATGTTCACAGGTTATAAATACACCAGAGTTTGCATTAATTGATAGACTCTTAAATGATGAATTACCACATTAAAGCTATTTTCACAGCACTTATGAACTGGGCAAATATCTTGTATTTTTAGCATCACTGTAACAAGTCGTCCAGAGCCAAAGCCCTTCTGCTACCTTTGATCGTCCTCAAGGCACAGCCAAGGATTCCTGAAGAAAGTCCTGACTCAGCTTGGTATAAATGCTGCTCCCCAGGCCCAGCATCCCACCGGGCAGCACTCACCTGTGCAGCAGCACCAAGCCACAGCTCTGGGCCCACGAGGAGCTCTCTCACCCTTCCAGGTTCTTCCTTCTTTTGTCCAGACATCCTGGCTGTGCTGTAATTGTCCATCACGACCTGGCTCTGGCTCCAGTGGAAGTCTGGCCTGGCAGCTGAAGGTCATTTTCACGGGTCTAGGCCCAGGCAGCCTCTCCATGGGCATCAGGTGAAATTGTCTTTGTATGGGGCAAAAAAAAACAAACCCCAAGCAGCGATGGTGCAATACCTGAGAGAAGTTTCCAAAATGCCCTCTTTGTAATCCTGCCACAGAGCAGCCCCGGGATCCCCAGGGTGCTGCCCAGAGAGAGGAGCATTGCCAAGTCACAGAGAGGATGGGCTGGGAACAGTGGGGGAATGCAAAGGGAGGGAGACTCAGCCATGGTGGGCTGCTCTGCTGAATGCCTCGGGTTGCTTTGGGAAGGACAAGCCATGAAAGCCCACGAGCAGCCCTGGAGTGCTCCTCTGCCTGTGCCCAAGCTCGACTGCTGTGGCAATTTCTGGCCCAGAGCTGTTCCTGTCCTGCCCTCTCTGACCTACACGCAGGAGATGAGGACTGTCCCTGACCTCCACACACCCATCTGCCACTAATCAAATCATTTAATACAAAATAAACTATTTGTGCTGCCTCTGCAGTAGGATCCAGAGGCTGAAGCTGAGGTTGGAACCTTATCAGTGCCTGGTACTGACAGAAAGGCAGGAAGCAGCATCCCAAACTAACAGAATATTTCCTCCCAGCTACAGTTTAGTTTAAACACTCCACAAAATCAAACCTCTTCCCCATGTGCTGGAGTCTGCAAAGGGCAAAGAACAGCCACAGCCAAAACAGTCTTTTTTACCTGCTCCCTCCCAATAGCTTTGTGGGGCTTTTTTATCTGCAGGTGCAAAGAGTCACCAGGTTGTGACATTTAATTTTATAACAAGTTCACAGAAACAGCTGTCCTTCACTTAAGCAGTATTTAAAGAATTTTTCTTCCATGCCCTTTTGCTAAATCTTATCCATGTTGGTGTCAGGAGGGATAAAAATATCCTTAACACGAGCCACTCTTTTCTGTAACCATCTTTGGCACAGGCAGGAAGGTTCTGGCTGGGAGCTGGAGCCTCGGCCCTGCCCACAGTCAGCACCAAGAACCCCCTCCTCTGTGGCCGAGCTGTGTGCAGCGCCTGGAGGAGGCTGAGCAGCCCCTCTGCCCCTCTGCCTCGGTGCTGAGGTACGAGGAAGATGTCCCCTCCACCACGACACGGTGCTGAGACCCCGGGCCACGCTCAGCTGCACCTTCCCATCGCCCCAGCGAGGCACCGCTCACACCACGGCCCGGGGGGCACCGCAGCATCGCCGGGAGGGGCTGCTCCTGCCCTGGGCACGTAGCCAGAGACTCTTCCAGCTTTTCCTTACGGTTCCGTGTTGATGATGGCTGCCACATTCCCTGGCCAATCCCCCACTGCTGCTGCTGTACCATCAGCCAGAGCCCGGACACCACTGCAGTGGGCACGCAGGGAATCCCCCGCGTGTCCACCTCCCCGCAGCGGTCCCGCGCTCGCTGCTGCTGGCAGAGGTGATACCCAGCAACTTCTCTTTGAGTTGTAGATCAATCATGACTTGCAGTGTTCCTCCTCCAGTCCACAGAGCCCGGCTCCCGGAGGCTGCTCCGGGATGGGGCTCTGGAGCAGAGTGCAGGACGGCGATCAGCTTTTCAGCATGCCGAGCTTGCTGCTGGGGGAAGCGACGGGCAAGGAAAATTAAAAAGATGAACCGATACAGAGTAGTAGTATGTTTGTAAGAAAATTAAAGATTTGCTCTTCAGCTGTTCCAGGCTGGAGTTAGCAGACAGCTGGCAAATGGGAACGATTGGAAATGATAGAATAGATCAAATTATTTAAATGAGAAAGAAAGAAATTCACCCTAGCCTGGCCCAGCACGTTGACAGAGCAGCTCCCGGTCGGCGGCACGGGCAGCCCTTTGTCTCTGACACCGAGGTCATTAAACTCCCCGCCGCGGTACCGCCGCCGCAGCGACCCGGCCCGGCCCCGCCCGCCCCCGGGACTCCGGCCCCATCCCCAAACCCCCTGCCCGGCCTCTCCCGGCCCCCGCCGGCGGGAACACCGGCGCCCCCGGGGTCATTAGGGACCCCCGAGAGCTTGGGGCACACCGGGCACCCCGCGATCTGCGGGACAGGGATCCGTCGGGGGCAGAGGGAACAGGAACACCCGGCGCTGCCGAGACCCCCGGGACCCCTGCGCTATCGCCCCTCGCCCCGCGGTGCCCGCCGAGGGTCGCTGGGCATCCCGCGGCCGCCGCCGGCGCTGGCCTCGCCCTGGGGGAGCGGGCGGGTGCCGGTGCGTGCCGGTGTCAGCGGCGTGTCAGTGTGTCGGGGTGTGTGTCGGGGTGTGTGTCGGGGTGTGTGTCGGGGTGTGTGTCGGGGGGTGTGAGCGTGTCGGTGTGTGCACGCTCCACTCCGGGGCTTTGCGCGAGCCGCGCATCAGCGGTAGGAGGGGACAGAGCCGCTCCTGGGGCGCACCGGCAGCCCCGGCTCCGCAGGTGCCGCCCGACCGGCACCGGCACCGCACGGCTCGGCCCGGCTCGGCTCGGCACGGCGCGGAAGGGAGCGGCCGGAGCTGTGGCCGCCGCGGGACGGGCCGGCGCGGCCGCTCTAAGATGTGCCATGAGCCGCCCGGCCCCGGCGCCGAGCGGCCGCTCCGCCTGAGCCCCGGGCAGCAGCCGCCCGCGTCCCCGCTGCCCCTGGGGCCGTAGGGCCGCGCCGGCCCGCGCCCTCCCCAACGATGCCCCATCTCTGGCCGGCGCTTCGCCGCGTCCTCTGGGAATACTGGGCAGCGCTCCTGGTCGGCGGCTTCTGGGGACAGAGCTCGCACGGGATGCCGCATGTCATCCGGATCGGTAAGGGCCGGCGGCGGCGGCGGGACAACTTCGCGGCCGGGGCGGAGAACGCGCTGCCCGGGGCCGCGGCGGGGGATGCGGTACCCGGGGCTGCGGGATGCGCTGTCCGATGCCGGGGCGGAGGTTTTCCCGGCGAAGGAAGCCCTGGCCGGGGCTGGGGACGCGCTGCCTGTGCCGGGGCGGAAGGTGCCGGCGGCGCGGCGAGGCAGGAGCTGTGTCCCGGAACGGAGCGGGCAGCGCTCTCGGTGCGAGCAGCCGCCCCGGGTGAGGGGGGTGCTGGACACCTTGCGAAGAGCAGAGGAGAGTGCTGTGCCTCGGGAGAGTGGGGTGCTGATTCCCCGGGGAAGGGGAACGCTTTGCTCCCGGAGAGGACGAACGCTTTGCCTCTGGAGAGGGAGGATGCTGAGCCCCTAAGACGGGGGATGCCGAGCACCCAGAAAGGGGGGATGCTGATTCCCTGGAGAAGGAGGATTTTTGCTCACAGAGATGGGGGATGCCGAGTCCCCGGAGAGGGGGGATGCGGAGCTTGTGGCGAGGAGGGCTGCGGAACCTGGTGCGAGGAGGGCTGTTGAGCCTGCGGCAATAGGGTGCTGTGCAGAGGTGCTTTGACCAGGGCTGGATGTGCCCAGCACAAGGGACAGACAGCCCGGGGGGCCCCGCGGCACCGAGTCCCGCTGCCTGGAGGATGCCAGTGGGCTGGCTCCTCTGCAGCTGCTGCTGAGGACCAGGCGTGTTTCATTAAATTGCTGAGGTTCTGGGGAAAATTAATTTTTAATAATGTTACATAAAGTAATTGCACAGATAACATCCTGGGAATGAGTCTGCGATCTTTCTTTTTCTAATTAAACGAGATACTTGTTTTAATCATGTCATGTAAAGAACGGCGCTGGTTTCTGTTACATCCCATGCACATTGCCATTGGTACACATTCCCACGGATTTGCTGTCGGCCCGCTAAAAATTACAAGGACAGATTTACCTGCCTTTTGAAGGTTCAAATTTTAATTCAGAGAAATCAGTGAACACTGAATAGATTTGTGAACAATTTTAACTGGAAAACAAATGGGTCTTACTTATGTTAGTGCAACTGCACAGCAGCAATGTGAAAGCCAGAAAGAAAAATGCTGGTCCTGAGGGACAGGTGCTTTTTGAAGTGAAACACTGTCACCTCTAGAATGGCTTGAAGTGGCTGCATGGCCGAGATCATCTCTCGGACAAGGACTTGCTTCCTGCAGGGTGAGCATCTGGTCTCCCCCAGACTTCTGTGAATGGGGCGCTCCAGGCAGATGTTATCCCGTGCACATTGTAGTGCCAGAAATATCGGTGGAAAAGGTTAATGGCTCTGCCTCCGGGCCTGGGGCCCTGGCGGCTGCTGAACTTTTACCGGGGCCAAGCTGTTTAGTATGCTCAGCCTCCGCCTGGAACAGCTGGAAATGTTTTGTGCCACACAAACCCACTCCCAGCAAGGCTCCGTCGCTTCGCCAGTCCCGCTGCAGGAGCGGGGAGGAGGCGTCCTGCTGCGAGAGCCCCCCCTCCGTGTGTCACCAGCCTGTCC
This sequence comes from Chloebia gouldiae, assembly GCA_003676055.1. Taxonomy (NCBI): domain Eukaryota; kingdom Metazoa; phylum Chordata; class Aves; order Passeriformes; family Passeridae; genus Chloebia; species Chloebia gouldiae. The sequence goes on along the minus strand of QUSF01000067.1, from coordinate 1,299,166 downwards.
CCACCGAGAGCACCGCAGCGCTGTGGCGCTCCCAGGGCTCAGATCGCCTTTGGGACCGCCAGCCGTGTGCGGGGGGAGCTGTGGCAGCTGGGCTGCCGGGCTGGCAGCTCCTCCTGCTTTCGGCTTGGCAGCAGCGGGGCTGATTCTTGGTGCCCAGAGCCGGCTGCTGCCAGGCTGGCGCTCCGAGGAGGCGGCCAGGGGCAGCTGCAGCTGGGGGGGAACGGGCCGAGGCCGCTGGGGATGGCGGTGCTGAGACTCCAGGGAACACTCGCCCGGCTCGTGGGGGATATTCAGGCTCAGGAGTATCCCTGGGGGCTCCGAGGAGATGTTTAATCTCGACTCTCAGTGCCTCAGTTGTCCTGGATGGACATCTAGAAAATGGATTTTCTAGGCTCAAATCAATTGCACAAAAGGACAGAGGAGATTTCAATGCAGAGGCTGCTGCCAGCCCTCCACGAAAGCACTTGGGTCTGCTGCAGCTCTGCTCCCCTTCACCGGGCAGGCAGGGAGAGATGGAGGCAGGGAGGGAGAGATGGAGGCAGGGAGGGAGGGATGGAGGCAAAGGAGGGAGAGATGGAGGCAAAGGAGGGAGAGATGGAGGCAGATAGGGAGGGATGGAGGCAAAGGAGGGAGGGATGGAGGCGGACTGGGAGGGATGGAGGCAAAGGAGGGAGGGAGGAAGGGTTGCCCGCTGCAGGAGCACAGCCGTGCCACTGCCAGCACTGCCGTGCCTTCCACAGGAAGGGTCTTGCCTTACCTGCTGAGAAATCCCACAACAGTCTGCCCCTCTTCGAGCCACCTCCTTGATCAGTAAAGTAAGAAATGTAAAAGATCAGAAAAGGGCTTTAATCGGGGCTGCAGGGAGATGTGTGTTTACCTTCTCTCTCAGCTAAAACAGGCATCATTTTGTGACCTCTTTTTCAGCCCACTGGAAAACTGCAGCTTCTTACCCTCCATTAATTTGTGCAAAGCTGCCCTGGCTTTCAAGTAATTATTTTAATTATTAGGTTATGCCAAGAAGTGCAGAACACTTAAGTAACTATTGGTTTAGCACTGAAAATCAAACCAGAGAGAAAGCAGGTAACTTCTCAAAGCTCTCCTTTTTTTCCTTGTGAAGCTGACTATTAAAATAAATACAGGGAGAGATATCTAAGGAAGGGAAGAAAAAGCCAAAAGCACTCTTTCTTTCCCCAGTAAAATATAAATATTTAATCTCCACATCTAAACATAATCTATACATGCACCCGTACAAAGAAAATCTGTGCCTTGTTACAGGATGGGGTTTTTTTGAAGCACGAGTTTGTATCTGAAGCTTATTCAACAGCTGCTCGCTTATTACGCAATCTGTTAAATATTTGAAAACACCGTATCAGAAAACACCATCCGAGTATCCGAGTGCTCAGTTGAGCTCCGAGTTGCTTTGGAAGGGAGGCAGAGAAGGGTGGCGGTGTGAGGAGCTGCCCGTGTTTACCCCAGTGAGGGATCCTGCTGCTGCTCGCCCTCGCTGCGGCTGAGTTCGGGCACGTCGCACCTGGTACCGAGAGCTGCTGAGCATCATTGGCAATATCGTGCCCCTCGCAGCTCAGAGGAGTGACAGCGAGGTGGTTGTGGCACCCTGGAGAGCCCATTTGTCTAACCTTTCGCTCGGATTAAAAAGCAGCAGCGGCACCCTTCAAGGCACAGGCAGAGCCTGATGCCATTTTGTAGAGCTGATGGCACCGTCCCTGACAAAGCAGGGCGGGATGCCTGGGCTGGAGCAGGACTGGCGGCTCCAGCAGACCCATCTTCTTGCTGAAGCATCATCAGGAATTCCTCCGAGTGATTCTTTTGAGGGATGATGTGTTAGTGAGCTGCGTGCGCAGATCGGATGCCACTGGGTTGAGATCAGTAAATTGTGAAGAACGGACCCCCGGCACTGGGCAGGCAGCAGGAGATGGATTTGGGGGTTCCTGAGTGGGTTTGCACTCAGGTGCTGCTGAGAAGGTGACACCACGCTGCCCTGCTGCCATCATTGCCCTTGGCCACCCCACTCCTGCCAGGAGTGTCCCTGATGTGTCCCTTTGTGTGGGCAAGGGGACAGGCAGGGTCCCAGCCCGCCCTCCCCTGGGTCACCCCAACCCCAGCTCTGTGCCCCTCTGCAGCAGGAGTGTGCCAGGCCAGGGAATGGATTCATTTTCCTTGCTGCATCTTAAAAGGCATCACCTCCACCTCTGGGTCCTCGCTTTTGTGCCAGGTTTTTTACTAAGGTTCCCTTCCTGCTGATATTTGTGACAATAATCCCACCTCAAGCATGTCTGACAGTCCCACTCCTGTATCTCTGAAGTCGCTGTGAACAGGATCAGTCTCCAGCAAAGCTTTTAAACAAACAACCCTGCGTGAGGAATTTATCGGATTTTATTTCTTGTAGTGTCTTTCTAAGCTGTGTTTGCATAGAGAAGGGGTCAGAGCATTGATTGTTTGTATGATTTGCAAGTAACACAGAAAATACAATCAAATTGGAGTCTGTGTGAGAAAAATATCATTGATTATTGTACACAAATACATAGAAAACAAATTCTGTGGATAATTATCCTGCTCTGTGTGATTGGCTTTTCTGAGGCTTATTATGCCTGTCAGGAATTTTATTTTGAAACCACCTTCCCACACTCTGCAAATGAAGTTGTATTTTTAAAAATAAAGCAGAAACAGGCTTTTCCAGGCTGAAAAGGCAGCACCCAAGGGCTGGGAGCTGCACATCCATGGGGAACATGAATGTTGGAGTGGGAGCCCTCAGAAAAGCAGCTCCTGGTGACCAGAGTGGCCAAATGTTCTTTGGGGAGGCTGGCAGGGGATGGCACCAGGGTGGTTTTAAATCCCTTATTGCCTTTGTAGTTTCTCCTGCATTCCCTTGGGCATTTCTGTGACCGTGCACCCACTGCTCAAGCATTTCATGGTTGATAAAGTTATTTCAGGTCATGAGACGCTTTGTGTGTCAGATAACACATTCTGGTAATTTCAGCAGGATAGGAGGGCGGCAGTGTAAATTGTTTGGTGGTAAATGAATTCTGAATACATTTGAATAACAATGTTAACTCTTTATCGCAGAATAGTCTAATTATTTGATCTTAGCATTCTCTAGAGGACTTCATACAGGAAATTAAGATCAAACCACACAGCAGAAAAGAATAGACTCTCATTTATCACGAGGCAGGAGAGACACGAAAGCAGACAGATCCGTGCTGGGCTGCAGCCTCGGGGCACTTGGACACCCTCGGGCTGGAGGCAGCAGGGTTTGGGCACAGCTTGAGGGGTGAAGGAGCCTTGGTGGGCTGGGTGTGCAGGGAGAGAGGTGGCTGCACATCTCCTGTCTCCGGGACACTGTGAGACACACCCTGGGACACCGTGAGACACACCGGGACATCGTAACACACCCTGGGACATCCTGACACACACCGTGACCCACTGACACACACCAGGACACAGTGACACACACCGTGACACACTGACACTCACCAGGACACACAGACACACCCTGGGACACCATGAGACACACCAGGACACACTGACACTCACCAGGACACACTGACACACATCAGGACACACTGACACATACCAGGACACACTGACACACCCTAGGACACACTGACACACCCTGGGACACCCTGACACCCATCAGGACAC
>QUSF01000067.1:1276040-1286834 GCA_003676055.1 Chloebia gouldiae | reverse complement strand
TTCTGTGTGCAGCTGGTTTGGAACTGGTCCATTTGGGGCTGGGTCTGAATGGGGCTGGTCCATGTGGGGCTGGGTCCATTCAGGGCTGGGTCTATCTGGGACTGGTCTATTTGGGGCTGGATCAGCAGGGTCATGACCCCTCTCAGGCCCTGGGGATCGCTCCCACTCCATATGGGATGGCTTCAATCTTCTCCTCCTCTCTGGGACAGAGGTTGGACCATGGATTCTTTATGCTTCTGGGTTCCAGAGCTCCCCAGGGCTGGAGTGGCACAACTCAAGGTGCTCTTCAGAAGCAGCTACCCATCTCAGCAGCTCTGGCTTCATCGCTGCCACGGGCATCAGCAGCAGGGCCTCCCTTGCAGGAGCCACCTCCAGCTCTGGCCACAAGTTCTGTGTTGCCCTGATTTTTAAAAGTGTTTTCTTTTATAGTTCTTTGGAAAGTTTTAAAGTTCTCATAAAACTTCTTTAGCCTTCTGATAATCTTTGCATATTTCTACTGGAGTTCTCACGCCTTGTTCATGTAAATAATGATTGTTTTGCATTCTTCTTTGGGGGAGGAGAGAATTGATGGGCTGTTGGTTTGACCAGTGTGGTTGGAGAGGTGGCAATTTCATCCTCCCATCCACTGTCACTTTTGGAACTCTATATATTGTGAGGTCAGAAATAAAATCTGCTCTTTCTCTCTCTTGAGCTCACCAAGGTTCTCTGTACTCATTTTGTGTCCAATACAACAGTTCTGATGCTGAAGGGCAGCCTTGGAAGCTGCACCAAGGCCAGAATGCTGTGTGATGTTCATGGGAAGCTTGGGAATCCTGCTCTGCTGCCTCCCTGCTCGGTGCCTGAGCAGCACAGGGTGTGCCCTGGCCTCTCCCAGAGCTGGGAATAAATCTGGCACACAGTGCCATGCTGGTGTGGTTACCCTGCCCTGTGCCAGGCTGACACGGGCAGGCTCTGTGCAAGAGCTCTCAGACATCTGTCTGCTGCTCTCAAATAAAAAATAATAATCCAAGCCCCCCTTAATTCAAGCCTGTTTGAAATCAGAACTGACAACAGCTTTGTGCTCGCTCCATGGCGGGATATGAAGTTAATTTGTATAAGTGATTCTTTTGCTTTTAATTTTTCAGCCTGAGATTCAAAACTGAGGAACGCAGGAACCCCACGAGGCATGCCTGAATCTTTCAGGAGTGGAGCTTGTTGATTCAAGTGCTTAAATATAGCTCTTAATTGTGTGGCTAATTCTACAGTGCAGTGCAAGGAAGGCAGGATAAGAGATCCTTCTGCTCCCTGGGTCACTGTCCAGGCCCTCACTGTGGTGCCTGTGCAGCCCCTCAGAGTGAACCAAACCCTTCTCCTACAGAGAACTGGTAAAACAAGTACAGAGAGATCTGTGTGCAGCAGCTCTTTGGGTTTTGCAGGGGATTTCAAGGCCAGCCCAGGTTTATGAGCTGCTCATGAACCCAGTGCACAGTGTCTCATAAATATCCCGTTTTCCCCTCTTGTTAGATTAAGTTTTTTTTTCTGCTTTAAAGATGGGGTAATTGAGATGTGTTTTTCACCTTTCTACATTCTCTACAAATCCGTTTCCAACATCCTCTCAGATCTGCAGTTGTATTTTGTTTGTAGTCTAAATCTAATAAGAGGATCAACGGAGGTTTTGGCAGGGAATGGTCCCAGTCCTGGGAGTGGTGACTGATGCAGCCACATGTCAGAAATCAGGACAGCAGCCCTTCCCTCCCAGGCACGGGCCAGAGAAGGCTGTTCCCTGGCATTTTGCTTAGGAAAGGAAGGATGCTTCAAAGTGGAAGGGAAACAGAAACCTCCAGGTGTTTTTTGTTGTTCCAACTGCTCTAAAATGATGTTTAGATTTCACGTACCAGTAATTACATACACTTGGGTGGTATTTAATGCCAGCCACTGATGGATGCTCTATAATCCTATAGAGAGAGAACACGTTTGTTTTCTGAGGCTAACTGCACACAATCTGTTATTGTGTGATGTTGAATACTTTGAGGGTTGGTGCCTTTCAGTGTTGAGCATAAAAGCCAGGCCTCCCCGACAATAACCTCCATTAATCAGGCTTCCCCAGTCCACAAGCCTTGGAGACTGCCACGTCTTCTTTGTACGCCAAAGCTTGCCAGGATTCCAGAGTTAAAAACCTCCCACCGATCTCCCGCTCTTTCATTTCTTCTTTTTTTTTGGTTTAAACAGGAAAATAGCCTCCCAGTACGGCTCCCACTGCTTTAGCTGCATCTCCACACGTTTCTTTAAAATAACTGACAGCTTATGGTGGGAAGGAGAAGCAGCTGCAACTTGCTGGGAGAGAGGGAACTTCACTTCCAGAGGATTCAGCTCCTTTTGTTTTCTACAAGAGCTGTTGAGTGCTCAGAGCTTTAAAAAATATGGGCACTCATTCAGGCTCCTGAAATGTGGATTCAGGGGAGAGGTGTCCTGCAGGCTCTCCAGAGAGCTGGAAGCAGGAATGAAGATCCCCCAGAGCCCCACTGGCTGCTGTGCTTGGCTACACTTCCACAAACTCCCATGGGAAATGAAATCTTGGTGCTTCAGCTCAAGATTTTGTCACTTTTGGAGTCCTCAGTTGTGCTGTTTGATATGTCTCAAACATATCCTCATAACCCCAAACTCCTCTGAGTGGATGGGAATGAGAGAAGGAGAGGACACAGCCTTAAGCTGCGCCAAGGGAAGTTTAGTTTAGACATTGGGAAAAAATTCCTCACTGAAAGAGCGATTGGGAAATGGACTTGTCTGCCCAGGGAGGGGTGGAATCACCATCCCTGGACTGGAGGTGGCACTCAGCACCTTGGTTTAGCTGATGAGGAGGTGCCAATCATGGGTTGGGCTAGGTGATATTAAAGGGCTTTTCCAACCTAGCTCGCTCTGTCATTCTGTAATTATTCTGTGATTATTCTGTGATTATTCTGTGATAATTCTGTGATAATTCTGTGATTATTCTGTGATTATTCTGTGATTATTCTGTGATGCAGGACCACTCCAAAGTGAGCCTGCTTTTAGTGAGGTGCTGAGGTTTGCCAGGGCTTCCAGGGTGGAACCACTGCAGGGCTGGGTTGGGCCGGGCAGCAGCCGTGCACTGCAGGGAATTGGAACTCTGAGCAAGAGGAGCATGGCCACGGGGCTGGGGAAGGAGGTGTCAGTCACCTGGCTGAGAAAGGGGGTGTGAGGAGAGCAGAGGGTGCTCCAAACACCATCCTTTCCCTCTCTGGCAGCTCCAGTGGGGACGTGCAAGGTCCCAGCTTGGCCAGCCCAGCACAGCAGAGCCACTGTGGTCAGCCAGTGGCCAGATTCCCTCAGGGCAGGAGAGGCCACTGGTTTGTGGTGCTCCCTAGGGAGAAGAACCCTCCACAATGGTTTAAAGCATGTTGGGAAAAGCCAGAACACGCAAGAAAAGCCAACCAAACCTGGACTGCAGCTGGACACTTTGGTGTTGAGCAGTGTGTAGCCTTGACCTCATCCAAGCTGTATTTTCCTCCTGAAGCCAGTCCCTGCCTGTCCTTGAGGGGAAGTTTCTCAATGCAGAAAAGACTCCTCTGAGCTGCCAGCCAAAATAAACCTAATTGTTGCATTGTGTCTGAGCAACTCTGAAAGTTGCCAGTAACAGCTATCTCAGACCATCACAATCAACATAATTTTGGTCTTAATTGCTAAGTATTGCTGTAGAAAGACTGGCTGTCTTTCTGCTCCAAGTCCTCACAGTTGCTCTCCCAGGTTTCAAGACGCAGTGAAAGTTTTTGGGTTGGTTTTTCTTTTTTTTTTTTTTTCACACTACGTTTCAAATGCTTCATTGTCAAACTGGTTAAAAGCCCTTATTTATAAAACGTGTGCGTCTCTTTCAGCTTAACTGAAAAGGCATTAAAATAACTGCAGCTGTGGAAAGAATAATTACAGCGAGATTTTGTCAAGGACTCTCTTGTCTGATGTTGCCATCTGTGACATGGTGAATGCAAAGATCATTTGAAACATAGGCAGTTAATGTAGAGAATAATTTCAGAGCTTTCGATATTTATGGTAAATTATTTAAGTTTATTGTTTGGTTTTATGGCCTCATTATTCTGTGCCGTAAGGATCTCTGCTTTTTGTATTGTTCTGCACTTCGATTTCCACTTTGTGAAGAAAAGAACCCTGCAGTAAAAGTAACACTTCACACATTTCAGAAATGTTTCAAGGAGACATCATACTAATCACATTATTTTCATGCACCTCAATATCATCCTTGATGCCTTTAAAAAAAAAAAATCTGCAGAGAAAGATCTTCCTCTTGACCAGGTGTTAATAGTCAGTCCTTCAGGCATGGGCAGTGACAGGGGCTGGTAAACATCACAGTGTTGCATTAATTTTCTCTTGTCTCTCAGAATATTGTTTCTGAGACTCCCTCTGAGAGGACATTGCTGCATTATTTCCTTCAACAACCCCTGACCAGCCAAATTAGGAACAGACTGTCGCACTGGAAATGAGTAATTGGCTGCCAGAGCCACAGAAAAGGGGACTTGGCTTCCCCAGACTGGCTGCTGTGTACACGGGGCTCGTGCTGGAGCCAACTTCGTGTGCTAATTAATCAAATGAGGGCACGGCCAGGCTGTGGGGCAGCTCCTGTGTGGGCACTGCCAGGCTCCCCACGCTCCTCCTGCTCCAGCTGGGTGTGTCCCATGTCACCTGCACGTCCAGGATGGGGACAGCAGCCCTGTGGGTGCTCCCCTCCTGTGCCCAGGGTGCAGCTCCTCTGCTTGGCTCTGAGCAAGGTGTGAGCAGCTGGCTCCAGGGAGGGTGACCCCAGGAGGAGACTGATGGGCTGAGGGTTGGGACCTTTCTGGGACTACCTAAAAACAGAGGCCAGACCAAACTAAGAGAATAAAAAGCAGCTATATTTATTGAAGGGCCTTCAGGTACATTTAGGGCAGATGAAGCGCTCCCAAAAATGGATGGCAGGTCACAGATTTTCACACTTTTATAAGTTTGGTTCATTTGCATATTGGGGGTTCTTCTGCCAATTACAGCTTCAGCTAATGAAGTAATTTACCCCAAGTTTGCTCCCCCAACTCACTTTTGTTTCCATCTCTCAGGGCCTGAGGCAGTGAGGTGTCCTTGATTGCCAGGCCTGGAGAGGAATTGTTGTGTCTGCCCAAAATGGGAAAGCAGCAGCTCACACTGCACATGGAGTTTGGAGTTGTGCACTAAAGAACTGCAGGATTACAAATAGATGGAAAATAGAAAAGCTGAAATCCTGGGGCACCAGGGTCACCCTGGGTACAGCACCCACTGTGCTGCTCCTCGTTGTGGCTGCTTACTGCAACCCCCTCAGCCTTACTGTGTAGTCCAGGGGATGGTGCTGCTCACAGAGGAGGAGGTTTGCTCCTTCTGGGAACCTTCATGTGGCCCCATCCATAAAGCATCCCTCAGCACTTTCCTTGGAGCTGCTGCACAGCACACCCTCAGCAGCACAGTAAGTGCCTCCACCAGCTTTCCCTGCTCCTGCAGCACTTCCACAAGCCCAAGGATAGCTGAGGATTGTGTTTCTGACAGCTGAGGGCTGCAGCTCTGCTGTGTGGTGGCAGTCCTGGGCAGCTGCTTTGGACAACCTGGAAGAGACCTTGGGAGGGATCAGGAGCCACCTGTCTGCCCCTGCAGAAAAGTCTCTTCCCACCAGGCAGCCTTCTGCGTGCCCTCTGCAGCTGCTCAACATCTGCATCTCTGCCTTATCAAGTTATGTGTTAAATTTTAACCTTTTAAGTAAAAAATCTTTGCTATAAATCAAAAGCCAAAAGCAATGTAAATTTCTGAGGTTTCTTACATAAATAAACAGTACCCAAAAATGAAAAAAATCCAAATAAGAACACTCATATGTCTCCCCACTATCAAAAATACACAAATAAACACCAAAAAACCAAAAGCGAATACATAAAAAAAGTTAAAAAAAGCTTTTCATGTCTGAAAAAAACCCTACAACCTTCAATCCAAAAACCAGCAAAGACCCCTACAAAACTACTACAAGAAAACTACACATGCTCAGAAAAGCAAAAACCTAATTAACATAAAAAGCGAGAACAAAGCCAAAAATTAAATATGCATAAAAATTATACAATGTATTAAATATAAAACACCTTTATTAATAAAAATATAACTGAAATCAAAGCAGAAAACACAAATCTTAGAAAAATATCTCACTTGTGACCAGCACTAAAGATACATACCCACTTCATAACTACCCCAAGTTGGAAAGTCAATTTATTTATTCTGCATATCATTTCACTGTGGGCTTACCACTAGGGGAAATACATTTGGAACAAATGTGAAGGTCAGGGATTAGGAGAGAAGAAACCAGGTAACATTTCTTTTCCTATCTCTAATACAGCCCTGGGGCAATTCCCTGTTTGCCCTCAGCCATCCAGGGGTACAGGAATCCCTCAGGAGGTTCTCCTGAGCTTCACTTCCCACCTCAGGCTGTACAGGAGGCTTTGCCACATTTAGCTCAATCTTTCACATTTCTGTACCTAAAATTAGACACTGTGCTCCATCCCTGCACTCCTGGAGTTCCCAGCTCTAGGGAGGTCGATGTGCAAACGTCTGCAAGCACATGAAGAAATATTTGAAGAACAACATTTGCAGACCCCTGGAAGCCAGACACTGCCAGGTGTTCCTTTATTTAGAGGAAAAGTAAGTTTGTGTACGCAGGTGGTTTATGCTAGTTAGTAAATTTTGGTAATTTGTCTATCCCTGGTAACTCGCTTTGCAAAACAATGCAGCTCATTTTGGAAACAAATGAAGCAAATGGATTCAGAACTGTGCAGCTGATGAAACACAGGCAGGACAAAGCAGTTCCCCACTAGGGACTTTCCCTCCCTCTGAGCCATGATGGTGTCTAAGCAGTAGCATGTCAGAGAGTGAGAGCTGCCTGTCCAGCTCAGCCCCATCTGGAGCATGAACCTGGTCCTGCACAGCTCTCATCAGGCTGGGGGGGGGTGCCAAAAAACACCAGTGGGAGCCAAAAAACCACCAGTGGGGACAGGAAAACACTGGAGTTCCAAGACAGCCTCAGGTACTGACTGCAGGAGCGTCATCTTTGGGATTCCTGATTCCTCAAACACTGACTGCTTTAGTGGTGGGAATCTAAAGGCCTCAGAAATCTCTCCATGCGGTGACATGCCCATCCAATTTGGATTTCTCTTGCTCTGCGTTGTTCAGGACATGTGAGGTGAAAGCCTTCTCCCTTTGCAAGTCGTTCTTTGGACACAGAAGCCAGGTTTCTCACCCTGAAAGGCCCTTTCCTGCAGCCTCCTAGCTTGTGTATGTAAGAAAACCCCTGTGCAGCGTTTGCTTTGGCCCTGAGGAGGTGCAGCAGGAGGGACAAGAATCAATGCAGGCATCAGGTGAAGCACATGGTCACAAAGAACAAGGCTCTGTCCAGCTCCTGCACACAGCAGACAAGGTCAGAACCTTTCCTACACCCTCATTTTGCACCCTGAGCTGAGGTTTGTTCACAGCCACCATCCCAGCCCAGGAGGCAGCACTGGCTGGCTTTGACACGATGCTGTGGAAAGCTCTGAGAGGCAAAGCCTCTCTCCAGCACCCCAGAGCCTGGCCCCACGGGCCTCTGCCAGCAGCATCGACTCCCTTTGTCCATATGTTTCTTTCCCCTGAGCATAAAAGCACAGATGGCCAAGCCCTGGAGACAGGCACCCGAGGTTTGTGAGGGCACGTGTGTGCTGGGTGTGAATGCACACTTGTCTGAGCACAGCCCGAGCCTGCCCTCGCTGCTTCCACTGCAGCAGGAGCTGGGCTGCTGCTGACCCACAGGGAGGTTTTCAGGCAGCAGGAGCTACCCAAAGTGCCAGGGCTGCTGCTGACCCACAGGGAGGTTTTAATCTGCAGCAGGTTCTACCTGAAATGCCAGACCTGATGCCAACCCACAGGGAGTTTTTCATCTGCAGCAGGTTCTACCCAAAGTGCCAGACCTGGTGCCAACCCACAGGGAGTTTTTCAGCTCAGTGCAGCTGCAGTGGAAGGTGTTTGCAGAAATCTCTGTGTATGTAGCCAAGACTTTTCTCACTCACTGAGGTCCTTGATGCTGAGGGACAGATATGAGGAAAAAGCTCCTGCTCTGCCATTCCTGGCTGTGCCTACACCAGGTCTGCTGACAACAACACTGAAGGAAGTTAAAGATTTCAGGTATTTCTGTTCTCTCTGAGTGTGATGCTGTAGTTTGACACAATGGGAGCTGGTAGGGCAGTGGGATCTGACAGCTCTGAAACAGCCCCTGAAATACCAACAGGCCAAAGTGAAGCTCTACACCACATCCATCTGCAAAGGGACAGTGGAACAGGGAGGTGCAGGAGGACATTTGTGCCCCTCGTGGGCTCCTGCTCTGCCCAAGGGCATTTACAGAAAGAGCACAGGGGATGAGCAGGGCAACACTGCCAAAACCAGGCATGGGCACAGTTTTTCTGCCTCCCTACCCCAGCTGTGGACAGACTTCCCAACACTACACCACAGCCAGGGAATCCATGCCAGAAGAAACTGGGGCTTCTGGCCCAGTTACCACCAAAAGCAGGCAGGAGAAACCCTGCACTTGCTTGTAAGCAAAGAGTCCTCGTGCTCTTTGGTTTCTTTTCCTCTGGCTCTCATACTTGTTAACTCAAATTAACATTCATAATGCAGAAGCCATTGGAATATGCCTTCCAGACTCACAGACATTCCTGTTATGGTCAGGATTAATCACAAGGGATAATTAGAGTATTAAATGAAATAATTATAACATTATGACTCTAATAACCAAATTCATGGATATTAGCTTCCGAGAAAAGACAAATAGAGGAACCAGAGAAGTTTTGATGGATGCCTCTAGCTGCATTTTTTTACTTTGCATTTTTGATTTAAAACTCCCAAACATCTTCCACACTGAGACAACTTCCCATAATCTGAAAGGGCGAGTTGGGGGGTGGCAAGAGGGGCTCCTGCAGAATGTCCACAGTGTTTGCAGCTGCAAAAAGCTGAGCATCCCAGGACTGGGGAGTGGGGAGAATCCTGATTACCCCTGTACCAAAAAGCACCAGGGCTGAGCATCCTGCAGGGGAGACGGAGCTGCTGGAATGGTGGAGCTGCTACCTACAGAGTGATTTGCTTGTGTGGCAGTGCCAGTGCTCCTGCTCTGCTCTCAGGGTCCACCACCTCCTGCCAGCTAGGAAATGCCTGGCAGGTCTGGCTGCAGCCAGGTCTGAGCCCAGCCAGCTCAGCTCTGTGGGACACCAGGCTCTGGCAGCAGCTCCTGGCCCCAGGCGTTACCTCCTATGAGAAAATGGAGATTTTCTCTGCCTTGAGGATGTGATTATTGTATCTGACAGAGCCCTGAGTGCAGCCAGGCTTAGCTTGTCCTACAGGACAGCTGCTGCTCTCCAGGGATCCAAACCCTGGTGGCCAGGGCTCCTCAGAGCCCAGGAGATTTCTGGGGCACTAATGTATGCTCAGTCTCTCTCCTGTATTCTGTGTCGTGCTACAGAGGAATAAATGAATTCATTAAAGAATTATGCAATTGCAAATGTTTAAAAATACCAAGTACGTACATTTCTGGGAGCCTACACAGCCCTGTGAGGGGCTGGATGGGGATTGGCACATGTTCTCAGGGAAGGGAATGGAAAGTGCTGCTGGGAATGCAAGCTCGGCTGCTCAGTGCTCTGCACACACTCAGCACAGGCAGGGCACTAAAAACGCAATGAAATTGAAAATACACACACTAAGCAATTTCCTCTTTCCAACCAACAATTTTAATTCTAAACAATAAGTTGGGATTTTATCATATGATCCCTGGATGATTTAGAGTAAATCCAGATTTATATTTATAATGAATATTTCCTCTCTCAGGCAACAAAAGAGAGAGTTCCTTTTGGTACCTGGAAGCAGTCCCCACGATCTGAGGAAAGAATCATCTCAGTGTGAACTACTAATATGCCATATTCCATATATAACCTGGTATCTGCACTTGCAGTCTGCATGTTCTAGTCGAAGTTTTAGTGTCACTCAGCTCCAAAAAGAGACAAGACTTGGGGAGCAGTTACCCATCCGAGCACGCTGCACATGCCTGGGCTGCCATGGGCCACACACTCCATGTCCCTGCACACCCCTGCAACAGCTCAGCTTTGGAGTGAGTCCCCTGCCAGAAGAATACATTACACCACTTTAATTCCAGAATTTCTTCGTAATATTAAATGATAAGATTTTTTTTCAGAGTTCTGACAAAGCAGTCAAAATCCAGTTGCAAATGCTCTGCTGTTTATTGATAGCTCCATAATACAGGCGAGGTAGGATGCCAGACAGCTGCATTTCCTGGCATTTAAAAAGAATTCACTGTAATGTATTGTAATGCATTAGCATAATAATTGGTAAGCATTCGCAGATGAATAGTTTACTGACTGATAGATTTTGTACAGAAACTGTGAAGGTTACATGGAGGGTGAAAACATTTCACTGTGTCAATGAACATACTTAATTTTTCTGGAAGTGCTATTTAAATTGTGCGGCGCTGGGACATTAGCATAACAAAGAGACGAGGCACGAGTTTGTGCCGTACCAGGGAACACCGCCCGGCCGGGCTCCGCCGGGTGACCCGTGAGAGATGCGGCTCCGAGCGCTCCCAAACCCGGCCACCGGAGCGGGCAGGGGAGCGCCCGGAGCTGCGGCTCCCCTCTCCCTGCTCTTCTCCCTCCCTTCCCTGTCTCCTGTCCCTGCCCTTCTCCCTCCTGTCCCTGCTCTTCTTCCTCCTGTCCCAGCCCT
>QUSF01000067.1:1215025-1269730 GCA_003676055.1 Chloebia gouldiae | reverse complement strand
TAAATATAAATATGTCCTCTTTTACTCCTTTAACTTTGTCTGGCCTCTGTTTCAAGGTAAGGCCCAAAAAGGCATCAGCACCATCCTTTCCCCAGCTCATGGCATTGTTGCCAGGCCTGCCCAGGGCACAGCACTGCCACGTGCCACGCTGGCTGGGGATGAGTTAGTGCCCTCAGCACTGAGAACATCCTGGAATGTGGACACTGGGAAGTTGTATCGATGCTGGATGCTCTGCACAGCACACTTGGCTGCCCCCATATATACTGGGTAATAAATGCCCCCTTGGTAGAAGGAGGTGGTATTTCATTGTAAAAGTAAAAAATAATAACGAGGGAAAGTGCTATCTCAGCTTGCTGCATAAACAGCTCAAATAAGCAATATGCAGGCATATCATTTGGAACCCAGATTAATAATTTCTGTTCTGAGTGGTGGTAGCTGGCCTGATTTATGGTGGTGATGGTGTTACGGCCTCAGACTTTATTGTCCTTTAAATTATACTGCAGTCTATACAGGAGGCAGACAGGGATCTAAATCAAGTGTTATTGCCTGTAAATTTGGAAACAAATAGTAGTTTTCCCCCCTTTAAATCACTGAGTTTGTGTGTTTTATAAGGTGAACGTTACGACTTTTTATGGGACCGAAGTTTTTGTTTCCCCACCTCTCTCTCCCAGAGCACGGAGCCCATCCTGGCCTCGGGGGATTCACTGCAGCTCTGCCTCTGTTCCATTTCCCTGCACGGCTCTGAGAGGGGCTGAGATCTGCACATTTGGGCTCTCTGCTCAAGGAGGGGCTTTTCATGCAGCCCAAAGCCCCATGGCTACGGTGGGCTGGCCAGTCGGGTGCTCACTGTGGCTGTCCTGCTGGCAGCTGGCAGGGAACCATCCTCAGCACCCACGTGCACAAATATTAACACTGATTTTGCCACCGTGGGTGGGTGGCACGGTGGGCTCCAGGTGCCTGGGGATGGGGCAGCCCAGTCAGGAGGTGACTGGGAAGCAGGGGGGTGAAGATGAGTCCCCCTGAGCTGTCAGACCATGTCACCCTTGTGCCAAGAATGACACAAGAGCAGACGAGACACTGAGTTGCAAGAGGAGAAAAAGAAGCTTTAATACAAAGGATTCTCCAGCTTATATAGCCCGATGTGATACATTCTGCTGGATTGGCTAGTTAATAGAAATCTTTCTCACACACCATCCTTGAGAAGAACAGAAAAACAAGGTGGAAAAACACCACCTGCAGATTGTTTAGACTAGCAAGTATAAACAATTTCCACAACAATTCCTATAACATTCCTACAACTCCCTAAAAACTCTCACAAGCCCCTGTGAGAAACGACTGCCGTTTCTCTCTCCCTGACCAGGCTGGCATCCACAGGACCAGAATTCACTCACAGGCGCTGCTGGCTGCTCGTGGTTTTTGTCACCTCACACCTGGATGTTGGATCAGACTGTTTCTGCCGTGCCTGTGGTCCTGCTCGGTGCATTCACAGTGTCCCTGTGTGTTTGCTCCCTGGGAGCACAGAGCAGAGGCACAGGGAAAGGCAGAGCCACCATAGAGATATCTCCACCTCCAGCCTAGGGAAAGGGACAGCGAGAGGCTCTGACAGCAAAAGGACCCTGTTCCAGAGGGGCTCTACAAACCCAGACAAAAGGCAGCCGTGGCTGTGAAGAGCTTCTGAGGCTGTGAATAGCTGAGAGAGAGAAAGGAGAGACAGGGAAGGAGAGGGAGGGTGGGAGCCTTGTGATGCAGATGGAGGGAAGAGTGGCTGGAGTGTGGTTACCGAGGGACAGCATATGGCACATCACAAATCCCTCCTTCTTCAGCCTTCCCAAAGCACAGCACTGCAGCTCTCAGTTGGGCACAGAGGGAACTGGGCAGGTCCCTCCTCACTCACACAGGGACTGAGGACTCTGCTCTGTCCTGCGTGCCAGGAGCCTTGGATAGCTACAGGAACAGGCAGGGCAGGGACACTCACTGACCCCAGCCTGTGGCTGGAGCCATGGGCAGAGGATTCAGAGCATTTTCACACATCAGTTCTGGCTCTGATGCTTCTTGCAGACCTGGTGATGATGTATTGGCCTGGCATCTTCTCAGGCAAGAAGAAAAATGGGGTAGGCAAAATGTTTCTGTATCTGTAGGCTTGGAAGAAATCACTTTTATGTTACCAGAGCAGCTGTAGCCATTAGGGAATCCTGGTGGCCTGAAAGAGCTGCTAAAGAAAACCTTCCCAAGCTCCTGTGACACCTCGGTGGAGATGCTGGGTGTGACCATGGGCTGGCCTGAGTGTTGTGGCCATCCTGGAAAGTCACTGCCAGGCACTGGCACTGCTGGGGCAGGAGACAAGAGGGGAATCCTCCCTTTCCCAGTGCTCTGGTTTCAGTAACAGATTTGTAGTAATGCCTCTCCTGCTCAGCACAGCACAGGCCATGTAAATAAACACGAGAAAAGACTTTACTATCACATCTGCGTATTGTAGTTGAGCAAAGGCCTGAGTTACACAGGGAATGAGATGGCCTTAAACTGTAAAATCCTGCTCAGTGACCCTTCCTGATCTCTTCAGTGCTCAGTGACCTCATGGAGGAGAAACTGTACCTTAACAAGTTCCTGAGACTTCTCCTGGCATTCATTGCTGCTGCCATGCTTTCAGGCCATTCAGCAGCTTCTCACCCATGTGTGCTTTAGCTGAGAGGCAGCTCGGGAGAGCTGAGCTGAGCCGCAGCAGAGGCAGCACAAGCAGTTGGCCGACAGTTCTTTGTGTTCTGAAGTGGAAATCTGTACTCAAGAGCTGCAAAAAAGGTGATGAGATGCCACCTTTCCAAGGTGTCAGTGTCCTAAAAACAATGCTAAGAGGCTCCAGCCCTGGATGTGACAGCCTGTGCCTCACCTCCCCTCATCTGCCTTTTTGTTCAGGCTCTCAGAACGATGACACAGACGCTATCGAGGCTGAACTTGAGATGACAGCCAAGTTTGGAGCCCCTGCTTTTTGAGTGGGTTCATAAATTCAGCATCACATGGTTTACTTTTTCCTTTTGAGATCTATAAAAAGCACAGTGCATCGTGTCCCAGCAGGGCTTTGGCACCAGAATGATGCCATTGTGAGAGCAATCTCCCCTGGCTCCTGTTTTTAAACACCCTCCCGGAGTCCCTCTGCCCACGTTCTAGTGAAAGCACTCCACAGCTTAACAGGTTTGACATTTTCATTTCTGTTTTCCTTGAAGTCCTTAACATCATCTGATTGAGCATTACAGCCTGTTTGCATCCTGTTGCCTGTGAATATCTATCACAAGCCCTCACACTGGAAGCACGAGGCGTGAGGCTGTGACAGAGATGTCCTGATGAAGTGAAAGATGGCAGATGAGCTGCTGCAGCCCCTCTCCGAGCTGAGCTCTCCTCACAGACCATTCTCTCGATCATTTGCTCTCTGGCTAATGGCTCCTGGCAGGTAGCACAAGAGCCTGTTTTTATTTCATGAGCGCTCCGAGGCTGCTGCCAGGGCTCCTGGGCTCTGCTCTGCCAGGAACACAACTTTGCACTTTTCTTCCATCAGCTACTGCTGCAAGGGCATTACAGACCCTGTGGTGCTCTGTGTTACCCCTCAGCATCTCATTCGTGGGTACAAGCAGTCGTGGAGGGAAATGCAGCCTCACCAGGAGTCGTCAGGAGATGGAGCCTATGCCAGGCAGCCTCTCTGCTGGGAGCTCCTGACTAAAGAGCTGCTGTTCTGTTATTAATACCCCACACATCTACATATTCAGGCATTAGCAACCTGCTCCTCACAGCTCTTCCCAGGTCTTGTCCCACAGCTCTGGAACATGCTGTTCCACAAGAGTCTGTGGATGTAACAGGCCCAGCTGTGGGGTGAGGGGAGCTCAGTGCCTCGTGCCACTGGAGGTGGCAGCCCCAGCACTGCTCCTGCACCTCCCCACCCCAATATCTGCCCACAGGGACTGCCAGCGTGGGGGCCAAAACAGCACCCAGGTGCCTTCAGAGATGCACCTTGTACCCAGCCCTCATCTCCCCCACAAATCCTGTTCTGCTGCCCCTCCACCCTCGGCTTCAGCAAATCCATCCCAGACAAAGCCCAGGCTAGAGAGTGCCTGGCAAGCAAGAAGCTTTTCCAAGCCCCATTATGTGTTCAAAGGTGCTGGACATCAGAAGGACTGCGTGTCCCTTTCATTGCATAGCAACGAATCCTGCCAAAATGATGATGATGATTGCCACAATTTCAGAGCTCTGGGTGTTCCCCCTGGAGCAGCAGCACAGCAGAGGAGCAAGCAGACCACACTGTGTCACCAGGGACAGGTCAGTGCTCCCTTCATGGGATGTCTGGTCTGCGTGCCCACACATCTGAGGGATCCATTCACCTTTGATGCCTGTTTTAACATCTCATCTTGTGAGCAGACATTCAGATCTGGGTGTTTTGCCAGCCTTTGCCCAGGTGGCACGCTGTGCCCTCAGTGCAGGGGTTTCTACATGGGCAGTCCCAGCAGGGTGGCACCTCAACAGCTGCACTCCCTTTTTCTTCCTTTTACTTGGGGGTCCAAAGCATGGCAGGGTTCAAAGGACCCCCAGTGTCACAGCAGCACGCTGTCATCTCTGGCAGCATGATTATAGCCAGGACTGAAAATTGCACAAAATACCTCCCCAATGATGAAGATTGCAGGGAGGCTGGAAAATTACCTTTTTCATTATGTCTTAAAAACACTGCAATCTCAGCCTGTATCTGAGATTCCAGGAACTGGTGTGTTGTTCAGAACAGCACTGCTGGAGTGGGCTTGCAGAGAGCAAAGAAAATGGATCCTCTCTCAGCCAGGTACATCAGGACCCCTGTGACCACTGTTTTTAAATCCCAATACTCTGAATTTTCCATGGTTGTTGAAAGCTTTCTGCAGCTCCCACTAAACGGCAAGAAATGCTGGAGGAGGTTTAAAAGAGAAGAAATTGGAGCCCAACAGATGCTTTTGCAAGCTCTCAGAGGTGTTCCACTGCCCTGAGCTAACCCAGGACTGGGCTGGAGAGGGCCCAGGAGAAAGGACTCTGTTGGAGAAGGCACAGGGAAGAGTCTCACAGCTGGGTCTGTGTCTCCTCTGGTCTGCAGAGCACTGGGAACCTGCAGAGTGGTGGGATCATGCAGCAGTTCCTGCAGCAGTGCAGATGAAAGGAATTATGGAATTCCTATTAGCAAAATCCATCTTGTGCCAAGTGGCAGGAGGACACACACTGAGGTGCTGCCAGCCCATGGGTGCTCTGTGCACTGTTCCTGTTCCCCTGAGTCAGGATCTGGCAGCAGCTCTGCCAGCTGCCTCCTCCCCATCCACAGGTTGATACTTCAGGATTTGAGCTTTTCTATTTTCCATCTATTTGTAATCCTGCAGTTCTTTAGTGCAGAACTCCAAACTCCACGTGCAGTGTGAGATGCTGCTTTCCCATTTTGGGCAGACACAACAATTCCTCTCCAGGCCTGGCAGTCAAGGACACCTCACTGCCTCAGGCCCTGAGAGATGGAAACAAAAGTGAGTTGGGGGAGAGCAAATTTGGGGTAAATGACTTCATTAGCTGAAGCTGTAATTGGCAGATGAATCCCCAATATGCAAATGGCCCAAAATTATAAAAGTGTGAAAATCTGTGACCCGTGATCCAAGTGTAGCCCCTGGGAGGCTTTGTCTGCCCAATATGTACCTGAAGGCCCTTCAATAAATAGAACTGCTTTTTATTCCCTTAGTTTTGTCTGGCCTCTGTTTTTAGGTAGCCCCAAAAAAGGCACCAAGAGCTGCCTGCTCCATGGGCACTGGGCAAATGTGTTCTGTGGGCTCCCTCCAGGCACAGGCAGAGCTCGGAGGTGGGCTGATCAGACACCCTGAGCATGGACAGGGCTCAATCCCTGCCTGCCTAAAGGAAAAACCTGCTCAAAACTGTATGGATAAGATGCTTCAGAGCCACAGAGACAACTACTTTGTGCCAGCCAAGGAGCATCTCTCTACTGCCCTGAGCTGCGTTTGGGCTCTGGGGTGAGAGATGGGCACATCAGGGAAAGATTTTGCCCTCAGGGAATTGGAAACCCTCTTCCTTGCAGTGCAGCACCCAGATTCTCTCATTTAAACATCACAGGGGGCTGAGGTGCAGCTCATCAAGCTGGGGAATCTTTCTAAGTAATCTTTCCTGGTCCTGCACAGCTGCTCACACAGCACTGGCACCACAGCCCTGGCCAGCAGCTCCCAGCCACTGCAGCCCCCAGCCTCAGGAATGTACCAGAACATGGAGATAAATTTTATCCAGCAAATCAGAGAGGAAGAGAGCTTTGGCTGGGAGCCCACCCTGGCTCATGGCTGAATGGGAGCCAGCAATGAAATTAAAAGGCAGAAACAAACCACAAAAAGCATTGTCGAGGAAAAGGAAAAGTAGCAAAATTGTAACAATAAAGATAAATGAGAAGTAAAAAATTGATAAGAAATTCTGAAGGCATCCTGATAGAATATCCATGGTCAGCAAGGCAGAGGAGAATAGGTGAAACCCTGTGAAAATCTATTGAACTGACAGGACATTATTAGGGGAATATGATGTAATTGTTGTTACCAGTGCAGAGGCAACCAGAAGAATATTCAGACTGATTTCCTGATCTTTACATGGAAAGAAAAGTGGCATCTAGTGCCACTGAGGTAAGCTGAAGTGCATTTCTCCCCGTGGGTATGGCAGAGAGAGCCCAGACTGTGGTTTTAAGGAGAAACTAAAAACCCAGCAGCAGCCCTGAGGCCTGGGAGATGGCCTGGAGCAGCTCTGGGAGCAAGGGCTGATTCCAACCAAATGTGTGAGACCCAGGGAGCTCAAGGAGCTGGGAGAGAGTGATGTGAGGGAGGGGAGAGCAGGGGGAACCTGTTAATGTAGGCTTGGCAGAGCTGACAGAAAAGTCAATTACCAAAGCATTTAGCAGTAGCCTAATGCTGCTGCACACATTTCCATGGAAAACTGTTGTCAAATAAATCTGACTCCGCTCTCTGATGAGGTTTGGGATTCGGGTGATACAGCCTCTCTTATCCAGTGCTGGAGTTCAGCATTAGAATGAGCCTGGCACAGGTGAGTGGCATAAATGAGTGTGAGGAGCTGTTTGGGAGGGTGGGGAAAGGCACAGAAACTGGTGAGCTGCCTCTGCAGGGGCCTGCATGGCCAAGCCGGGGGTCTGAAGGGGAACACTGGCATTTCTTGTTTTCCTGTCTAATTTTAGGAGGAAAAAAAAAATAAAAATCACTGTACCACGAAACCTCCTTAGAAATGACATCACCTCAGAGCAGTCCAGGTGGAGAGCTCACAAAATTCTGGGAGCAGGGGGTGATGTCTCTGGTTTTTAGAGCGGGAAGAAAGTGCCAGCACCACCCATGGGTTTGAACACCAGAACAAGAAATTGTATTCCAGCAGAAAAGGCATCCAAGGGCTATTTCTCCTTCACTTTATGTGGTTTAATCATTCTTCCCCCAACCCCAACCATTCCCATGGCTGGGAAGCAACACATCCTGTGTGTCCCTGCACCAAGAACTCCAAACAATGAGCCGTCTTTGGAGGACTGTGAACAAAACACAGCACATTTGTGAGGCACTTACTGGTGCTGCTATAAAAAGCACTTCCCATGAAGTGTGCTAGTGTGGCACAGCTGCTCGGGTCACCACTGGTGCTCCAGACACACTTCCTCTGCCTGAATCAATTTTTGGTGTCATTTTTAGCATGCAGTGAATCTTATTTCTTGCAACAGTATAACAGTAGGGCACTAAATAATCGCATTAGGGGAGGTGAGAACAGATGCATCTTGTTTTTGAAAACATTATTTCCAATTGAATCAGCCCAGCGAATTCATGCTCAGATATTCTGTGCTGTAGGGACACTTAATAATAAAAGTTCCTTTCAGTCGCTTTTCCAAGGCACAAATCTAATACATGACTGTCAAACTCTGGTCACTATTGAATTTACACTGGCTTTTTTCCTGGCTATCAAAAGCAACAAAGAGGCCCGACTTGAGTAAATCATGGCTGTTCAGAGGAGCTGGAGTTCTCCTCTCAGCCAGCACAGCCATGCACATCTGCACATCATTTAGAAGGTTTATAGAAGTCAAACTCTTTCAGGCCAAGGGCAAGAACCTTGCTACCAGAGCTCCCAAGGGATGACGTCCTGGTTGGAGGCAGAATGACCAGGGGTGGCTCTGGGCTGACAGCACCGAGCAGGACCTGGCACTGCTCACACTGGGCTGCTGCTGGCTGGGACCAGTCTCAGCCCCTGCAGAGAGGGCAAAGTGGTTTTTCCTTCTGTCAGAATGAAGCAAACACCATCCCCCTGGCTGAAGGCACAAGTCTCAGACTAACAGGCATAAAAAGCCTTTTTTCAGCCGAATTTCTGAAGACGTGGCATTTGAAGTCGGCGTCTCCGATTAGTCCCGTGGCAGCTGAGCACCTGTGATTACGTGCTTTCATTAGATTTTTGTGTTAATTGAAAATGCTTTTGAAAGCCATGGAGTGCTGTTGTGCTGCAGCCCCAGTGACCTCAGCAAGGTCTGAAAAAAGGAGCTCTTTCCTTTGAAGCACCCAGCGAAGAGAAGTCTGGCGCCAAGATGCTCAGAAAATTTGTTCTATTATTATTTTTGAAGCAGAACAAACAGATTTGGCATCAGCAGCAGAGAGCCTGGCCTAGGTCAGTGTTTCTTGCCTGGGCTTTTTCCATTCCCACAGGATCCTGCACAGGCGTCTCCCAGCACTGCCAAATGCTGAGGGGCTCCAGGTACCCAGGGAGGCCCTCAGTTCAGGACAAGTTCTCACTGGAGCTGAAAGGACTTTAGAAAGGAGATTTCCTCCCCCATTTTCCCTGGCTGGAGAACTGAAGTGAGTCAAGCTTGCTGAGAGTTATTCAAGCCTGGGTTTTACCCTTTCAAACACCTGCATTTCTTTCTTATTTAGCTTGATCCATCCAAAAAGAACTCAACAAAGACATGAGGTTTCATGCAGAAATGAAGTAAAAGCTATCATACAATTTTTGCTCTGATGGGAGGCAAATACAGAGTAATTTGGGCTGAATTTTCCTTTAAGTTTCTTCGAAATGAAACCTGAAATGGCAAGGAGCATGAGGGAAATTGCTCCTCTATCCCTGGGAGCTGAAATTGCTGAGTACTGCAGAGCTTCACCAAATCCCCTTATTCAGGACACACTCTTGCAGCACTGGTAGACGGGACAGGGCTGAGGTTTGAGAATGTCACAAGCAGCACTGTGAGCAGGCAGGGGCTCTTTTCTATCCACCATGTGCATAACAGACCTGGTAGGCACAACATTTTAAAATAGTCTCAATGTAAAACTCTTTTAAAAAATTAATCTGCTTGCTATGTATATACTGTGCAGATAGATAAGGGATAATGTGCTCAACACAAGGTAATAATTCTTTATCATGTGAGCTCCTATACTCACAGACAGAGTGCAGCTGAGCAAATGAAGCCTAGGCAGGCCCCAGAAATATCTATTTGGTCATCCAGCAGAGCAGAGAACATGCACTGGGCAACTTCTGAAGAGTTCAGCTTTCTGTATGTCATGAGGTGACAGGATCAGGGGTTGGTGAGCAGTCCTTCAGCACATTTCCACACTGTCCAGCACAAAACTGACTCTGAGGCAGCACAACAAAGTTTCTCCTTCCTTAAGATGAGCCTGTGGTAGATACCAACATGCTTTCTCCAGGTCAAGGCTATGGTGGGATCCACATCTCTGGTAGGGTTGGGAAGCAAAGCTCCTCTGGCCTTTGGTCACTGCTGCCTGCACTGTCCTGGGTCACTCAAACACACCACACACAGCATCCATCTGCAGGGCATTTTAAAGAAAGCACTTTAAAAATGAAGACACAAAAGTGCCTCCAAATCTAAGACACCCCGCACCACGAACGTGTCGGTGGAGTTTGAGAACAGGCTCGACAAATAATGGAGCATCTGTTTGGGAAAAGCAGACAAAGGGAATAATCAGGCCTGCGCTTATTTTTATATCATAATTCACTGCTGGAGTGTGAGTGTCTGTGGCTGGACTCCTGATAAGCAGCAGCCAGGCAGGACGTGGTGACCAGCTGGTGCTGCTGGCACGGCTGCCTGCACTGCAGCAGGGCTGGAGGCCGGCAGGACAGAGCAGGACAGGAGGGGAAACCACAGGAATTCTGTGGGAGAGGAGGTATTGTAAATGTAGGTGAATCTGGTGGGAAGAAATGATGATGTCTGACTCCACTTCAGAAGGCTGAATAATTTATTTATTATAACTATACTATAATACATTAATATCCTGTTTAAAGGAGATATTAAAACTACAAACTGACTTTTTCTAACTACCATATCTAACTAACTCACAACTCATGACCCTCTCTCTCGAGTCCAAACCCAGGTGGGCTGAATTGGCCATCAGACTCAAACAATCCTTAACAGAATCCAATCAAGGAGTCACCCCCAGCTAAACAATTCTCCAGACACATTCCACATGGGAAAAACAAGGAGCAGAAATAGAAATTGTTTTCTCTTTCTTTCCCCTGTGCTCCTCTATGAAAAATCCTGAGAGAGAGAAGAATGTTCCTGCCACAGGAAGGGGCAGGCACTGAGCCACAGCCCTGGAGCGCAATTGGTGTCACTGTGGCACTCCATGGGTGGTGGACCCCACACTGCTGCACCCCACAATGCTGTACCACATGATGTCGTGACATTTTTTTTGCCTTTTCTTTTATATACCTTTGATGAATTCTCAATAACATGCCCTTAACATGCATATTTGTAATTCCTTAAGTCTAATAACTTAACATAGTCCTAATATTCTCTTAGGCCAGGAGACCATACATCCTAAAGGCCTTGGAAAGCCCTATGCTATCTTGAAAAACCAAGGCCCCCCTCTAAAATACATCCCATAAACCAGGACTAGGCCCATGCAGGGAGGAATACTTGGAAATAGGAGGATGTCACACTATTAATTCAAGCCTCTCATTGGGGGATCTTCATTAGATATGCTAATTTGCAATGTCTATACAACTACATACACAATCTGTGTGTGCACTTCAGCACGCTCCACCTTGGCAAAGTGGTGCACCATAAAGATCCTTATTAAATACCAGGATAAAAACCCTTTATCCCTTAACTGTGTCTGGCTCCTAATTTTAGGACCAAGGAAAAGGCACCACCCACACTGCTGTCCCCCACACTGGGGCTGCTGTGCCCTGCCCCGAGCTGTGCCAAGGCTCACGGCCCCTCCACACTGAGGGCACACAGGAAACCAAAGAGCCAGAAAAACAAAGTACTGCCAGAGAGAAGAAAAACAACCCAAATGTAAGTGACAAGTGTTGTTTGAATAGGAAACAGTGTCTCGCTGAACTCTGCACATAAAATGAGTGGAGAGAGTGGAAAATGTCTGAAGCAATTTGCAGGAGTTTATTGAATCCCCACAGGGAGCTCCAGATGGTTTGTGTGGCCAGTGTGGCTTTTGTTGCTCATGCAAAAGCTGCCCTGAGTTTTTGGGAGCGTTTGTGATGGCAACAGTGTTTGCTTTGCTCTCTCCCTCCCTGCACTGACAGGGGATTCTGCCTCCACAGGGGCCCCCCTGTCCTTACCACTGTCACCACCAGCTTTGGACAAGAGGGGTGTGTTGTCCCTGTGCAGCACATTGGTGTTCCTCCCCCTTTTCCATATTATTTGGGAGTCAGAGGATTGTCCTCAGACCTGCACTTCTGTTTTTTATGATGCTTAAAGATGGTTTTGTGGGCTCTATAATGAGACAATCTGTTGTCATCAGGCTGTTCCAACGGGTTTGTAGGCAGGATAGTGCTCTGGCACAGCATTTCCAGAGGGATGAGATCCATAGGGCTGCTCCTGACTCCTGTTACAGCTTCCTGTGACAACACCAGGTACAAGCCTCCACTCTGTCCCCCACGAGTTTAAAAGCATTAGGTTTCAACCTAAAGATTCCCACACAGTCCTGTCAGGTACAGTACAGCCATCCTGTTCTGGTTTGAAAGCAAAACCAGTGAGAGAATCCAAGTCAGAAATACAATTTATTAGGAAAAGGGAAAAGAAACAAAATACATGCAATAATACCAAAGGAAAACCACAGACAGAGTCAGAACACAACCTGACAGTATTTTTGGCCAGGGTGTTGGTAGCAGTCCAAATTGGGAGTGGCTGCAGTCCTGCTGGAGTGGCAGGTGTGGTTCTGTCAGAGCAGTGATCCTGTAGAAGGGTAGAGCCTTCCTCTGAGGGTCCCGTGAAAAGCCCCAGCTGTTCCTCTTGGGAACCAGTGGAAAGGCTGAGGCTGATGTCCCCAAAAAACCCAGATTATATCCAGGTAGGAATGCTCGGCTCCTCCCTCTGGGCTCAGCATCTCCCAGTGGGATGTTCTCATTCTTATCAGTCACCAGTGACATTCAACAGCCGTTATCAGCAGATGTCTCCCCTGAGGGAGGATTGGTTGTGGAAGAGATAAGGAAAAACTGCCCACTGAACAGAAGACAACTGCCACAGAGATGGGAAATGGATACATCCTGCCTTTCAGTCTGGGACACATCCCCTGCAAATCCTTCCCTAGGCTCCACTTCTCTTCACCTCAGGTTGGAGCACCAGAGCCAGACTTTCAGCTGGTGGAGAGCAAACAACATCCAGGACCAGGGGAGGCAGCAGCTCTGGGGCAGCCTGTGACTTTGCAAACCACATCCAAGGCAGAGAGAAGCCCTGAAGCAATTATACATCCAAGCTATTCTTTCCTTCCAGTTTCTGATCAGCCCCCGCCATATGCTGTGCTCTCATTGCATTTCACCTAAAGTAGGAAGAAAAGTATTTGAGGTTTGGGGGTTTTTCAGTCATGCATTTTTAATTGGACTATAAATTCCACTTTGTTGTGTTCTAGAATGTTATTTTTATTTTCCAATAGAACTGTCTCTTCTTTGATGAGGGCAGAGATTTATTACCCAATTTCCAGCTTTATGTCTCCCTTTTGGTCTGTTGTTTTAGCTGTTTCCTGGTTATACAGACAATCCCTTTCCCCCATCTTTTTACAGTTGAATTTCCTCAAGTCCTTGTTTCTGCACTGCTCATTAATACCCACTTCTTTTACTCAATCTCTTCAGGATTCATCCTGGATCCATCCACAGACTTACATTTCCATTTTATATCTTCTTGAGGATGTCTCTGAGCTTCCCATAATTAGACACGATACTGTCATTGAGCAGTGTGATGTTACAGTGATTTTATGGCTGAGTTTATGCTCTGTCCCCCTGCCCAAACCCTGCACCAAATCACTGAAAGGCCATTGCATGTGTTTATTTTTATACACCCATGGAGAACACCACATCACAACCTTCAGTCCATCCTCTGGTTGTTGGTAGGTGAGGCCACAGCCTCTTGCCCAGAACCCTGTCAGGAGGCTGAACCAATAACTGCTGTCTTAACTGAGTTTGTGCAATGGAAAGAGAATGGAGCCAAAGTCAATTTAAGCACAAATACCCTGTAACCTGCTAATTAAACCAACTCCCTGATGCTCTGCCCTAAAATACCTCCTCATTAATAGACAGCAGGGCAGCAGGGCCACAAGTAGGACACAGCTGTGCCCTGGCAGAGGGCTCCCCTGGCTTGGACACTGCCAGCCAAGAGTGGGGCAGGCGTGGAGACCTTGAATACCTGCCCTGCTCACCTGCAGAGCTGAACTGCCCTGGGCATGGCCCTGCCTGGCCCCCAAGAGCCACAGCAAATCCCAGTCAGGCTGTTCCAATGGGTTTGTAGGCAGGATAATGCTCTGGCACAGCATTTCCAGAGGGATGAGATCCACAGGGCTGCTCCTGACCAGATACAAGCCTCCACCCTGTCCTCCACGAGTTTAAAAGGCATCAGGTTTAAACCTACAGGATGTTGGGTGTTGGCCATGCTACAGCCAAAATACAGCCCAGGGCTGCTCTGGTGTGGTGAGGGGACTCCAAGGCACCATTCAGGTTTTAATTCCAAGCCCTGCACTGCCCACAGGGCTCAGTTTCTGACCTTTCTGCACACA
The DNA here is from genome assembly GCA_003676055.1 of Chloebia gouldiae. Taxonomy (NCBI): domain Eukaryota; kingdom Metazoa; phylum Chordata; class Aves; order Passeriformes; family Passeridae; genus Chloebia; species Chloebia gouldiae. Next base: position 1,255,715 of record QUSF01000067.1, on the reverse strand, counting down.
ATTGCCATGTTTATCTAAGCAAAGCCTTTTTTGCTTCTAAACTAAATAACCAACCCACGTCTTTCACTATTATTTCAGTCTATTTATACAAAGTGTAGCTCTGTGCAGACTTGAAAGGTCACAGGAAAACCCAGGGAGTGAATTGGCCCCATCAGTTCTAATACTGCTTTGACATTGGGAAGATTCCTTGTGTTAATCCAGGAAAAGGCACAGTTATTACTATCTGATTCCACTTTAAAAATGAAAATTTGCAGAAAGATTCAGAAGAGAGAAAAGTCCCTCCCCACTTCCTCTGGAAAAGTGTTTCCAGTGGTGGGGGGTGAGCAGCAGGAGGAGGAGAAAAGTTCAGAAAGGCATTTGTGTTTATCCCTTTAGCTCCACAGACAACCCCCATGTTCCTCTGTGACCTTTCACTTGCACTGGTCCTGCAGAGCCAGACCTTTGTGTATCTTTGTTTCAGCATTTCAAAGCAGGGATTATTTGAAGTACACCCAAGGAAAAAATAAGCTTCTAATATTCATGCAATATACCCTGTAAGAATATGTTTCAAAATACCCTTGAGCAAGATGAACAATCCCTGTTTGGATGAGTTCTGGGAGAGAAAGCTAAAAATAACATTATTAACAGTAAAATCTGTAAAGAACAAAGCAACACCTCAGCACACACATGGCTGCACTGATGACCATGGCCCTTCCTCAGCTCATGGCCCATCACTGTTACTGCCCCCACCCTGAGCAGAGCCACCAGCCCATGGGGACATCTCTTGGTGGCCCCAGCAGAGCCATGAGTGGGACAGGAGACCCACAACGTCCTCAGCAGCCATGTGTGTGACACAGGAGCTGTGGCAGCCTTGGCAGCCAAAGCCACCAGTCCCCAAAGCCCCATGCTGCCAGGATGAGCTGTGAGTGCTGCCAGCCATCCCTCACTGAGGGAATGAGGGTGGCTTCTCTCTGACCAACTCCAATATTCACACTTCCAGTGGATTCTATTGACCAGCTGCAGCTGCCAAAGAGATTAACCTGGCTGCCCCTGGGATTTGTGTCTGGATTACTCTGCTGGAGGAAATGAAGAGTTGGGGGTCTCCTTAGGAGAGGGGAGAAGGGAAAGATGAAACTCACGTCTGAAATCCATTCAGTTGTTTTAGCTGCACATTAATGAATGAAGTTCAGAGCAGCTCTTGTGAGCAAAGGAAACCCAGTTGGAATAAACACTTCCACATGCTAATCCAGTCAGGGTTTCTGTCTTCATCTCCAAGGGGACTGCAGGATCATTACTGCATTAAGGCTCAGCTAAACAAAGCAGGAGGAACAGAAGTTGAAGCTGTAGGATTTTAGGTTTCATCAAACCTGACATCTCTGAGATAACACGTAATTTTCATCTCCATTTGAAAGCATTAATAAAAATTTGTTAGTTCAGCATGAATGCTTTGGGAAGAACCTCCCAAATCCACAAAACTGAACAAAAAGCTCGAATACACTGAAATGAGCTCCTGTTTATTGGGATAGAAGCATTTTATTACTGAAGGTGGGAAAGGATCACACCTGGAGCTCCAGCCAGCACTGCCTCCCTCATACCTGCCAGGAGGGAGAGGATCCACACTGAGCCAGGGTCACTGCTGATCTTGAGCAGAGAATCATCTTCCTGGTCCTTAATCCTACTGCCCACAAGCTCCAAAAGTCACATCCCTCCTCCCCTTGCCTTCTAGCTGGTGTCTGTTTCTTCTTTTTGCAATAAAGCTGGAGGATTCTCTTTCTAGTACAAAGCTGAGCAAAGCACTAAGCTGGGTTATCCCCACTCATTGTCTGCTGAGACGTGACTGAGGTCAGGCCTTGAAGCATTTCCATAAACACCACTTAAGAAGTGGAATAATTCACACCACGTTTCCTGTATTTGCCCGAGAGGGACCTAAGCAAAGCCTGGAGATGCACAGAGCTCCCTGCTCTGGGGAAGGCAAGGTCACCTCCAGGGCTGGGGCACCCCTGGTGCTGCTGCTCACCTGCCCCAAAGACGAGGGCAGCAGTGAGGGCTGCAAGGACAGACCCCATCTCACTTCAGGGTTTAGTTTCAGATCTTTTCTGCAGTGTTGCTCCATTTCAGCAGCAAGGGCCACCACAGGAGCTGGAGCACCACCACTGATTCCCAGCACTGCCTCATGTATCCTCGTTATTACTGATGCCTTTTTCGGGCTTACCTAGAAACAGAGGCCAGAGAAAGTTAAAAAAATAAAAGCAGATATATCTAATGAAGGGCCTTCAGGTACCCTAAGGACAGACAAAGCCCCCTCCAGGGGCTACACCCAAGATGGACGATGGTCAAGAGTTTTTCAGACAGATACAAGTTTGGTCCATTTGCATATCAGGGGTTAATCCTCCAATTACAGCTACAGGTAATGAGGTCAGATACCAGCAGATTTCTCCCCCCACAATTCACTCTTGTTTATACTTTTTCAGGCCTGAGGTAGAGGGTATCCCTGGATCTCAGGCCCAGGAGGAATTGTTTTGTCTGACCAACATGTGAAGACAGCAGCTAACACTCTATATGGAGTTTAGAGTTACACACTAATGCTGTAGAGGATTTGAAAAATATAAAAGCTAAAATCCTAAGGCATCATTACAGCCCCAAGATGTTACCAGTGGATTTTAGCTAAGGGAATCCCACAAAGCTGGGGAAATGCACACACTCACCCTAACAGAGTAGCTGGGGTCAATAGCAGCTGTAGGAGAGTACAGATCAGGGCAAGAGGATGCAACTTGAAAGCCCAGTGCCCCCTGTCCAGCCCCCTTGCTGGGATTTTACTGGGACTCACGTGTTTGCAGCAGCTTAATTCTGAATATTGCAGAGGACAAGTGGCAGTGACCCGACAATTCATCTAATCAGATTCATGTGCTGCTGCCCAGCACAGACCCACTCACTGCTGGGCCAGAAGATGCTAGAAGCATCTTTTCCAAATAGCCTTTAAATATATTACACGCCTCAAGAAGAAAGTGCTGCAGCAGGGGGTGTCTGCAGCATCCTCTCTGCATTTGCTTTCACATGGACAGCTCTACTTATTAATCTTGGTTTTTGTCACTTAACTCTGAAAGTGAAGATATCACTCAAGTTCTGCAGCAGCTACCTGGAGTAAAGGAGAGGAAACTCGGGGATCCTGTCTCCAATTCCAATCCATGGTCCAGGCACAGAGCAGTGACCCCCTCGGGGATGTTCCAGGCTGCTCATCCCACGCACGGGAGGAAGAGGAGGAGGATTGTTTTGCCCAACTTCATGTGGTTTCCCCCCAGACAATCTGCTTACTGTACAGCCCTTGTGAGAGGAGGATGCCAGCTTGTGTTCACTGATTTATAAATAGGGTGGGAAATAGAAACCCTTCACTCCTCAGTTTTCCTGTCAGAAATCTCTTCCTTCAATATGCTTTTTAATTAAAGTCAAATGCAGCTCAACTGCATGCTCAGCTCCTTTTGCAGCTCCCACTCACCAGTATCCCTTTTTCTCAAGCTTCTTCAAACCAATTTTCCATTGAATTCATGCTACTCCCAGTTTACAGCTCCCAGTTTGAACCATTACAAAGGAGATACTGACACACTAAAATGTAAGAAATGGCAGAAAAAAAACTATTAAAAAAAAAAAAAAGAAGATTCAGTTCAATCAGTAGATCCATTAACCCTTCTAGAGACCTGCCTGCTCCCTGGAGCAGTTTGCTCATTGGTGCTAACGAGGCATGAGTTATTGCTCATGTTTATGATAGGTTGATGTATCCCATTAATTAGCTCTGCATGAATCAATGGAAGCCACTGAACACATAATCCTTGGTAATTCATAACACTGGAGTCGAGGAAACAGTGTCCTCAGCATTAAATAAACAGCCATCATGATGATGAATCTCAGAATTCCACAAAATATCAGGGCTCTGGGGTTGGTGTGAGCAGTTCCAGGGTCAGGTCAGTGCTGAGCTGCCAGTGGCACAGTGACATCCTCTGTCACGAGTGACAAAGGGTTGTGTGAAGCACTGCACAGTGACTAACACTCAGTTTTAACCAGATTTGGATCTCTTAATAAAGCCTTCCTCTTCCACCTCCTCTAGAATTGGAATGCTTTCCTAATTCCCCCTTTCCTAATCTACCAACTAATAATTTACCCATTTTAATTTGTGATTCATTGTGTTTAGTCATAATAATGAATATTCAGCTTCATTAGCAGATGCTTGGTTCAGTTCCTACTCAGACACTCAGCTCTGCCAGCGTGGCAGCTGGACCATTGGCAGTGGATTCCTCTGGGAGTGGGGTCACTGATAGTGGATTCCTCTGGGAGTGGGGTCACTGACAGTGGATTTCTCTGGGAGTGGGGTCACTGATAGTGGGTTCCTCTGGGAGTGGGGTCACTGATAGTGTATATTTTTGGCAGTGGATCCCTCTGGCAGCGGGGTCATTGGCAGGTGATCCTTTTGGCAGTGGGGTCACTGATAGTGGGTTCCTCTGGCAGTGGGATCACTGGCAGTGGATACTTTTGGCAATGGGATCATTGGCAGTGGTTACTTTTGGCAGTAGATCCCTCTGGCAGTGGATTCCTCTGGCACTGGAACCATTGGCAGTGGATCCTTTTGGCAGTGGGATCATTGGCAGTGGATCCCTCTGGGAGTGGGATCAGTGGCATGGGATCCCCATGTCAGTGGGATCTCCCTTTGGATCAATGGCTCCCAGTTCTGTAGGGACACAGTGCCCATGGCACTGATGTGGTGTTGATGGAACTGACGCAGTGCCCATGTCATTGATGTGGTGCCCATGGCAGTGATGTGGTGTTGATGGCACTGATGTGGTGTTGATGGCACTGATGCTGTGCCTGTGGCACTGACGCTGTGCCCGTGGCACTGATGTGTTCATGGCACTGACACTGTGCCCATGGCACTGATATGGTGCCCATGGCACTGATGCTGTGCCTGTGGCACTGACGCTGTGCCCGTGGCACTGATGTGTTCATGGCACTGACACTGTGCCCATGGCACTGACGTGGTGTCCATGGCACTGATGTGGTGTTGATGGCACTGATGCTGTGCCCGTGTCATTGATGTGGTGCCCGTGGCACTGACACGGTGCCCATGGAACTGATATGGTGCCCATGGCACTGATGTGGTGTCGATGGCACTGACGCTGTGCCCGTGGCACTGATGTGGTGTTGATGGCACTGATGCTGTGCCCGTGGCACTGATGCTGTGCCCGTGGCACTGACGCTGTGCCCATGGCACTGATGTGGTGCCCATGGCACTGATGTAGTGTCCATGGCACTGACGCTGTGCCCGTGGCACTGATGTGGTGTTGATGGCACTGATGCTGTGCCCGTGGCACTGATGCTGTGCCCGTGGCACTGACGCTGTGCTGCTGGCACTTGGTGCCCATCACCTCTCGGGGCAGGGTGCCCACAGCAGGTCCTGCCCTCCCCGGGCTCAGCAGGAGCAGCTGGAGCACCGGGTGGTGTCTGGGTGCAGTTCCCTCCCATGGCATGACCCAAAGCCTTTTCCCAGGAGAAAAGCTCAGCACAGATGGGACCAGGACCCCGTTCTGCTGTGAGCACCCAGCTCTGCAAGGCACGTGCCAAGCCCTGACCCTGGGCACAGAGGCAGGAGCAGGATAAACCTGTGGCAGCAGCTCTGTGCCCACAGACAGAGGCACAGACTTTCCCAGGCATTTCCCTGGGGAAGGCTGTGAGAAGATCAGAGGAAAGAATGAGAAACAATCCTTATGTCCACTTGCTGCACGGGCTGTTGTGCACATGTGGAATGTGCCATGGGGATTTGTGTACCAAAGGGTGATTTCTTAATTGGACAGTGGATGGAGTTGGGATGGATTCAACAATTAGGCCAAAGCTGGATGGGACTGGCTGGAAGGGTTACTGAGTTTCTTAATGAGTATAGGATCATATAGTATAGATGCTATAATAAAGCAATTGATCAGCCTTCTGCAATCATGGAGTCAATGCTAATTATTGCCCAGCTGGGAGCCTGTGGTGACATAAACTCACAGCCAGGGCAGGCTGGGAATCAGGCAGGGCACCCACCACAGTGACAGGGACACCCAGGCACCCTCCCCCAGCCCAGGGCAGCGACATGCTCGGGCCACAGACCAGCACAGCCCCACGCCAGCTGCTCCTCCACCGGCAGCTGCTCCTCTGTGAGACAGAACAGGTCTTTAAAAGCTGGTTTTGATCATTTAGGGAATGTGGAATTCCTCTGGAGCTGTGCTGCCAGGCAGGTCCAGCACATCCCTTCGCATCCCCTGTTCTGTGTGTGGATGTTTGTAAACCAAGAGAACAGATGACAGGAAAATAATGAAAGCATTTTTCAGAGCAGATCCTTTTGTCTCTCCCTTTTTTATTTTTTTTTTCTTTCATTCCCTGGAATAAAGTGCTGCTTTTAAGCCAGCCAATCTTTCAGCTGTAATTACCCTGGGCATTCAGAATTGAAAATTAAAAAATGGTGGGGAGTGTTAAAACAAAGGGAGGTAAAATAACCATTCATAAAATACATTGAAGATTGTAGGTTTCAAAAATGCCCTCCCCAGGCAGACCTTTCCCACCATAAAAGATTTCAGTCAAGACAAATTGGGAAGGAATTTGTAAAAAATTGTGAGAATAAAAAATTTTATTCTCACAGGTCCCAGTGTGGGCCCCTGTGCTGCCCCCACCTCCCACGCCCAGCAAGTACCACATCCTGGCAAAGCCTGGTTTTTCCCTCTGCTTAACAACACTAAAACATTAAAATAGGAAGAGGAAAAGGCAACATTGGTATCTGAATCTCCCAATTACACCTTTGGCTGCCCCAAGCACCAGCAGCAGGGGCAGGTCAATCCTGCAGAGCTCCACACTCCCTCTGCATCCCACACTTCCTGGAGACCTGTTGAAATCTATTACAGACCTTTGATCTCTTCCTACAAAAAGGATTTTCTGAGGAGAGGAGAGGGGATTAAGCAGAAACAATTTTCCCAGGGCACTCTATGGTGTTTTTTTCCCCATTCTCTGCTTTCTTTTAAACAGAAGATGCCAACAGCAAAGATCCTCACAAGGTTTTGGGACTGTCAGCTCCTGAATGGAATCCATTCCATCAGTCAAATTTAGCATCTATCAGGAGCAAACACTCAGCATGTGGCAAAAAAATCTTGTAAAATGGAACTGTTAAATATTTAGGGCAGATGAAAAACAATGTGTCATAATATTTGCAGAACTGCATTTGCCATTCAATGCCTTGTCTTAGTCAAGGCCCCAGTTTTTGGAAGCATCACTGCAAGAGTGAGAAACAAGTTGACTGTTGTTGTTTAGCTACACTGTGAATGGAAAACAGGATTTAATGTAGATTTCTTAAGTCTAATATATGCTACATACCAGGTGGGTATTAACATTTATTAGCTACATCTTAGCAATGAATATTGGATAAGAGTTTAATTAACATGCAATAATTGGCATTTTAATTTAGCTTGGCAGGTCTGTGTGTGGCCAGTGTGGTCTCCCAATGCAGAGCTCAAAGGTTTGCAAAATCCAGTTTACCTGGGAGAACATTTTTTTTCCCCAAAAGAAGCGGGTCTGGTTTCCTATATTCAGTTTACAGTGAATTTTCACAAATGAACCACGTGGACCCAGTTTGCACTAGGATAAATGAAGAACATTCTCCTGCTCAGTGGCAGCCCTGCTCCCCAAACTGGGGAGTCTGTCCAGGGGGACACGGGGCTAGGCCTCAATTCTCCAGCACACAATAAAGAGAAATACAGAGTATTTTATCACTCTGCAGGCTCTGTTGGAAACCTGGTCAGCCCTGGCACGACGTGGGATTTATGTTTCAGTGTGGCCTCACTCCCTGCTCTGTACCTCACCCTGAAGGACACCCCAGACCCCTTCACAGGGCAATAAAACCCTACAGAAAATACACTTCCAGCCATGCCATCTCAATCTGTATTACACATCTACAATAATTTGAAGATTTCAAACCCTTTTTCCCCCCATATATTACAGTGCAACACGTGCTCTCAGCTCAAAGCAATGCCATAAAAGTGAGATTTCAGTGTGCCTGATTTATCCAGCCATCGGTGATTCTCAGGACACATCTGCTGAGTTTAGGCTGTTCCAGTGAGATTTTGGGGAGGGGGGCAGGGATGGGCATGGGAGGACTGGTGGCACAGTCCAGTCCAGCTGTCCCTCCCTGGCAGTGGGGTGGCAGAGAGTGGAGGCTGGAATTGACACCATGGTTTAATTCTGGGCAGCTCACACACCAGTCTGAACTGGTAAATAATCCCAGATACCTGGTGAGGTGTCCCACAGTGGAAACAAGAGAAGCACAAGTAGCCCAAAGCTGCCAGATCTCCCTTTTGCAGAGAAATAATGACTTAGAGCCCGTGGGAGCCTTTCCCAGCCAGTGTCGAGGGCAATGGTGGGACTGGGTGTCACTGGGAGATCAGCCCCTAGGGGAGTTCTCAGGCTGCAATTCCACTTTGGGAGATTTGCATTGCCTGTGAGCTGAATATTGGGTAAATTAAAAGTTTCGTGGCATTTTCCTTGCCTTTATCTTAATGGGAATCTGTTCCTCTGAGATTATGATGCTGCTTTCTTTTTTTTTCCTCAATTAATTGAGCCTGCTTAAAAAAAAAAAAAAAAGCCCATTTCATTTTAATCATGTGTTATGCAAATTAGAAATTTAAATATCATTAAGAAATCTGTTGCTAACTTAATTTATTTCTGCTGTAGCACCACTGACGGCTTTTGATCTCAGATTAGCGCTTTGATCCGCTCCCTTGGTCGGGGTTACGCTCTGCCACTGCGGTAAACGCTCTTCCTCAGATGTCAAACGTGCAACACCAGAACAGCTTGTTCAAAGCATGGCAGAGGAAATGCTGCCAATTAGGCCAAACGAGGAGGGTTTGCAATGAGGAGAAGTTTGTTTCTAGGAGCCACAGCCTGTTCTGTTGTGTCCTGGCCGTGCCCCAGCCCGTGGGGATGAGCAGCGCCGGCGCCCAGCTGAGGATGCAACAGGTCATCCCTAGAAGCAGTGACAAACCCTTCCAGACCTTCCCTATCTGCTGTTCATTAAAAACACAACCTGCCATGTTCCATTAATTCCTCATTTAGTGCGAGTAAAGTGCTGATACATACATTTTAGCTCCAGCGGTTTTAATCAGTTAATTTAACCAGAAGCATTAATAATGTATTGCTTTGCCACTTGACTGCTCATCTGTTAAGCAGCTTATACATAGAGGAATGTCACCCCCTGTGACATGAAGTGCCTAATTCAGAGCAAATGAAATAGGATTTTGCATATTCAATACAAAAATGAGAAAAGAAGGAGACACCGTCTCCTGGGAATGGATCAACCTGCTGTGATGGGATTTCTGTCCTGGCAGGCGGGAAATCCCTCCTTGTGGGACACACTCGCACTTTGCATATCTGATTTTCTGGCTGAATTCATTTTCTTGGCATTACTCAGCAAGTACCTGGCTCTGCCTCCTGCTGTGGAATCAGAGGCACTGGGAATGCATCTCTGTCCATCAGCTCCTCCGTGGTGTCCCCAGAGTGAGCAGAGTGGGGGGCTGTGGCAGGGAGGTGACAGCAGGACTGCTCCCTCTCATGTCTGGCTGCATGATGCAGGGTCACAGCAGCTGAAATAAAAACATTCATTGGTCACATTTAAGGGTGTTTGGGGACAGCGAGCTCCTGGACACTGTGGGGATCAGCCAAACCATTGTGCCTGTCTCTCCTCTAAGCTCACGGGGGATTGAAGCTCCACGTCCTGCATCTTCCAAAGGATATCTGGCAGCAAACCCATCAGGTGTGCTGAGGAGATCAGGAAGACCCAGACCCAAGCTCAGAGGGGCTGCACTCAGACCCTGCTTGGCTCCATTTCTCCGTAGGGTATTGTGGACACAGGGAAAGCTCTTGGGTGGGCAGGTACATCATGGGCTTCATCAGCCCCATGAAACTGGGGTCCTCAGCAAAAACAGCTGGAAATGCCTTGGACCTGAGTGCTGGGGAAGCTGCCAGGGTGGGAGCAGCTCAGGGACAGGCTGGTGCCTTTTTAATTTAACACAAAAGAGACGCACGGCGAAGGCAGGCAGCGTGTGAGCGTAAGCGATCCAGACACAGCGGCTCTGAGGTTAATCCTCTCCCCGTGTTCCAGGCAGATCCTGCTCCTGGGTTTTTAGCAATCAGCATCCAGAGTGAGGAGCTCCCGTGGGCAGGGCCAGCTCAGCCCCGAGCCGCCAAGCCCTGCTCAGGGGCTCTCTTGCGTGATGCGTGCTGATGAAGCCTGAAATTGCTTTGGATCCGTGGCTGTGCTGCATCACATTAAGCAGTGCCACGCTGAAGTGACAGGGCCAGTGCATGATCAGCAGCAGTTGAAGGGGACAGGGACTCGGATCCTGCCGCTCTGTCAAAACCCAGAACCCACTGATGGAGCACGGGAATTATTTTCAGCTCCTTCCCAGAAGGTTTGTTTCAATCTGTTTGCAAGTTGTGCTCGCTGCCTTGGCGTGGAGCAGCTCCGTGGTTCTGCTGCAGGGCACAGCCCGGGATGCTGCCTCTGACACAAGGGGCTGGATGGGAGCCTGTGGAGGGCTGGAGCAGGGATCCACTGCACCTCTCTGGCTGCAAGGGCTTCCCAGGAGTCAAAAGGGTTCTGGAAGGGTGGGAGCCCATGATGCTGTTGAGGCAGGGCAGGAATGAGATGACTCTACTCAGAAGGTGAGAGTAAAACTCTGATTTATTTGAAAATGCATCACTCTTTATACAAAGCTTCATCCATGCCAATTCCATTGGTCCTGAAGTGAAAACAAGCCATGCCATTGGTGCACAGTGCATGACGCACAGTGGTAGAACTTAACTATAAACAATGTGAACAACAAGAGAGATAAAGAACCTTATTTACATTCTTTTCTAACATATTCCCAGGCTTCCAACTGGTTAGAAACTTTCCGTTTCTCTCTTTGACTGAATCTGAGACTGACAAGCCCCCAGTGCTCCTGGCACAGCTTTCCTCACTCATCAGTTTATAGGGTGGGCTTGTTTCTGTTTAGGGACCAGCTGGAATCAACACCAGACCTGGGGCTCTGCTCCGTGCAGGGCTGAGCCCAGGACCAGCTCCTTGGAGCTCACTATGGAACATTTCACTGTAGCAGCTCCTTGGGAGAAGGTGTAAGGAGAGATTTCTCATGAATAAATCTGTCATTGCTTTCCCTTTTTATTTTGCTGATATTTATTGCCTTCTGGATTTCCCTGCTCTCTCTGCATCCTTATTATTGCACCTGAGACTGCCACAGCCCCCCAGGATGGGCAGGCTCTGGGAGTTGAAGCCCCATTCCCAGCCACAACCTCGTGCTCCAGGGACCTTTCTTTCACTTCCCAGCAGTGTTATCTCATTTCTCTATATAATGCTGCTGTATAAACAGCAGCTCTCAGGGGACCTGGGCCGTGACAGTGAGATTCTCCCCACTGGATTTGTCAGCCAAGCAGCAGTGTCAGATTCTCCAAGCCTTCCCTGGGAGGCAGCTCTGTGAGGAAGATTCTTCATAGATTCTCCATTCTCTGCCTCGGGGACCTGGAGCAGCATCCTGCAGGAAAAGGCACTAAATTCTGTGTACCTGTCCTCATCGGCCCATTTGCTAATACTGGCCCCAAACCAGAGTGATTTGTCCTCAGAAGAGGGCAAATCCCATGCCTCAGAAGGCAACAGCAAAACATTTTATAACCTCAGAGGAAAAAAAAACCACAAAAACACGGCTCTGGGCATGGAAGGGCTGTGAGAGGGAACGGGAGCTCCTGTGTCCCTGAGGAGCTCCTCTGGCTCCATCCTCGGTAAGAGCTGCCTCAAACCAGGTATTTCTTCCCGGATGTCACATGGAAAGAGGCTGTCAGAGCTGTCTAAATGTGTGAACAACACTGTCAGCGGGGGAGAGAAAAGTGTTATCAGAAATAGTTGTTCTTCAAAGCTAAATAACTCCGTCGTTTATAAGGAGTAGAAGATAAGAGATCACACCACACACTGAGGGCTGCTGGAATTTTCTTTCTGAGAATGAAAGCTGTTTGTTTTGGTAAAAAGCAAAAGAGGGGAAAAATAAAATCCTAAAATACTTTGACTTTCTTGACTTAGCTCTTGTCAAAGCTAAAAATAACTGCACTGGCACTGAGCCTGTGCAGCCATGTCCTGGGATCACTGGAGCAGTGGAAGAGGATTCCCAGCACATTGTCCAGGCATCATTGACCATTCCCAAGGTTTTCCAGCACCATCCCTGGGGACAGAAGAATGCAGTGCAGTTTTTCTGGATGCAGACAGACCTGGGCCTGCTCTGATTGCCATCAATGAGATTTTAGGTGTTCTGTGGGATCCAGGTTTTACCCTGAAGAAAGGCTCAAGTTCTGCTGCTCCAAGTGAGAGCCTCTGTGATTTTCAGCCAAACTTCCCCTTGTGCCAGGCCAGGCTCCTTCTGCCTGCCCAACCCCATTTCTGGTCTAGACCCAAAGGGAGTGTCAGGCATTTGCTCTGGGATCTCATTTCAGATTTTGAAAACTCCTCACCTTAGCAGCGATGGCGAGGTTATCAAATAAAATAACATAAAACAGTCAGACATGAAGCTGATTGTAATTAATGTGTTTTCCCATACGCTGGCTGACATTCTCCAGAGAGCAATTAGTCTGCTTTAAGAGTAAAAGACAACTGAATAATTATTTAACCTGCCTGGGATTGATTTTAAAATCCAAGAAGTCAGATATAATAATGGATGACTTCATCAAAAAATATGTAAAATAAGTGATAAGGGTTGGAAGTCTTTGTCAACAGCTTGTGTGAGGCATCTCCTACAAAGCTGACTCCCAGTCCCAGATCCCACTGCACCAAAGGCCCCCCAAACATGGCATAAAAAGAAAGTTTCCAGGGAAAAATATCTATGCAAACAAAGTCAACCTGAATTGATAAACTTCAGCGTGTGTTGGACAGCACCTGGTGCTGCAGGGGGGAGTCCTCAGGCTCTATTGACTGGTCAAGGAATGGCACGCATAAATCAGGCAGCAAATGCTCTCACAAACCTCAGGAGGATGTCACAAAGCATGACACACCTTGCCACTGCCATCTTTTATCTCTCTGCCAAGCCAGGGAGGGGAAGGAAGAAGGAATGAGAAGCTGAGACCTGCACAGACAGGAGAGACTGGGAAAGGCCACGAGCACCACAGAGCATCCAGTGATCTCCAAGACATGGGAACTAGCTTCCAAAACAGGACAGAGGTTTAGAGAGGGGCAGCAACACTAATGGAGCTTCAGTTCTACTCTCCCAGGTGGGATCTGTCGATATGTGGTGTATAAAAGTGGAGACTTCTGTGGGGAGCTTTTCACACCCACTGACTCTCATCTCTGAGCGTGAAGCCGGGTGAGGTTTCTGCCCAAGGCCCATGTGGGATCACTGTCAGTGCAGATTTCCCAGCCCTGCTCCTTCATCTCTCCTGCTGAGGGTTGCAGGGGACCCCTGGGGTCCCCCAGCCCAGGGGGGTTGATGTCACATCCCTCGTGCTCTCAACACGAGCTGAGCGTCTCCATTTTGCTCAAATGGAAGAGCTGCAACAATTATTTTCATAATTAGCTGGCTTTGCAAATTAATGCCAGTTATGCTGTGTAATCATGATGAAGATTATGCATTAATCAGCTGTTTCAAGCCAGTTATTAGGCTCTTTAAATAATGATGGGAATGAACGTCTCTGGAGGAGCGGCGCACAGCCAAGAGGGATGTGAGGATCCAGCGGGGTGTGCCCTGCACAGATCTGACATCAGGTGCTCCCAGTCTCACCAGTGTCTGAGAAAACACCAGGCTGGGGCATGCTGTGGCTGCCCTCAGCAACTCAGGGAGATTCCCAGTGTCCCAGAGTATTCCTGGTGTGTTCCCAGCAATGGGAATACACAGAAACACATCCCTGCTGCCCATCAGCTCTCTCACAGCCTGGCTCTGAGCTCAAGGTACTGGGTGACTGCACAGAAAATTCTTTCCTGACAAAAAGCCTATTATATCCAGCTGGATGTGTGGAACAGGAATTTATTTAGGATCAAACCCCAGTAATCCACATTCCCAGCCCTTCTGTATTCTCTCATAATACGACATGCTCCAACGCAACTTTGAAAGTGCTGGGCTGGGACAAAGCCTAATACCAGCTAGTGGATAATCAATGTAACATTTACCAGTTATCACTTCAGAATGATGCTAGAAAACAAAAAATCCACAGCTAAACAGTCTGGACAGTGAAGCTTTGAACAGAGAGATGGGGTGAATGTCATACTCACTTTAGTTTTGTTTATTGTGTGTGATTTAATATTCCAGATGAGCTTTCTTCTGCCCTAAGAAACTTAAATTGAGCTGCCAGCATATGCAAACTTTGATGTGGATTAATAATTTTCTCTGCACCAGTCAAAACCCAAATGTTTTGGCATAATCCAGTGAGAATGAGGCACGTGGACAATTCTGCTACACTCCTGCCTACGTTGCTCAGCATTCTGGATTGAAAACCTGCCCATGAGTGACTGGCTGAAAATCACGTGAGACTGAAATGACACTCCAGAATGAGCATTCAGCCTCTTTTTTCTTTATTCTTCTACCTATTACCAAAATTAGCACTGAGTTCAGTGGGTTTTTTTGAGCAGAGACATGCAGGAAACAGCTCAAATTTTTTTCATGTCTATGAATGTAAATTCATTCCCACACTCGCTTCACAACTGGGGACATGGATGCACAAAGACTGCAGAGGAGGAGGAGGAAAGGGAATTGTCATGATAAAGGGGAGTAGAAAGTCAGAGGCTTTTTGGAAGTCCTTCTGCTTCTTTGCTGAGAACATCTCCTGTGCTTCACCCAGTCCGTGGCTCTGGTTACATTCCCGAGAGGACACCCAGAGCATGGCCACCAGTGAAGTTGTCAACTTGGCTCTGGCCACACCAGAGCTCCTGGCTAACACCAAACTGCCACAAAACTATAGAAAATGTTCTCTGGCTGCTGAAGGAGGATTCATGGCATTGCCTGAAAGCCAGCAGGGCTGAGCAGACATCTGTTGTCTACAAGAAAACATTTGAGGAGTATCTTAAATTGAAGAGGAAGGTTTTTCCTTCTGCTAATGAACCCTGAGACCATCTGTTACCAATTGTACTTGCTTATTTCACTCATCCATTAATTATTTTGATTTACTTTTGAATAAGATGGAGCAAGGTTTGTGTCTTTCTGTGGTTCTGTGAGGGGCTCAGGGTGGCTCCTGCGTGTCGAAGACAAGGACGCATCATTACATAACCCATGCCTGCACCAAGTCACTCCAATTAGAGTGGCTGTCAGTGGGAACTGAGGACAAGACTCACAGACACAGAGCCAAGAAACCCAGCGATGCTGTGACATGAGCTTGTTGCCCTTGGGGAGGTGTAATGGCATTAACAACTTTTGAACACAGGAAAGCTGCATCTGAGATGTGCATTACTGAGCAGAGAGCTGGAGGGTAGGCAAATCCAGAAGTCTCTGCTGGTCTGAATTGAAAACTTGGATAACTAAACATGAGGAACAATTAAAAAAAAAAGGAGAAGGGGACTGAACATGGCACTGAAAATAGTCAGCAGCAGCACTGCCCTGCCTGTCTCCTGTGCAAGGACTGGATGGGTGATGAGGCAGGAGGATTTTGAGAGGAGGGCAGTACCAGTTTTGTACCCAGTAACTCCTCAGAGCACAGACCATGGGCAATAAGCCCGTCCACTTCCCATGGTCTGGTTCTAAAGCTTTATGGGAAGCCACTTATCTGACTCATAAAAATATTCCAAGACTTTAAACCACCTGTTACTGCCCCACAAAGCTGCCACCCTGAACATCCTCATAGACCAGAATATAAGAAAAACCCAAGTCTTCACATCTTCATTTCAGTGCAGGACAGGTCGTCCTACAAAGCAAGCCCAGCTCCACCTGCAAATATTCCAAGAGTTTTCTCATCCTTGCTGTGTAAGTTTAGGAAACAAGCTGTGGCTCAAAGGTGGATTTTTTTTTTTTTGCCTTGCAGGAGGAATCTTTGAGTACGCAGATGGCCCCAACACGCAGGTGATGAGTGCCGAGGAGCAAGCCTTCCGATTCTCCGCCAACATCATTAACAGGAACAGAACTCTGCTGCCCAACACAACCCTAACCTATGACATCCAGAGGATACACTTCCACGACAGCTTTGAAGCAACTAAGAAAGGTAAGAGCAGAGCAAACTTCTGAGCAGCTTTGTGGCCATTGATTCAGCATAAGAAAGGTCTGGTTTCCAGACTAGCAGCTTGTTCCGTCCCGCTCTCACCAGTGATCTGGATGAGAGCTCCTGCTGGACCTGACCTTCTAGAGGCATTTTAACAACTACCTTTTTTTCCCTCTGAAACCTCAGAAAACTCCTTTCAGGGTTTGCTCTAATCCTGAGCAAAGGTCTGGAGGCCGTGCCTGTGTTTGTGTCGCTGCATCCCTGGCAGTGTTCACATCCATCGCGTGGATGTTCTGTTCTCTTAATAACAGTCACTTTTGATTACTGGATAACAGCAGCACACTTGAATTGCTGAAGGGGAGGGACTGCACAGCAAAGGCTGCGAGCTGGTGACCTGAGGGCTCGTGGTGTTTGATTCCGGCTGGGGAGAAAGGAAACCTGCTGCCTGAGCTGGCAGCTATTGGAGGGACATCAGCAGGAGGGAGCTGTCTGCTCCAGCCAGCCCAGTGACCCCCTGTCCCTTTTCAGATGGTTTTGTGGAGGACACTCCCTCAGAGGAGCTTGGCACTCCTCTGTGCCTCTACCCAGTCCCTTTTCAGATGGTTTTGTGGAGGACACTCCCTCAGAGGAGCCTGGCACTCCTCTGTGCCTCTACCCACTGGTGTATACCCACCTGGCATAAATCCTCCTCTCTCACTGTGCCAAATCACTGCTGAAATTACCCAATATCATGCTGGGTCAGTGCCCACAAGTGTCTGGTTGTCCCATGCTTGTCCCATGCTTAGTCCCCCCAGCCTTTGCTGACATTCCTCTCTTCCCCCTCCAGCTTGTGACCAGCTGGCTCTGGGCGTTGTTGCAATATTTGGACCTTCCCAAGGCTCCTGCACCAATGCTGTCCAGTCTATCTGCAACGCCCTGGAAGTCCCCCACATACAGCTGCGATGGAAGCATCACCCTTTGGATAACAAGGACACTTTCTATGTCAACCTGTATCCTGACTATGCTTCCCTGAGCCACGCCATCCTGGACCTGGTGCAGTATCTGAAATGGAGGTCAGCCACCGTGGTGTACGACGACAGCACAGGTGGGTGAAGGAGGGGCTCAGAGGAGGAATCCTGGAGATTTTCTGTCCTGGGTCTCTTTGGGAGCTTTTCCAATGAACCCGCTAGAGAACCCAATGATGCCCCATGCAGTGCTGTGTTCCCAGGGGTTCCAGACAGCGCTGTGGGAGGCTCTGGGAGCTTTCTAAGCATTTCATTCACAAAGCTCTCAGCAAGTGGGGCCATGAGCTGGCACAGGGTCATAGGGGGGTTCATTGACATGGGGTGACCATCTCAGCCTGGCTCTTTTGGCACTGTGGTGCCCATCTGCAGCAGAAAAGCCCCTCTACAACTGCCATGGACGGAGCAGTTCCCGGCTAAAACCAAAAGCAGTTCTGGTAAGTTTTTTTGTTTTCTAGATAACTCTGTAACACAGAGCTGGCAAAGTTCTTCATGTAAGGAAAGATGTTGATGGTTAAACAAAGCAAAGCACTGCACAGCTCTAGATATAGACCCCCCAAAAAACAAAAGCCACATTGGCTAGCCTGTCCAACCTAATTTCACTAAACCAAATGGTTTCTTTAGGGGAGGGCTGATGAGAACACAGTTTGACATTCCTGTTTTGCAAATGTGGGTCACAGTATGTTCCCTTCGTGGCATATTCTAATGTGTTTCTTCTGTGCAGAGGGACACGCTTCTCTCTTCCCCCTTGCAATAGGCATCTGCTGAAATTCTCCTTGCAACATCAGATTCTAATAATTCCTGCTCAGCTGCATCCACCATGGCTCTTTGCCTTGTGCAGGAAACACAAATGAGTTCTGAGGGTAGTAGGAAGTTACGAGTTGTGATTAAGTGACCGTTACGATCTACGCGACTCATAAATCCAAGCGCATATTCATTTTTTTCCTTTTGCTGCTGTGCACAGTAAATATGCAGATTTAAATTTGTTGTGCACCTGATTATCACATCCTGTCCTTTCTCAAGGGCACATCTGCTTAAAAAATTTTTTTTGTGATCCCAGAGGTGTCTGAGGTTAGGACCGACCTGCTGTTCTCCCAGTGCAGGGAGCCCATCCAGCTCTGCTGGCTGCTGTGGTGGCGGGGAACAAGGAGGAAAAGCCATTCTGTCCTAGAACAGCTCCTCCAGTTAATGGTTGAGATGTGGCACCTTGGCTTTGATCCCTTTGGCAATGGCCATTTGAAGGAGGGACGGATGGAGGGAAGGAGGGAGGGAGGTCCTGGTTTCATTCCGCGGAGAGCAGGGGAAGCACTGAGCCGCCGTGCCCGTGGGGAAGGCAGCCCTGTAACGCTGTGGGTTTGTCTCTGTGTGACACCTGAAGGCCTGATACGGCTGCAGGAGCTCATCATGGCCCCGTCCCGCTACAACATCCGCCTGAAGATCCGCCAGCTCCCGCTGGACACCGACGACGCCCGGCCGCTGCTCAAGGAGATGAAGCGGGGCCGGGAATTCCGCATCATCTTCGACTGCAGCCACCTGATGGCGGCTCAGATCCTCAAGCAGGTGAGCAGGGGGCCAGCAGGAAGGCAAAGTGGCTGCCAAGCAGCCCATGGGTGTGGGGTGGCCGTAGTGAAGAGTGGCCCTGCCCTGAGGTGCAGCTTTTCTTTGGGCCGCAATCCACAGCCACACTAAAAGCTACAGCCTGTCCATCCTTCAAGGACGCTGCTGGATTTCTACAGAAAATGGCGTTTTCACTGAAAAGCTGGAAGTACCAAAAAGTGGCTGTGGGTGAGAACAAACAAATGTTACAGGAGGAGAAGGGAATGCTGCTGAATGCAGCACCAGGCCCAGGCGGGTGCTGGACAGTTCTGTGGTTCTCCCTGCAGCTGCCCAGCCCCAGCCTTCTTCCCTCTTCCCACTTCTCCCTTCATTCAAGCTGGCTCTCCCAGCCAGGAGGGAGTGTATCCTCTGTCCCTTCCCCAGCAGCGTCTGCAATTCTTGGACTTTAAGCCAGATGTCAGTGATTTTCCATTCATTTGGGCTCCCTCCTTTCTTCCTCCACTGGAATTCTTACTGCTCACCCCAGCTCCTCATTCCTGAGTGCCTTTGGGTTTCAGGCTCAATATGAGGCAGAGGAAAAGGCTCTCACAGAGATGCTAAAAACCAGCTGGTGGAAGTGTTGCTCCTATCAGCCCAGCACAACACCACCACACAGATTAAATAAATCCCCGAAGGGATGAGAAAGCAAGCACAAGGCAAGAGCCTCCTCCTGCAGTCTGCCTGATGCAAAACGAAGGGAAGTGCTCAGAGAACCTGGAAAGCCTGGGAGGGATTATTATGGGAAGCAATAGAAGGGGCTCATTGTCTCCTGCCAGTTATTTTCTCGTGCTGCTTGTGTTTGGTGCTGCTCACTTATTATGCAGTTTATTATAGTTTATTGTGCCATCTGCTCAGCTCATCACCGCTGGTGCAGAGTGAGGAAGATGGAGGAGAGGGGGGACTAGGGGAGACAAGTCTCTCTAAGTCCTTCTGGCTGGGTCTGTGTGTGTGTGTGTGTTGGGGTTTTGTCAGGACCTGAAGCCATGGATTTCAGCTTAGCAGTAAAAGACAAGGTATTTTTACTCAGGGAAATACTGATGTAGTTTCAGAGTCTGGGAAGCTGCACAAACCCAAACCACAGCCTGACTGCTCTCTGCATGCCTGGCCACTCTGGTGTGTAACAGCAGGCAGGTTCAGAGCAGTGCACCATGACCTGCAGGTCACCCGCATCTGCTGAAGACTAGGAGGTGTAGAAACCTCATCTTTTCCTCACTTTCCTACCTGTAGCAAGAAATGCATGCCTAGAGGTGCCACTTTCATTTGTGAAACAGCTCCTTTCCACTTAAAGTACAAGCTAGGCAAAGCCATCTCCTGGAGGAGGGGAGTCTGCTTCCTTTGCAGCAGCAGAAGAACAATGCACAGAACAAATAATGGGCTGCAAAAAAAAAAAAACAAAAAAACCAACCACAGGGAGGAAGGCCCAGCATTCTGTTTATTCCAGAATCAGTGATATTCATATTTTATTGCTATTATGTGCCTTTTGTAACGTTTTGGCCACTACACCAGTCAGCTCTGCAGACATGTGGCTGCCCGGAGTCCTTGGAGTCTCTTGTCCCTGCTGCCATCCCCATGGATGGCAACAAGGTTCTCACAAGACTTGTGCTAAAATTTCCACTGCTTGACACTGAATTTCATTGCATATCTTCAGAAAACACAGGAGGTTTGAGCACCTAGAGCCTGTGCTGGCTGAGCAGCTCTGACTGAGCAGTGCACACACCATCGTGCCAGTTGGGATCTTGCTCCCCAGAGATTCGAGGTTCCATGCTCCTACAGCACAGCACTGATCATCTGGGAAGTTTTTTAAAGCTGGAGTAGTAAAAAAAGCAAAGGATTAGTAATCCATGATTAATACCACATGAGCCAGCACAACTGTACAGATGAGACTGCTATGTACTGCTCCAGCTTGGGTCCCTTGGAGTGACCAGACATCAAACCATCCATTATTTTGCCCTCTTGGAAAACAAATAATTGTAGAAACCTATCAGAGAGTGAGTCCTGCTTGTGAGGCTTTCACATTCTGCTCCAGATTCTCCAGCCTTCCTCAGTGTTGGTCCCTTGTTGTCACTCCAGGTGTGTTCCCAGGCTGTCCCGAGCAGTCGCTGTGCTCCGCTGGGCACAGCTGTGCCTGTCAGCTCTGACAGAGCTCCTGCTCTCATCCCAGCCACTGCCCGTGGCTTATCCACCAGGATGATCATTTATTCATTTCCCCACAAACCCAGATGTATCCTGCCCCAGGCTGCCAGTGCTGGGAAGCTGGAGCTTCCTCCTGACAGCAGGTCTGGGCTCCTCAGCTATGCCCAAAATGATCCAGCTATAGAACATGAAGTGGGATCTCATTCTTTGCTCCAGATTGACACTCATAACTAGCTGATGCTTCCCATACTGAAGTGCCATTGCTTCAGCTCTTTGAACCAGCGTGTGCAGGAGGGAGAGAACTACACTGCAGGCCCTGGACCCACTGACCCAGCAGGGACTGCAGGACAGGATGGTGAATGGCAACAGGGACAGCCCCCAGACTTTCTAAAAGCTACTTCCAGAGCAAGAAACCTGGGGTGAAATCACACTCTACAGTCACAATATCTAGGCTTGCAATCCAGATCCTTTCCTTTTCCTTTTTTTTTTTTTTGACATCTCCCTTCATCTCAGACTGTCACTTCCTTCCTCGGAGGTAAATTCCGCCCTAGTAATTTTAGCAAAAAACCAAGGGAAGCAAACATTTCCTGGGGGGACTTGAAGTCACTTTCCCATCAGTGGGGATTTTAAAGTGCTCTTGCATGTGTTTTCTCCAGAAAACATGCTCACACAGTCAGCATCCCAGCCAAACCCACAGGAATCTTCCTGCCACCAGCCACCAGCTTCAAGGTGACCTTTCTCATAGACTGCCATGTGCTCCCCCCATGTTGTCAAGGATCTGGACATGGTCATCCAGCCAAGGCCCCTTCAGCCCATGCTTGTCCTCTGAAAGAGCTTCCAGGACAGCCTGTTCTCTCCAGTGCTCAGTTATGCAAATCCCAGCAATCTGCAGGAGCCATCCTGCATGTAGGAGCTGGCAGGGAATCTCAAACTGTGCTGGCCAAGTGCCCTCAGGACCCTGATCCCAAAAATCTGAGGGATGGGGGATGTTCCCACTCTCCATCCTTGTGCCTGCACCTTCACTGACCCATTTCTAAACCAGGATATGACTGTTGTGCTCAGGAAGGAGGGACTGAGGCAGGAGCTCCATGAACTCACTGCACAGATGGATTGAAGGGGGGATGCAGAGCCCCAGAATTAAAATCAAAACTCTTTCAGCTGGTGTGGCAGGAACATTCTTCTCTCTTTGAGGATTTTTCATAGAGGAGCACAGAGGAAAGAAAAAAAAAAACAGTTTCTATATCTGCTCCTTGTTTTTCCTATGTGGAATGTGTTTGGAGAATTGCTTACCTGGGGTGATGGCTTGGTTGGATTCTGGTGAGGATTGTTTGAGCCTGATAGCCAATCCAACCCACCTGGGGCTGGACTCTCAAGAGATGTCACAAAGTTGTGAGTTAGATACGGTAGTTAGAAAAAGTAGGTTTGTAGTTTTAGTATCTCCTTCAAATAGTATATTAATGTATTATAGTATAGTTATAATAAAGAAATCATTCAGCCTTCTGAACTGGAGTCAGACATCATCATTTCTTCCCACGAGTTCACCTGCATTTACAATGAGCTGGTTTCTTAGCCACTACACGGATGTGTGACTCTAAGAACTCTAAGAACAGGCTATTTATGGCCAATCTGCACAGGTTTCTGTGAGGTTGCTCATGGTTTGGTATTGGAGAAGGAAAGGTGGCCCCCTTTCCCACAGCTGTGCCAACAGAGCCTGTGGCCCTGGAGGATCCTGCACCCATGAGCGAAGTGCCACAGTGCCCTGGCACACCCAGGGACACCCAGAAATGCCACCAGCCCTCGTGGGAGCTGGATACTGAGGTTTGCCTCAGTTTCAGAATGGTTTGAGGACCACAGCTCTGCTCAGCTCAGCACATGTGCCTCTTGCTGATGAGCCTGGCTTAACTGCTCCATCCTGAATCCTGAATCCAACCCTGGTCTCTGGGGCATTTCTGGGTCTCTGCTGCCACGTTTACCTATGAGCTCTGAGTTTTATGTTGCATGGCTGTTGTTATGTCCTTGTATCCCTTTACTAACCCCTCTTCCCTACTCTCCTTAAGGCTATGGCAATGGGAATGATGACAGAATATTACCACTTCATCTTCACCACTCTGGTAAAGTACCTGGCTGTGCACACACTGATGGGGGGTGGGATGTGAGGGGGCAGCTGGAGAGGGAGGGCGGGATGGGTGTCTGATCCTGGTGTGCACTGCACTGCTGTGGGGTGGGAAATGCAAGGAAAGGGGAGACCTGGACCCTGCCAGGAGGAGAGGGCAGGGCTGGACTTGTCTGCAGGTCAGGGTCAGACCCCAGAGACCTGGCTCTAACTGCCTGAGAGTTGTCAGTTCCTCCTTCCCCTGCCCCTGGACAGTCCCTCCTTTGGAGTGCACAGATGTGGCTTCTGGTTTTATTTTCCCTCCAAGTCAATTTGATTTCAGTGTAGCTCCCCACGCAGTGACAGTGAGCACAGGGAGAGTGCAAGGCTGCAGGATTTGGTGGGACCCTGATTCAGTAGGAGCTGGGGATGAGCACCCAGGACCCCTCTGGAGCCAGAAGCAACCTTGCTGTGGTCCAAGCTTCAGCCCTGCAGGAGGCTGAAGAGGCTCCCCTTATTTTGCAGGAGAGGATCTCAGCTTGACATTAACTCCGCTCTGTTAAACACGGGCCAGTCCTCTTTGACTCTGAGAGGCACTTGGCTTTCCTGGCAGGGTCACTTCTGTCGGCATTTAAGATGCTATTGTCTAGTCTACTGTTGAATTTTGTGTGATTTTGAAAATCCAATTTATCTTTTTGCCTTCAGGAAAGAAACAGACTAAACTAACCCTTAAAAACTACAAAATTTATTTTTCAAATGCAAAAGACATTTTAATTACCCCTGCTGCCATTATCTATTCCAGGCAGCTTTAAGCTTTTCCCAGATAACCTCCTATTAATCAGCCCCAGCTGAGCCTGGAGTACATTTCATGTGTAGGTACAGCCTGGAGGTGGGAAAAGAGGAATTATAATAAATTAATAGATAAGCAATCACAATTAATGCCACTTTCCTGAAATAACAGTTATATCATGGGAAAGATATTTTAATCTGTCATTCCTTAAGGCAATGTTTTCCTAGCTTGCAATGCCTGTGCTTCAGCTTCCCCAGTACGAGACCCATGGGGTGCTAATGAATTAGTCTATTATGTTATACTGAATGTTTCTAAAAGGTCCCCAGTCAATACTGAGCACAGTGTATCAACACTTGGCATGAAATGCTTCAACATTTTGCTAGGCAGCATGACTACAGTTCACTGACTTCAGCATGAAGAGCCCCATCAGCCTTTTCCACCACAGGAGGAGGAGCAGGAGGAGGATCTCTGATGAGCACTGGTCTCTGTCATATCCAAATGTAAAATCCACAGATTTTACATCCAAAACCCTGCAGGGAATATCACAGATCTCCACCCTTGTGGGGTGTCTCAGCAGTCTGTAAAATGGGGCTTTGCAGCCACAGACCCCAGGCAGAGCTGTGGGATGTCCTTCCTGGACCACCTTTCCAGCTTCCCATGGAGGATGTGGGATCACTGAGGATCAGCCCTCAGCACTGCTGCCACCACTGAGCAGCCCAAGCTGGGCAAACTGGGGAAGGGGGAGAGCGTCACAGGAACACTGAGAGCAAAATTAAGGGTGGAGGGGAGAATTAATCTGCAGCACAGAAAATAATGAGTGAAAGGGAATGTAGATGAGGTGGAAAATAGAACCAGATGTTTCAATTTGTGGCTGTGCAGGAGCAGAAAATCCAGAAGAAACTGATCTGATGATTCCCATCCACACCTCCCCATGTCCTGACACTCAGCTGGTATTCTGAATTATCCTCTGATTCCAGAAGGTGATAAATCAGGCTGCAGCTGAGATTTAAAGTGGAACCAAGGAGGGGCCTGATGGGAGGTTGGTTTCTATACGAACTTGGTGAAAGGAAGGATTGGTGGGGAGCAACAGGGCAGGGACAGCACCCAAAATACCAGTGGGATCTGAGAGGTGTCCAGGGCTGGTGGTTTGACAGATGGGCAACAGAGACCATGGGGTCTGGAGCTCAGGGATCTGATTTGTCACACCTGGTCACATTCTGAGGGGGATATGATCGGCTTTTGCAACCAAAAATTATTTCCTCACAACAATTTCTGGAATACAAACTGAAGTGTCTGATTAAAAATGAATATTGAAAAAATAAACCCATTGCAGTAGGTCAGGCACAGAACTGCTGTGCCCCCTCTCAGCCAGAGACATGAGCACCTGTCTGAGGTCAAACCACTGCTTTTGCCCTTAGCTCCCTTAAGTCATTTAAAAATCAACATTGTGGCCTGTTTTTCACAGTGCCCTTTAACAGAACGTGCAGGTTTGCACTTGCAATTTTTCAGGGTTAAAAAACAGCCCAAAAACCCAACTGCCATTGTAGGGTGATTAATGATTAGGTCCCTGCTGCACCTGCAGGTTTGAGCACTGCATCCATCAGCCGTGAGGCTTGGGGCTGCAGAGGTCAGGGCCAGGCTTACAGAAAAGATGAAACCCCAGAAGCTTATTAAAGCAAAGCAGCCATAAGAACCCTCAGTCCCCCATGGTGAATGATGTCTCAGTTGCTGCTGCTGCTCTGCTTTGCTTAGGGCAGCACATGTGGGACTTTGCCAGGCCCCTGCAGGCAGATGGGTGGTGCAGCTGGGTGGCCCCACAGTGTAGCTGTGTCCCACCAGCACAGCCCCATCACACAGCTCAGAACAGCCCCAGCACACAGCTCAGAACAGCCCCAGCACAACCACAGTATCTCCTCCTGTACTGAAGCTCTTTTTTGAGAAGCCCTTGTGAGAGCAGTGAATGTCACATATTCACCCCCACGCTCCGTTGCAGACTTGTGGTGTTGCCTTTCCGCCTCCCCACATTTAAACTGCCATGAAACCCTTGCAGAAATTGTTCAGGATAAACACTGATGAAATATGTCCCATCCAATAAATGGCTCACCCCTGACTGCCATCTCACCACACTCCCTCACTCACCCCTCGGGTGAGCTGCTTGGCTTTGGGGAGCAGACCAGCTGCCACATGCTCCTGACATGCTGTCTAACCCCAAACTCGTTCCTGAGCACTGCAGCTGACATTCAGACACGTGGAGAGCCAAGAGCTGCACCACAGCAGTGCTCTCCCAGTGCCCCCCAGTAGCCCCAGTGCCCCTCGCTGCCTGCCAAGCGATGCTCGCAGGCTGGCAGCCAGCAGAGCTGAGCACTGCCTGGCCCTGGTTTTCACATCGTATAAAGGGCACCCTCATTCATCTGCAGACAGTGTAGGCTGGTTGGAATGTCAAGAAATGCGTCTTAGTTCCTCTTTGATAGTCTGCAAATTGGTGTTTTGCATTCAGAGTGACTCCGTCACTCGCAGCACCCTGTGGGCCTCAGCACTGCCAGCAAATCCTCAGTGGAAAGGCCCATGGGAGCTGCAGATACAGAAACTCTGCCTTGTCCCCCCGCCCTGGGTCACAAGTCTCTTTTTTCAGGGTCACAAGCAGTGATTCTGTTTTTCTCCCCACAATCCACTCTCTTTCATGCTCAGACCAAGTTCTTTGGCTCTTTGGTAGGAGCTTCCTTCTGCTGCGTGTGGGGGAACCTGCACAGACAGCACCCAGATTCCACCAACACCTACAGCCTCTGCAAGCAGCGACTGACGGCAGCAGGCAGCACAATCCTCTGAATTCCTGAGGGATCTGTGCTCCCTCCCACCTTCTGTGGGCTCTGCTGTCTCGCTCCAAACACAGACGCGAGCCGACGCAGAAAACTCAAACAAAACAAAGCTAAGCAAAATGTTTAAACCGGTTTCTCTCTTTTAAGGATCTTTATGCATTAGACCTAGAACCATACCGCTACTCTGGGGTGAACCTGACCGGCTTCCGGATCCTCAACGTGGAGAACCCACACGTGTCCTCCATCATCGAGAAGTGGTCCATGGAGAGGCTGCAGTCAGCGCCCAAGGCAGAGCTGGGGCTTCTGGATGGTGTGATGATGGTACGGGCAGTTCTAACAGGGCACAGGGGTCTGGGAGGCAGGGCATGGTGGCAAGGAAGGCAAGAACAGTCATTAAGGCCTAAATGTTACTTCTATTGTTTTTTGTGCACGTAACTACCCATCCCAGGTATCTGCCCTGAGGTGCTTTCTTGCATTAACAACTGTCCCTCAAAGTCTGGGTTGAAACCCACATGCAACTGCTGTGGTAACGCTCCTGCTCAGATCCAGCTGCCAACAGATGGCCACCAGACAAGGCAGGTGGCCAGGACATGTCCCAAAAGGCTCCAGCTGTCCCCAAGAGCAGTGGGAGAGGATCCCAGGGGTGGGAGCACAGCACACAGCCAGGCTGGACCAGGCTCTTTGCTGAGATTGAAGCAGGAGGAAAGCGCCAAAGCCATGGCCAGAGATGGGCTGAGCTGCAGCTTTGATGACTCCTTTTAGGGTCTGATGGCAGCTCTGCTCTGCTGAGTTACTGCTCAGAAGGTACAGCACCTGCTCGCCCATCTGTCTTCCCTGCCAGGCTGTCTCCGACCCCCAAACTGCTGACTGGTTCCCTCCTTCCCTTTAGATCTGCCAGAACCAAAGTGGCAAAGCCTCCCAGACTTTCACCTTGAAATGGCTGCTCAGATCCCTCCTGGTGTGTTTGTTGTTAGGGGAGGGACTCCCCCTCTCCTGCCTCTCCCCAGGCTGTCCTCTGTGCCTGCAGCAGAGCTCAGTCCCCAGTGCTGCCTCTCCTCCCAGCCCCTCTTTGCTGCCTCAGAGGGATCCTGCCTTTGGTTCCTGTTTGCCAGTTGTCTATCCACTGGGGCCCTGGACTCAGCTGGGCATTACAGTCTGTAATTCACCATGAAATTGCATGGACATATCCTTTCCCCCCCTTTCCTCCAGCCCCAAACTCACAAACCTGTTCCTGCTGTGGTCCATACCCGCCCACAGATGCAGGTGGGGCTCCTGCTCTTCATGCTTGGTTGCTGAGGGAAGGGAAGGTCACAGGGATGGCTGCCAAGGCTGGGGGGATTTTCTCCATGGCTACATCCTGTGAGATGTTTGCTCAGTTATTTGCTGTATTATTTTGTTTTATTGTGGTTTATTACGCTGCTGCCACACTCACATCTGTTTCGTGGCTCCATGAAGCCAGTAAATAATGTATTTTCACTAGGAGGTCTTACCACATCAGAGTGAAAAATAAATCCAATTCTCTTGATCAGTGTTTTGATGTAAGATGGGGCATCTCAAATTGAATCTAAAATCATCACATTATACGGGAGGAAAAAAGTTCTCCCTAGTTCAAATCACTGAAATGCTAGAATATGTTACAAAGCCATGAGGTCCTGATTTTGGTGACAGCTTCTGTCATTTTTGGAAAACTGTGTGCCCACAAACATCTCTGTTTCTTAATTTCCCATGTATAAAATAGTGTGGAAAATATGTTCTCATATAGGTTTTTTTTTTACACTCAGACAAAACAGACTCAATTAGAAAACTCTGTTACTACCTTCCACATTTAGAAGTCCTTGCCTCCCTCTTTGACACCACAGCAGGAAATGTGCAAGAACAGTCGCTCACAGACAAACGACACTTCCAGAATCGCTGATTTTAGACAAAACCCCGAGCTTTCCATCTAAACAACCAAGCAGCGATCAGGGAACGCAGAGAGAGGAAACCACGGGGCCGGTGGGGGTAACTCAGAGTGGGTTCCACCTTTTCCTACGAGTCCCCAGGGCCACCAAGGCTGTCCCCCTTCCCTTTAGACAGACGCTGCCCTGCTGTACGACGCGGTGCACGTGGTGTCCGTGTGCTACCAGCGCGCGCCGCAGATGACCGTCAACTCCCTGCAGTGCCACCGCCACAAGGCCTGGAGGTTCGGAGGCCGCTTCATGAACTTCATAAAAGAGGTAAAAGCGTGGTTTTGTTGGACCGTAAACATTCCCCAGGAGGAGCAGGTTCCCCTGGGGTAGGTGGTGGAGGATTGGTGGGTACAGGGTTAGAAAACTCCCTGGACCGGGAGCTGTGCAGCCCCTCGGTGCTCCCACTGATGCCTTAGGGTTTCAGCTTTTCTATTTTTCATCAATTTGTAATCCTGCAGTTCTTTAGTGCAGAACTCCAAACTCCATGTGCAGTGTGAGCTGCTGCTTTCCCATTTTGGGCAGACACAACAATTCCTCTCCAGGCCTGGCAATCAAGGACACCTCACTGCCTCAGGCTCTCAGAGATGGAAACAAAAGTGAGTTGGGGAGGAGCAAACTTGGGGTAAAATTACTTAATTACCTGAAGCTATAATTGGAAGATTAACCCTCAATATGCAAATGAACCAAACTTATAAAAGTGTGAAAACCCATCGTCATCCATTTTTTGGGTGTAGCCCCTTGTGGAGGGGGGGCTTCATCTGCCTGAAATTTACCTGAAGGTCCTTCAACAAATATGACACTTTTTATTCTCTTAATTTTGTCTGGCCTGTGTTTTTAGGTAGCCCAAAAGGGCCTCAGCACCGCAGCCCCGTGGGAGCTGCAGGGCTCAGCACGCAGCTGTGTTTGCTCCAGCTGGGCACGTCAAATATTCCGTGTTTTCCCCGGCTCCCAGGGGCCTCCGAGGGCTTCACATCCCACAGGCAAACCACCTGCATGCCCAAATGAGCAAACACGAGCCTCCCCAGGACTCCAGGGTGGCAAGGCTGGGAGCAGGCTGTCACTGCTCCTCAGGAATTAATGAGGGAGAGCCAGAGGAGCGTATTTACCGGGAGAAACGCCAGTTATTCCCCCTGAGAACACATTATGCCACCTTGGTCACACTGGAATATTTCAAGCTCTCCCACCCATAAAGGAAACACGTTTCCCAGTCTGCAGCCTGCACGGAGCTGCTCAGGGGAAAGATCCTGAGGCTCAGCTCCCCATTTCTGGGATGTGATTGCTGAGCAGCAGCCTGGCGTTCCTGCGGGAGCATCCTCCTCAGGGCAATGCTGCAGCACATCCAGCACTGTCCCCAGGCACTGGACACCTCGCTGTCCCCCAGCTGCTGCTCTGCTGGCACAGAGCACTTGGCACTGGGGGTTCTATCACATCCTAAATCAGAGAGAGTCATTCTAGGGGTGCTGCAAAGTGAACAGTGGGAAAGAAATCTAATTTCAGGAGTTTTTTGTGGAATTGAATTGAGGCATCTTTACCCCACCCTCCTGCTCCTTGTCAGACTAGGCTGTTCAGGACCTCAGTCAGCCAAGCACTGAAAAATCTCTGGGAATGGGATGTCCCCAGTCCCAGTGAGCGCCTGCCCCGTCCTTATGCTGCCAAAAACTGAATCGGAGCACCAGCAGCACGTGGCCCCAGCTCCTGTGCCTGTTTCCAACCTCAGATCTTGCTTGCATGAACACGTTCTTGGCCTCTTCTGCTCCACTTTCCCTCTGGAAGGACAGAGGGAATAATTCCCGACATTTAAGCTTCCACACACCTTGGAAGCACCAGCAGGTTGGTGCACACAAAGGGATTTCTCCTGGCTGGAGCAGTCCCAGAGCCGGCTCCCTGCAGCCGGCGTTGATCAGCGCTGCAAGGATGAACGCAGCTCACAAGGATGCCGTGATAAATGCACGTCGTTTTCTACTGAGTCATCACGTCCTGCAACAGCTGGCGAGCACAAAAGGTGCGAACAGAAATTGTAGCAAGGACTGCAAGAAGAGTTAAGGAAATCTCCAGCTCCGTCTGCAGTCTGAGCAGCAACGGAGGGATTATTAATTAATCAGGCTCTTTAGGGAGAAAGAACCAGCATAAGGACTAATTAAAAGAACATACAGTGGAGGGCAAAAGATTATTTATGATACCGAGTAACAGCCCTGCTACTTTTTCTCCCTTCCACAGGCCCAATGGGAAGGATTAACAGGACGCATTGTCTTTAATAAAACCAGTGGTTTACGGACAGATTTTGATTTGGATATCATCAGTCTCAAAGAAGACGGCCTTGAAAAGGTAGGCAGGGTTTGTTTTATCTGCATGTGGCTGAGGATAACGCTGGTGCTCAGCAACAGAGAAATGGTTGGTGCTGTATTGATTCCAGGTTTCTGGGGTTTATATAAAAGGATATTCACTTTGTGGGATTTCTCAGATCCTTTTCCATGCTCAACCATGACTCACTCGCCCTGAAGCCAGTGCGTGGGATTACAGATTGCAGAAGTGCTTGTGGCACTTTTCTGGGATAGTGGAGGCAAAAGAAACTTTCTGAGCATCCATTAACCCCTCCCTGCCCTAAGCAGGCAGGAATGGCACCTGTCCCACTCCCTTTTGCTGGCCTGGCTCACTAACCCTCAGCTTTTCTCTGAGGAGCCCACAGCATTGGAGATGATCATCTGGAGTCATTTCCCACAGTGAAATTGCCCAAGGCTGGGAGCAGCCCCAGCTTATTACAGCCTGGAATTCGCAGGACGATGCACTGGGTATTTTGTTTATTATCTAAGGGACAATAAGGAAAAAAGAGAAGTGTGGCCTTGCCTGCCTAGCTGGAGGTATCTTGAGGGTCAAGAGCATGAAGGCTGCAACCTTGGGTCTTCCAAATTAGTGCAGATCTCCTCTGGGCACAGTAAAACCATGCTGATGTGCAAATCTGATCCCAGGTGTGCCTGGGGACTTAATTTCCTTCTCTTCAATTACTTAAAAAAACCACACTTAAAATAAAAAGGCAACATGCACAGCCTTAAAGCCCTTAGAATGCAGGTTTCAAGGTGAGATCAGCTGATGACAAACAGAGCAGTGAGTGGCTGGAGCACAGGGAGCTGTGATTTCCAAGAAATTCCATGATTCTGACTACTCAGTGAGCATCTTTTTGTCCCTGTTTTGCTACAGGTGTTTATCACCTGTACAGGAGGAATTTGGCAGGGCAGCAAAGCCCTTTCTAGAGCAGAGTCTGCTTTCCGACAGGTACCAGGTGCCCGTGGCAGCCGGGCACGGTGCTGGCTCTGTCCCTCTGGGCAGGGGGACAGGTTCTGAGCCCACAGGACACCTGGCTGGCAGCAAGGAGGGATTTCAATTACCTGTGCATGGCCAAGAGCACAGGGGACTTGTCCAGGGAATTAATGACTCGGCACAGGGAGGCAGCCCCAGGGCTGGAGGTGGATCAATCCTGGGTTTAGAGGGGATGGATCCTGCAGCAGGAGGCTCCCCTGCCACATCCCCCTTCCTCGCTGGCTGGCTTTCCTGGGATTTAAAATGAATGGCAGCCACACTTCCCCACCACAGCAGCAGCTCGGTGCCTCAGGTAACACAGCTCAAGGTCACCACAGCCTTCTCCTGCTGGGGAGATTTTGGAGTCAAATACGGAATAAAGGAAACATTTCAAATCAACCCAGTGACCTTCAGTCTCGCTGGTAGAGAAAGGAGGCAGGACAGAGCTGGGGAAGGTAGTGGTGACTCACAAGAACTGAGCAGCAGCTGACCTTTGTAGCCTTATTTTTGTACAAAATATTTTGTTTATAGAGCCTAACCCACAAATAACAACACCTCTTTTTGAAGTCCAGCAGCACTGAGGCACTGCTGGAGAGTTGTGTTGGGCAGATAATAGAAAACATGCCAGCCTTTTGTACCACATGAATCCAAATGTTTTAGCACAGCCACAGAATCGCCTGTCAAAGCAACACCCCTCAGGTGAGCTGAGCAGAGCTGGCACCAGCTGCAGTTATTGCAGTTCTCTGTCACATCAAGCCCACTGGAAGCTGCCAAACCTCGATGTGTCCCCTGCACACCCCATCAACTTTTGTCTCCAGTAATTCACAGATTTCACAGTTCCCACCATTATTTTTCTGAAAGCTTCGTGTCAGCTCCAGAGGGGTTTTAAAGTATCGATGTCAAATCTCTGTTGAAGCCAGAATTCTGTCAATAGTTAATCTGAACTAACAAAACACCAAACTACAAACAAATCCCAGCCGGATTGTGCTTTATGTATCACAGCTTATGTTTGTTGAGCTTTAGGATTGAACCCCTGATCCTCATACCTCCTGGATGTTCCAGGGATTACAGGAGTATTACCAAATCCTAATTACATATAGTTTTGACTATCTGACTCACACAGTTCTCTTAAAGCACTTTTTCCTTTTTCTTCCTTTTTTAATATTTTAAACTGATTAATTCAGTCTTAAGTGCCGTGCATTTAATTTCCTTAAAGAAAACGTAGCATGGCAGAAGTGATTGGGGTTGCAATGCAGCAAACTGGAGCCTCTCAGACTTGCTTCTTTCCCATACACAATAATAATAATTTTTGACATTGCAGCTGTTGTGTGATCCAAGGCAGAGATGGGAGATCGCTTCAGTTTTACCTGAAATATTTAAAACCTTTCACAAAGTTCATGGAAACTCTTCTAGAATTTATGACAATTTTTTTTTGCCAGGCAGCATTGCTCATTACAAAGTCTCTTTTTGGGGATGCAGTAAAACCAAGTTCTCCCCTTGGACTGCTGAAGAGGCTGAAGAATCTTAAAAACAGCAATAAATAAAAGATGGGAAGCTGCTGGCTCCCCGGTGGATTGAGCTGGCTGCCTTTGGCTTCTCTCCGAGTCCCACCTTGCAGTTTGACCCTACAGATGGATCGTTCTGTTCCCATTTCCAGGTGGGGTTTGTTTTTTTCTCACTGCCAGGCTGGCTCCGTGGCCACCCTGCTCCATTTGCTGGCAGCACTCCCATATCCCTCCAGCTTTCCTGACATTTTATCTCACTGTCACAGTCCTTTAGCCACTCCTGCCTTCAAAGTTTGTCCCAAAGCCTCCCCTGCACCGTGGAGATCAGGTTAACAGGCTTAGCCTCGCACAGATGACTTCCTTAAACAGAGACATGTTTTGCCATTTGTGGATCAATAGACTTCATTGAAGTCTAATAATTTATTAAATTTGACAGCTTGAGAAAACAGAACACCTGAAATAGAGCTGATGTGCCTGTGCCATCCTCTCCTCCAGGTTTGCAGCCAGGACTGAGACCCACCCCCACATTGCAGGGATTTCCCAAAGGGGGCCCAGGGTTAGAATGTGTTAGAAACCTCCAGCTGATTTTCCACGGCACAGAGAGCAGGAATGGTCCCTATCAGGGATCTGCAGAGCTGGTTGAGACATTTTTAATCCTCCCCACCAAAGCAAATTGGTGGGGAATTGGAAAAGAAAGCAAATGGACTCAGATTTGTGGTTATTTTTCTTTAGCTGTGCTTTATCCTTGCCCAGATTTGACACTTTAGTGTGGTTTGATTGTCGCTCTATGCAGTGGCTTTGCAAATTGTTCATTCATTCAGCCACTAAATTCCAATCCCCACAGTCTTCATCCATTGCAGCAGCACAGGGACCATGGAACAGGTGCCACATGTGCCACTGGACTAACCTGCAGCTGAAGGGTTAATTCATGGTCATTCCAGTTTTGCTGCTGTTTGCTGCAGACAAAAGAAGAAAGTTCCCTTTTCCAGGCCAGTAGGATGCTGTGAGGAATGCAAGGTAGGGATTGAGGAATTGGACATGGGGGTTCACTGCTTTGCTTCCTTTCAGGTTGGAGCATGGAGCCCTTCTGATGGTTTGAACATCACGGAAATCTCCAAAGGACGAGGGCCCAACGTCACAGACTCGCTGAGCAACAGATCTCTGATTGTCACCACGGTGCTGGTAGGAGACTGCCAGCCTGTCACTGTCCTTCCCCACCAGCCCCAGGGGTACCCCAGGGAAATCAGTGTCTCTGAAAGCTCACAGCACCCCAGTGCAGGTCTGCTGGAAGAGGTTCTGAACGTGGGCAGGGCTCATGGGGCACCCGTGCCCCTGCACAGAGGTGACCTGCAACATCCCTGATGCCACCACCCCTGAGCAGGCTGCCAGCCCCCATGTGCTGCCAGCGAGGCTGGCACAGGCCAGTGGGAACCACAGCTGCTGGTCCTGGCCAAACTCCTCCTCTGCAGCTGCCCAGCCCTGCTCCTGTCCCCCCGGGTGCTTTCCTGCCCAGGAAGCTGCTGCTCGTCCTGCCTGAGCTCTTCTGCTTCCTCTGCCTGTCGAGGTCCCTGTCCCTTGTCCCTCTGCTGGAGAGTCCTCTGCCCACGCCTCCATGCCAAGGGCCCATCCCCTGCTGATGCCAGCATGCTGGAGGGATGGACAGAGAACTCTCCCTGTTGATTTCTGCATGCCAAAGGGCACAGGGGACTGGCACATCTGAGCCCCAGGACAGCTCTGTGACACCCTGCTGAGCCCCAGGACAGCCCTGTGACACTCTGCTGAGCCCCAGGACAGCCCTGTGACACCCTGCTGAGCCCCAGACCAGCTCTGTGACACTGTGCTGAGCCCCAGGACAGCTCTTTGACACTCTGCTGAGCCCCAGGACAGCTGTGTGACACTGTGCTGAGCCCCAGAACAGCTCTGTGACACCCTGCTGAGCCCCAGGACAGCCCTGTGACACTCTGCTGAGCCCCAGGACAGCTCTGTGACACTCTGCTGAGCCCCAGAACAGCTCTGTGACACCCTGCTGAGCCCCAGGACAGCCCTGTGACACTCTGCTGAGCCCCAGAACAGCTCTGTGACACTATGCTGAGCCCCAGAACAGCTCTGTGACACTGTGCTGAGCCCCAGGACAGCCCTGTGACACTCTGATGAGCCCCAGGACAGCTCTGTGACACTGTGCTGAGCCCTAGGACAGCCCCAGACAGGGCTTAACAAGGTGGAAGCAGAACATAAGCCAAAGACAGATGCTGCAGCAGCTCTCCTTGCAAATCAGCCACTCCCCCTAACGAACTTCCCATCCACCACATGACATTTTTCCCATTAAACATTGCCATGGCTGTGGAATTGTCTGGGTCCAGGCCATGGCTCCCACCATACCTCAAAGGCCAGGGCATAATGCAAAACGATGGAGCCGGGAGGACACTCTCAGCTATCTGCCTTTGACTGGCTTTTTTTCAGGCAACATTTCCATCTCAAGCTCTGCGAGCACGTACAAATTACATAAGGCACGGGGTGATATCAGTTCCCATTAACTGTGCCACTCCATGGGCCTGCACATGTGCCACGGGGCTCCCACCTTGGAACCAGGACTGTCCTGCATCCCTGTGCCCAGGGGAGAAGGGAATGTGCTCAGACCTGAGTTCTGCAGTAATTGCACTGCGTATGCTGGAGTCTGAAACATAAAATACAAACCTAGATGTTATTTGCATTTGCAACACCCCTTTGTAGTTCTGCACTGCTGTAAATGACGAGAGAAGAGCCATAGGAGGAGCCTTTAAAAGAAAAAGCATGAAAGGCTATTTTTTCCCCTTTTGCTCATATTGCAGGGACTTGTTGAAGAGAAATATTACCCCAGCAGCCAGTGCCGCTCTCCCCAAGCAATATGGGAACTGTGAAGTTATGAAATTGAGGGCACCTTCACTGAGAAATCGATTAGCAAACTGAGAGAGCTTGTGAATTGGATGTCTGGCTATTTTCAGTAATAAATTGTGAAATAGTCCGTGAATAAGTGGTTCACAGAGTTCAGAATTACCCCCTAGGAAATGTTTGAGACCTGGAGATACATTACTGAAGCGAGTGGCGTCCTAATGTTCAGTGCTTCAGCTGTTAAATATGTATGTAATCCCTACAGCGCTTCCCAAAATTAATAGTGCTTTATGGCTGCTCTGGAGCCGGCGTATTTATATCAAGATCCATAGATTCAGCTGATTCACAAACAAAGCACTAATTCCAGAGCAGAAAGGCGAGGAGGCGGCGGGGGAGCGCAGGATTGAGTCGAGCTGCGCGTGCCAAGCCAAACTCCATGGGCGTGATGTGATCAGCTGGGCTTTGGAACTCTGCAAATGGGGCCTCGTGTGCTGCCACGTCCCCTCCTGACCCTGCTGCTGGGCCAAAGGAGCACCCCCTGCCCCTCTGTGGGAGCACAGAGCCCCAGGGCAGAGCTGGGGGATGGCAGGTGGGCAGTGACAAGCACCAGCAGCCCCACCTGAGCCCCCTCCTCAGAGCACCCCACCAAAGCAGGCACTGTGGCAGGGATTTAATGAGGGCTTCAGACCTGCCCTCCCACCTCTTCAAGCCCCTTGTGCCTGAGTAAAATCACAGAGGGCCAGCACAAAGCGTAGCCCTCCCTCACCCTCCCTCTCTGGCCACCCCACAGCAAGGACAGGAGCCCTGCAGACACCCCCAGTTTGAGCCAGGGACCCGCTGGAGGCACCTCACCTCCTCTTGCCTTCCAGCTCCTGCCTGCTGCCCACCACATTTTCCATTTCCATCTGTCCTCCACACGTTTTTCCCTCAGGCTCCCCAGTGTTCCTCATCCTCAGTGGCTGCCCAAGCCTGAGAGGCACCAGAAGATGCTGGGCTTCTCTGTGTGACTTCACCTGCCAGCCACTGCTCCAGGGGAGGGATCCACAGGTCACTGCTTTAGCTCCTGTCCCCTGTGCTGGAGCTCAGCTCTGGGTCACACACCCCAGCTCTCCCAGGCAGCACACACCAAGAAGTTTCCCTGGGCAGTAGCAGGGCAGTGTCCATCAGTAGTGCCAGCACAGAGGAGTGCCAGTGAGCTCAGTGGGGAGGTTTTGGGGCAGCCCCACCTCCCTCACTCTGAATTTCACCCACCAGCCCCCTGCTCGCTGTGGTGAATGGCAGGTACCGTGTGCAGGGCGCGGGGGTGAGTTTGTCCTCCCCCTCTTTTACTGTTTCTAACACTTCATTTTCAGAGCATGAAATGGTTCTTTTTCTCCCTGAAATCCTACCAAATGGAAAACAGTTGGCTGCTCAGAAGAGACAAAATTAAATTTGTGGGGTAAACAAGGTTGCTAATTAGCTGATGTGCTGTGCAAAGTTAATTTATTCCCAACATGTCACAGTGCCAGCCCTGCCTGGAGAGCCAGTGCCTGGCGGCTGGGGCTGACCTGCAGAGGTGGCCTTGCCTCCAGCTGACCCTGAGCTGGGACTTTTTGCTTTCCCTGAGCAGGAGGAGCCCTTTGTCATGTTCCGTAAGTCCGACACGGCCCTGTTTGGGAATGACCGCTTCGAGGGCTACTGCATCGACCTCCTGAAGGAGCTGGCCATCATCCTGGGCTTCTCCTACGAGATCCGCCTGGTGGAGGACGGCAAATACGGGGCACAGGATGAGAAGGGGCAGTGGAATGGCATGATCAAGGAGCTCATCGACCACGTGAGTGGGTTGGCTGTGCCAGGCTGTGCCAGGCTGTCTCTGGAGATGTCCCTGGGCTGGTTCTCTGGGGTGGGGCAGGTGCCATTTCTCACTGGTCCAGAATACCCACAGCGAGCTCCTGACCCCACCTGGCTCCTTGTCGCAGGAGTTGCCAGAACATCCCTGTTTCTGGCTCCTCCAAATATTAATTTAATTCCTGAAAAGGGTGGTTCTTCCAGCGCAGAGATGGGCTCTGTGGCTCCAGGCACAGCCTGTCCCACAGTGGGTGTGTGGAGAGGGCAGAGGCTTCCCCTGGGTCCGGGGCATGTGGGCTGTCCTGGGCTGGCACCATGAGCTGCTCTCACCCCCAAGGATAAACACAGGCAAGGGCACAGTGATGGAATTTGTGGTATTTAAATGATTTTGAGATTGTAGGAAGTCTCTGTCAGCCCCACTGCCAAAGAAGAAGTTGTAATTCATCTGTGCTGCTTTTCAAGGTTGTTTATTCTTGCTTATCTATAACGTGTTCTGCTGCCCTGCCTCAGGTCTGTCCTGCAGGGCAGCGTGTGAGGCTCTGCCCCTCAGTGAGATGTTACAGACATTATACACCAGAAATTACGTGTGCTGTGTTTACAGCAATATGCTAATATTTATTACTTATGTTGAACAGTGTGCCCCCAGTCTAAACCAATAGTAAAATGCCAACACTACAGTGAAACATGGAGGGCATGAAGAAGAAGAAAAAGACAAGGGACACCAAATTTCCTCCATCTTGTCCCCTTTGAACCCCTTATCTAGAATCCTAAAATTCTACTTTTGCACCCATGCCACACTTAATTATTACTTATATCAAACACTCAGAGCTTGTAATTCACCCTGTAAGACTGAAAACTCTTTTCCATGGACAGAGATCACAGACAGTGTCTCTGGGGGCTCTGTACAGGGGGGTTTTTGACCCTCTGCCAGGGTCCCAGACCTGCCAGGGCAGCCAGAGGGATGCCCTGGACTCCCACAGCACAGCACCAATGCAGCCTGGGGACCCCAGGCATGTCCCAGACACAGCCCAGCCCAGAGGAGATACCCAGACTGCAGGAGCAGGTGTGCCCTGGACAGTTTCATTTTTTATTTTCTATAAGAGCAACTTATTTTCTAAAATCTCCTGGGACACGGAGCTCCCTCTGCCACACAGCAGCTGTGTTTCTCCTTCCGTGGCCACTTCCAGAAGCCCATTAAGCCCCAGGGAACCTCTGGCAGCAGCAGCTTTGCTCCCGCAGCCGCCAAAGCGCCGCCGCGTCTGAAACCGCCACTCGCGGCCAGAGGTTGCTCACTTTCCTAATTAGATATCTTGCCTCCAGCACATCCTGCCATCCCAAGGGCCCAGTTATGGAGGTGAGGAAAGCTGGTGTTTTTATGAATATCTCATTCCCAGAGAAGGCCTCTGGAAGGAAAGCTAAGGACAAAAAGGCTCCCTGCAGCATGGGCAGCAGTGCAGGCAGTACAGAGAGCTCTCCTCCTGAGTATGCTCAAGTGGGGCAGCCCTTGACCACCTCCAGGTCCTGGCTACATTCTGAATCCACAGCCTAAGCAGCAGAGGCACAAAAATAATCCCCTGTAGAGCTGTGATGCTCTTACCATTCATGGGAGAAGAATGAGTTTGCTGGGTGAGTCACTGTGATGTGTGGAGAGTCAAGCACTGGCTGGGACTGATGAGTGGCTCAGGGGCTGGGTTGGGCTTCCAGATCTGCCTTCTCTGCCCTAAATGACATTGGACAAGTTGCTTCTGTGCACTGCTTCCTCCTTCTGTAAAATGCAGATGATAATGATTACGTCCCTGTATAGGGACAAAGTGACAATCAGTTTGTTGACAAGTGCTGCAGCCCTCGGCTGGCTGGCCCAGGGAGCAGGAGCAGCAAGGGCAGGCAAGGACAGCCCTGGGAAGCAGGACTCCATCTCATGGAGGAGCTCTGCAAACCTGCCTTGGTGCTTTTCCTTCTGGAAAATTCCGTGCAGCTCAAACACAGATTTTAGAGCCTCTTACACAACAGCCCTGCTGAGGTAGGTGAGGGCAGCGTCCCAGTGGAAGCTCTGCTGCTCCGAGTGATGTGTGTGACACAGATCAGAACTGACACCGAGTGGCAGCTGTGCCCCCAGCAGAGCCCCTGGGAACATGGCTCCTCTGCCTGACCCCGCTGCTGGGAGCAGCCTCTGGAGCTCTCTCCCTGCTGGGAGCAGCCTCTGGAGCTCTCTCAGTGCTGGGAATGGGCTCTGGAGCTCTCCCACTGCTGGGAGCAGCCTCTGGAGCTCTCCCACTGCTGGGAGCAGCCTCTGGAGCTCTCTCCCTGCTGGGAATGGGCTCTGGAACTCACTCCTTGCTGGGAGCAGGCTCTGGAGCTCTCTCAGTGCTGGGAATGGGCTCTGGAGATTTCTCCCTGCTGGGAGCAGCCTCTGGAGCTCTCTCCCTGCTGGGAATGGGCTCTGGAGCTCTCTCCCTGCTGGGAGCAGCCTCTGGAGCTCTCTCCCTGCTGGGAATGGGCTCTGGAGCTCTCCCACTGCTGGGAGCAGCCTCTGGAGCTCTCTCCCTGCTGGGAGCAGCCTCTGGAACTCACTCCTTGCTGGGAGCAGCCTCTGGAGCTCTCCCACTGCTGGGAGCAGCCTCT
>QUSF01000067.1:1203879-1214925 GCA_003676055.1 Chloebia gouldiae | reverse complement strand
AATGGGCTCTGGAGCTCTCTCCCTGCTGGGAGCAGCCTCTGGAACTCACTCCCTGCTGGGAGCAGCCTCTGGAGCTCTCTCAGTGCTGGGAATGGTCTCTGGAGCTCTCTTGGTGCTGGGAGCAGCCTCTGGAGCTCTCTCCCTGCTGGGAGCAGCCTCTGGAGCTCTCTCAGTGCTGGGAATGGGCTCTTGAGATTTCTCCCTGCTGGGAGCAGCCTCTGGAGCTCTCACTGCCCTGCAGGGCTCACAGGGAGCAAATCCCTCCCAAGGGAATAGAAGCCAGACAGTCATTCTGCCCAAACCATGTCACTTTTGTGTCCTGCAAGACACCACAAGGCTCTCAGGAGGTTTCAGGCATTCCCAAAGCTGTGGTCAGCTAACTGAGATAGATAAGAAGGAGATTTGAGGAGCCATCCCATTAAATAATACAAAATTCGTGGTCAAACCTGCATTGTACTTCTTGGGTAACTGTCTAAAAAGCAAATCAGCACACAGCAGCAGGGAAGGGCCAAACCTCCTCTTCTTGCAAGTAGTGTTCTTAACACTGAGATGCAGTTCTGTGCTCTGTCCTGCATGGCTGAGCATGTGCCTGCAGGGACACTGCCCAGGCCCCACATGAAGCCATTAGTTCCTTTATCTGCATGTCATTGCTTTTTATAGCAGTGTTTATGTAAAGCCTTCGAAAGTGAAATTGCAGCCAGATGGGCCCTTCCTCAGCAGCATCTTCCTCAGCAGCATCTTCCCCTGGCGTGGGGAAAGGCACAACCCATGGACACTGCAACAGGCCAGATCAAGCTTATTTCACACCCAGGAGGAGAAGTGTTAGCATTCAAATCAAGTTGTAGTGATGAAAACAGGGCTGCCCACATCCAGAGTTTGATATCTGAGCTGGCTCTCCTCTGTGTTTCCAGCATCTCCTTCTCATAAACAAACTGGAATCATTCAGGTGGGAGTATAAAGCAGGCAGGATTTTGTGAGGGCCAAATACCCAGATCAGGATTAATTCCGTGCAGAGTAATTGCATTGCTGAAGACACACTCAGCCCCCTGGACTGCTGTGACACAGATGGGCTGAGCTGGTGTGAGCTCCCTGAATAAGCTGTGCAGAGCAGGGGATGCTCCAGGGGTGAGGTGAGAGCCTAAAATTGTGATTATTGTTGCTGAGAGGGCCTGGGAGCTGTGGAAGCAGCAGATTCTGTGTACCAGGACTCAGCCAACTCAGCCTGAGCTGAGGTTGAAATTCAGAGAGGAGGAGATGGGCAAAGCAAGGGGCATCTGTCCCCTGGGGTGGCCTTCACGGGGCTGGAGATGCCCCTCAGAGGAGCTGGGTGGGGGTGGCCTGGGTAGGTGCACGGCAGCAATGTCTGGGAGGCAAAGGTGCTGCCACCAAGGGGGTAAATCCCCAAAAGCTGGCACCCCAAAGGTAAATCACGTGCTGGGACAGGTGTTTACACAGGGAGAACTCTGGGCTCGATGCAGTCATGAATCCTCCCCCTCTGCTCTCTCTGATCCAGACGTGCCTGGCCACAGGCAGGGATGCCTCGGGCTATGATCCTTTGTAAAATCCCTGTGTTTCTAGTCTGGCCTTAAGCATAAACAGGAAAAGCAACAGCAATCAGAGCAGCCACAGCACGACCCTGTGTCCGACAGGTCCCCAGTAGCAGATCCAGAGACAACAGCCTCATGCAGCTGCATGCAACAGCCCTGCCCTGCTGCCTTTCATCTCCTGCTCATCCTCAGCACAAAAGTCCCCGTTTTGAGGAGTTCAGTTCATTCCCTGGAGAAGTAACCTCAGTCTACTGCTTATTGTCACCCCTCTGGCCATTCCCGCAGAGGAGCCTTGATCAGAAGGGCCACGAGAGCTGAACTCAGGTATTCAGGGAGGTCTGGGGAGCCCAGGTGATGCACAGAAGCTCCTGAGCCCTTTATTCACAACAAACAGGGAACCTGACAACTGCCAAACCTCCTCCTTTCAGCAACAGTGAACTGCTATTGATGTTTATTCATAGAAATTATTACTGATACAAGCAAAGCTCCACTGCACACTGTGGCCCATCCGTTCTGATTTATAAATTCCAGTTGTCTGGCAAAGCAATGCCTGCAAATCTTCCCTATTGTTTGTGGGCAGAATCCCATAAAACCAGCAGAATGAGTTGTTCTGGACATTTTGCACAAACTTGTTCACAAATAAAACTTGTCTTCTTCTGCGACAGCGCACATCACATTGCCATTCCATCTGAAACTTCAGGTGGGAATAAAAGAGATGTGGCAAATCCTGAGGTTTCTAATGGAAATCCCTGCCAATAGTAACTGTAGAGGACTTGTAATATCCATCTTTAGGGATGATTCCTGACAGCTGATTTAACAATTCCACAATAAGTGGCATTTTCTGACAGTAAACTTTGGCAGAAATACATATTGCACCACACTGCCAGCTCCCTGTTAATGCTCCTGCACTGATGGGTGTTTCATCTTATGTGTCATGAACTGGGGCCAAGAATTGGGTGAAGTGTCCTTCACCTTTTTTTAGCCAGTGCAGGACCTCAGTGCTGGGGACAGGATGGAAATAAAGCAGAAGAGCTTTTCCTTTTGTGCTCAGATCACTATTGGGTGGATTCACGACTGGGTCATACTCAGGGATCCAGGTGAAGGATGTGTGCAATGGGAGCCCCGGGTTCTCTGTGTGCTCAGCAGGTGTCCCTGCCCCTTGTGGCAGGTTCTCCTGCCAGGAATCCATAGGCTAGGGCTTGTTTCTCACCAGAATCCTCCAGCAGTGCCATTCTCACCAGAATTCTCCAACCTTCACATCCCTCAGGTACAGTTA
The DNA here is from genome assembly GCA_003676055.1 of Chloebia gouldiae. Lineage (NCBI taxonomy): Eukaryota > Metazoa > Chordata > Aves > Passeriformes > Passeridae > Chloebia > Chloebia gouldiae. Next base: position 1,212,102 of record QUSF01000067.1, on the reverse strand, counting down.
ATGACAGTTCCAACTCTGGAGATCTTCCTTAAAGTAAAGATTAGAAAAACCCAAACAGGACCTCATTCCTCCCCTTCAGCTCACAGCTAGGCTTTTCCTGACAACATCTGTTCTTAATTCACCCCGATGTTGAATAAATCCATTGACAAAAATGGTGTCTAAATTAGGGCTGGGGTTGCAGGAGCAGCTCAGACTCAGACAGTTAGCAGTGACCCCGTTCTCCTTGAGCATCCCTGCTGCCAGTGAGCGTTTCCCTGGCCCTGGGCAGGCACTGGGCTCTCACAGAGCACTCCCATAGCTGCCCCTCCTCTCCGAGCCCTGAGCTGCAGCGGAGCCCTCAGCTGTGCCTGCCCCCTCATCCCCACGCCCCGGGGCTGCTCTGCTGCAGGGAAAGGTGCAGGGAGCTGCAGGAGGGAGCCCAGCACACCCCGGGACAGGGAGCAGGAGCAGGGCACAGCAGCCAAGCGAGGGGAGCAGGAAGCAGAGGCAGGGCCCAAGGCAGAAGCCCCAGTGCTGGCAGTGGCAAGAGAGACAGAGAGATGACAGTGCCAGAGCTGGGTAACAATTAAATCAGTAAAACACACACACTATTTCTGTCTCTCAGGCAACACACACATGATTAGTTTATGTAAATATCTAACGCAGACTGGCAAAATAAGCACAGAGGCAGCTTATTTTCCTGAATAAATATTTATCTTGGTGCTTATGCTGTTGGTGGGCTCCTCCATGACCAGCCGCTGTCTGCAGGTTGGCTCTGGCTGAGGTTGGGCACTGCAGGATTCCCACAGTGACCAGAGCTGCACAAGAGCTGTCCTGACCCACGGGCCACATCTTCCTCATAACTGAGAACTTGGAGATAAGACTTGGCATGTTCTGATGAAAGCCAAATATCTCTGCAGCAAACACGATCATCCCTGTGCTGAACGCCCGGTGAACTCACAGCTGTTCCAGCCAAGTGAAACGCTGGAACTGGGTGAATGAGGAGATCCAAACCCTTGGAGGTGTGCTGGAGAAGTGTCTGTGTTTGATGTGTAGCTGCCTTGGCAGAATTCATCTTTTTGGCCTCAATTCAGCAGAACACTTAAGAACAGGCACAAGACTTGGAAGATGTGTGAGCTCCAGTAAAAGAGAGGTGCAGGCTTAAGTGGTTTTTCTGGACAAGGGTCTTTAAGCCACGGGCACTTGCTCTAATTCCTCATCTTTAATAAAACCCACCTGACTGCAACAGCACAAGAGCCAGGGCTGAGTAAAGGAAGCAGCCAGAGTCTGGTAATTGACTGCCCAGTTTGGAATGTCAGAGCACGACAAATCAAAGCTTCATCCTTGGTGGGTTTGATTTAGATCCTCTCTGTCAGCAAACCCTTAATTAGAGGCCACCTTCAGAAAAATCTGCATTGATAAAAAGGATATGGAAGTGCAGCCCTGTGCTGCCTCTAATTGCTCAGGACACTCCCCAGCCCAGGCTCCAGAATCCGTGCTCTGTCCTGCCTGAATGTGACATTCCCTGCAAGGACACAGGGCTGGAGCACATCACAGGAGCTGCTGGAGCCACACAGTAAAATTTTATTTCTGTGCTAAAAGCAATTGGATCTCTGGGCATCCATGCAGATTTCTCTCTTTTCATTTTCTGTGGCAAAGCACAAACTCCAGGCTGTTCTTTAGCTCACTGTATCATTCTGACAAATTTGGCCGAGGATCCCTCAGCCTGGCCATTGCCAGCGAGCTCTGACCATGGAACATTTGCTCCCTCCTTCAGAAAAATCCATAGCCAAATCCTTCAACATCTTCTTTGCCTTTCTCTGGTGAGTCAGGACACCCACACAGAAGTGATGGAGGAGGGAAAATGCTGCATTTCTTTTGCCATTTCTGCCTTGTGACTGTGTGGAGCCCTAAGCCAAAATTTCCAGGTGTGCTGTAAGGTGGTGGGAGCAGCCAAGCTCCAAACCTGCCAGGATGGTCCCCAGGATGCAGAACATCCCCAGCTCAGGCTGGGTAGCCACCAGTGCCACTTCCAACCCCCTTCAGCTCCTGTCCATGTCACCACAACCACAGCTGGCACAATGGGCTCACTGGGAAAATATTGTTCCCATTTTCCATGGGTTTTGACAAATCCCAGTGACTGAAATGAGCTCTTCTTGTACCAGGATGATATAAAAATGTGTTTCCATTTGGAAAATGAGAAGGAAAGGAAACCAACCAGAGCGCAGCTGGAGAGCCACGTTAGAGCAAAACCACATCATTTTTACCCTTGTTACATAATTCCTGAAGGCCTCTGTTCAGCAGCTCTAGGGCTGCACTCATTGGAGAGGGTCCCTTACACACACACACACACACACACACACACACACATAAGCATTCAAAAGCTCATGGAGAGACTCTTCCTATTGTAAAAGACCCAGATTCCTCTATTTATAAATATTGCACTGACTTTCATCACAGATTGGCGGGGACAAATGAAACATTTAGTACAACCTTTACCCCCAGCACAGGCCAAGGATCTGCTCTGGTTCCTACAGTGAACCCCCACTTCCTGCTGAAGCAAAGTATGTTCCAGCCAGTGTTGATTTAAAGTCCATGAATAATGACAAATCTACTGTATCTCTAGGTAATTATCACTCGTGGGTAATTTAGAATTTTAATTTTCAGAACCAGATGTTAAATAAATCTCGCCCAGGCTCCTGGCATGGGGGGGAGGTTCTGCTCAACTTCAGAGCTGTAATTTATGTGTCTATGTTTCTTTGGAAGTTCACAATCTCAAAGAATGATTTGCAAAGCTCAGGCAAGGAAGGTGATATTGAGGAAACCTTGGACGTGTTTACTTGTGGCTTTTAAGAAGTGAGAGGAACGAATGCAGCACTTAACCAACAGAAAGAGAGTGAATGTGGCCACTCACTGAATTAACACACAAATTAGTAAATAACAGAAATAATAGAAACAAACACAATTCGTACAAGCTGTCGGGATAAAGAATATGCTCAGCTGAAATTCTTCATGGAGCTCAGACCACTCCAGCAGGATGGGCTGAGGAGTCCATCATTAAATAGTGTTTCCTCAGAGGTCTCACCTCCACACCTCCCTCCCTCCCACCCGCAGGCACCGAGCGCTCCTGCCTGAGACTGAGCCTCTCAAATTGTATCATGAAATGACTGAGGGGAAAGAAATTGAACCTTTTACCTCATGCTGCCACAGCATGGCTCCCTGCAGCTCCATTCACACCCTCCTCTCCTCTTGCATCAGCGTGAAAGGCAGGACAACAACAAATGAAAGGAAGGACGACAACAACAACAAAAACAACGACAAACCACCGCTGCCAACAGCAGGGTCTGCACACAGCCTACTCGCTGTTATAGAGTCTTGTAGTGAGGAGCAAGCAAGACAAGGGTCACTGACACTCTAGAACTCTGTAAAATCGGATTTTTCTGACCGTTTCAGAAGAGCTCGTGGCATCGAGGCAGAAGCTGCAGAGGCTGTAACACCTCCATTTGGTCATGCTGTATTTTACAGTGAGCATTATACCCCCGACATCTGTATTTCACAGCAAATGTGTACCACATGTGCAGCAGCAGTGGGGAACCCCAGGGCTGCTCTTTGGGGGTTTTTGGCCTGTTTCTGCTGTGTGAGAGCTGTGGTGTCTCCAAGGGGATGGAAACACCTCAGTTTGTAACTCCTCCTTTCTCCCTGCCTGTGTCCCCTCCCTCTGTGCTCTTTGCAGAAAGCTGACCTGGCCGTGGCTCCTCTGACCATCACTCATGTCAGGGAGAAAGCCATCGACTTCTCCAAGCCCTTCATGACCCTGGGGGTCAGCATCCTCTACAGGAAGCCCAACGGGACCAACCCCAGCGTGTTCTCCTTCCTCAACCCTCTCTCTCCTGACATCTGGATGTACATCCTCCTCGCCTACCTGGGGGTCAGCTGTGTGCTCTTTGTCATAGCCAGGTAAGGGGTCCTTGCTGGCAGCTGCAGCATCAAACCCTTGTCACCCCTGAGATCCCCTCTGCTCCATCACCATGGGCTGGCTGCTCACTTTCACACACTCACAGCATGAAAGAATTTTAAGATTTCAGAAGTTTTGCTGCCTTTCCATCTCATCTGCACCTCCTGGTGTATGAAGAGAAGTGTCTCTGCATCACTGTCCATTCATCCTCACTGCTCCTTCCCAGCCTCTGCTGGGACCTGAGCTCCCATCTCCCCCTCCATTTCCCACTTCTGGCTCTGATCCCTCCACCAGTAAAGCTCACACAAACCCTTCCCTATATCAAAAGAATGGAGAAGCCGTTGCTACGGATCAGACAATGTGTCTGTTTACAAAATTAATACGCATCTAATTAGCATGTTTAAATCCTCTATGTTTAAAGGCAGAATTTGCATACATTTGCATGACTTGTTAATTCCACAGGGCCTTTGATGACACACAGTCCAGGGTTGCTCTCAATCCATGATCCCACCTTTTCAAATCAAAACAAAGCACCTTCCCTCTCCTGCAGGCAGGTGCCCTCCATGACCACACACAGCCCTCGATGGAATATTTTGCATAAACACCATGTCCAGGAAAGATTCCTCAGCCCACTCTGCAGTTTGATGCTAATTTCTCATTATTTACAGTTGAATTTATACCACTGGGGATTTCAGAACCCTCCCTGTTTTGGTCTGGGAGTCCATGCAGACGCTCTTCCCCAAGGTCTGCTGTGCTACACCTTCCTGGGAGCATCCATCAGAAACCTTCCTCCCTCATCCACTGACCTGAGAGAGTCAAAGGAAAGACCAGATACAGAGCTGGAGCAAGCAGACTCCATTAACCCCGGTGGTACAACAAATCTACAATTTTCAGCATCCCTCAGTCCAGGGGGACATTTAGAGCAGATTCCCTGCATTTACTCTGTCATATCCTAATTACACAGAACAGCAGAGTGAGCTGGGCATGAGTGCTGGGAGCACCTGCAGTGTTCACAATAGGAGCTCGTTTTTTCCCAGCTCATAATGGCCACATCCAGCCCAGATTGTCCAGACCCCACTTTCACAGCGTGTTAAACATGCATGGTGAGGCAGGTACACCCTCTGACCCCTCCTCTGCACAGGGGCAGAGCTGGACATTTGTTTTCCTCTCTGAGGACATGAAGGACCATCCCTGATCCCGACTGCAGCTGCAATGGCCCTCCTGCCTTGTCTTTGCCATGCCTCCAGGTGCTCTCAGCAGCACAAGACTCTCCCCTTGAGTTCCCCAAGGTAACCAGGAGAAGGAAAATCCTGTGGTGGCTGATAGAAATCCCTTGGCTGTGTGTCCCTGTCATCCAGGCAGGGCACAGCTGAGAGGGCTCTGCTCCTACAAAGCCCTTGGCTTCGATGGCACCAGGCACCAGCCTGCTCCTGTGCCCTGCAGTCACAACTCAAACACAATTTTACATTTAGCAGCTTATTTTTTCCAACTCATAATGACCAGATCCAGCCCAAATTGTCCAGATCCCACTTTCAAAGCATGTTAAATGTACAAATTGTATCTTCACATGAAACGCTGCAGAAAGGCTGAAGGAAATGCTGGGACAGGCCCTGATGTGAAAGTCCCTCAGTCACCACTTTGCAAACAGGGATTACCCAGCCTTGGTTTTTGGCTGATGTTGAGGGATGAAAACCTGAAGAACTGTGGCTTTGTCTCGGGTTTTATGCTGAAATGACCCTCAGAATCTCACTCCATCACATCAATTATGATGTGATAGAACAATTTTTCCCTATCAGGCTATTTTTTGGACTAAATTCGACACATAAAATATTGCAATTACAGTTTCTTTTTCACGTTTTGCTCCTGACATTTCTTCTGTCATCCTATTCTTTCAAACACCAAGTACTCGGGGTAATTAAAATTCTGCAGGAATAGTCTTTTAACACATAGAGATGGAAGGCAAGAAATTTCACAGGGAAAATATTTATTGCATTCAGAAGTAATGGAAACAATATCTGCTTTTGACCCCAGCAAGGCCTCTGAAATCCAATTCTCAGAAGAAAACCACAATCAAAATAGAAAAACCTTAATTCAGAGACATGACTCTTCTGAACTAGGCAACAGAGCCCTCTGCTCATGCCCATAACCATAGGTCAATGCCACTTAAAACAGACTCAGGAACTATTTAGAAGCAGGCAAAGGATGGATTTGGTCCATCTGTCATTTTAATCAGCCTTTCCTCACTATTGATGGAGCCCCTGCTCCCAACCAGCCCCCAGGGAGCCACCAACACTGGCTGTCCCCACAGCTCCGTGGGATGCTGTGTCTGGAGGCTCTGCTGCCAGGCTTTTCTCAGGCTCACACAGCCTCCAAATTACACCACACCCCTCTGGCTGCGTGGCTGGGTGAGTGGGTTTAATCTTCATCCTAATTGCAGCGAGGTCTGGGACATCCATTGAAAATTTCTCTGGAGATGCAATTTAGACTCTAAAGTATTTTGTATTGGATCTTTTAAACTTCTTCAAAACGCTTCGATTTCCCACCCAAAAAGCTGAAAGAGACAGAATGATCCTAATTTCTAATGAAATATTTCTCAGAGCCCACAGTGCATGTAGGATGAGGGGAGCCAGCCTCAGAGAATCCTGAGTTCCCCCATTGATTGGAGCTCTGGCTCCATGGGGTCAATGAGCTCCTCTCCCTCCTTCCTTCATTACCTCTTGCTTCCACTAATGGTTTCTCTCCTCAAGCACTGAAGGCTGTTGCTGCTTTGCAGATATCTGAATATTTCTCTGTCATTTGAGCTGCACCAGTAGGTTTTTGCTCAGACCTTGAAGTTCTCTAGCGTGTCATCTTGCCAGGCTCATTGATCTTACCCATTCCCTTTCCTTTTCATAGTCTTTCATTGTCAGCCCAAGAAAGTTTTAATCTAATTCCTGAACCCTGGCTTTATCTGACAGAAAGGACCAAGACACCATCCTTCATCCACCTGTGGTGGGAATCTATAGCAAGTTCCAAGGAATAAGCAGCACATAAATCCAGGTCTGAGTTCAGCCTGCTGCTTGTTTCCTTGCTGATTTCCTCTGATTTAGAGAGCAGAGGAGGGTGAGCAGCAAGGGCAGCCCAACCACTACCTGGATGAACAAGCAGCAATGTCAGGGTGCAGCCTGAGCAGGACCTGTGGTTCCACACCCCAAACCCAGCCCAGGGAACAGTCCCTGCCGAGGGAAGGTGAGATAAACCAGGGAGGAGCAGAGAGATCATTGGACTGTACCTTGAAGGTGGAAAACAGAAACAAAAAGTGGCACAGCTGTGCCCAGGGAAATCTTTCCTAAAGCCACAAGAGCCGTGGGCTGTGCCTTGTCCATCTCAGGGATAGTTTTCCCCCAGACCCCTCCCATGCTGCCAGGACCACAGCTCTGCCCTGACACGTGCCCAGGGCAGGTTCCAGTGCCAGGAGGTTCCTGGCAGAGAGCTGGGGACCTTCTCCAAACAAACCCAACTGTCTGAGCGAGGCCACCCCGGGAACTGAGCCATGAACCCTCTCCTTGGGTGGTGGCGCATCTGGTGGAGAATTACAGAGGGAAACATCTCCTGATAGAGGCTGTGGGCTGGGCTTTGAGAAGGGGCTGTTGTGAATCTCCAGGGATTCCAGAAGGAAGCGGAGATGATAATTAATGCCTGGTTCAAAAGCAATTATACCAATTATGTTTTTAATTTAATCTCTACAAAATTTGGGACTCTCAGAAAATGTAAATAAACAGCTCTAAAAATATTAACATCTCTCCTGTTTAGCATCCTCCCCAGATCCTGGCTGAACGAGCTCATTCCCAGCAGTGCTTGCCTGCCAATCCTGGGCAGAATCTGCAGAGATATTCCCAGGAAATTCCTTCAGTCTTGCTCAGGAACTGCAGGGTTATCCATGGAAATACATCCCCACAGGTTTTGCCACTATGCACCACAGGGAAAAGTGACACCCACAATCCACAGAGAACTGCCACCACATTCCAGCGTTCTGCCAGTGCCCTGACTGGGCCAAACTCCTGCTTGTCAGGATGGTGGAAGCTCTACTTCTCAGTGTCCTAAATTCCTGATTCCCATGTGCATTGGTGGGAGAATCTCCTGAAATACCAGTTCATCCCTGCTGTTGCTGCAGAATGACCAAGGCTTCTCCTTAGTCAATCAAAAATGCCATTTTTTCTCACGTTTTTGAACTGTTACATACAAGAGGTTGCATGTCTGGACCCCATCCCATCCCATCCCATCCCATCCCATCCCATCCCATCCCATCC
>QUSF01000067.1:1163588-1203869 GCA_003676055.1 Chloebia gouldiae | reverse complement strand
CCCATCCCATCCCATCCCATCCCATCCCATCCCATCCCATCCCATCCCATCCCATCCCATCCCATCCCATCCCATCCCATCCCATCCCATCCCACCATCACATGCTCCAGGTGCTGTTGTAGGACACAGTAGTGAAAAGATGATCCAAAGTGACCCCAAGACGCCTCAGGAGGACTTGGCTTCCCAGGTGTCTGCTCTCCAGAATGCAGGACACAGATGTATAGCTGCGTGGGTGACTTGGGCTGAATTTGCCTTTTTCTATATAAAGCTGTGCACCAGAGGGTCAGCAGCCCCTGCACAGCAGTACCAGAGGCATTGAGACTTCTTTTTTTTTAGTTCCTTTAGAGTCTTGTCCTGCCACATCCCAACTAAGTGATGCCTTAAGATTTTGGCCTTTATATTTTTCAAATCCTGGGCTGCATTAGTGCATAACTCCATATAAAGTGTTAGTTAACTGTCTTCACATTTTGGTCAGACAAAACAATCACTCTAGGCCTGAGATCCAAGAACACCCTACAGCCTCAGGCCTTGAAAAGTATAAACAAAAGTGAAACAGGGGGAGCAAACTGGGAGTATTTGACTTCATTACCTGAAGCTGTAATTGGAGGATTAACCCCTGACATGTAAATGGACCAAACTTAGATCTGTCAGAAAAACTCGTGACCATGGTCCAGCTTGGGTGTAGCCTCTGGGAGGCTTTGACTGCCCAGGGTGCATCTATTGAAGGCCTTTAATAAATACCTACTCTTATTCTCTTAATCTTGACTAGCCTCTATTCTAGGGCACTCCAAGGTACCCTGATGAGCTCTGTATGAAAAATGCAGATTTTATTATTGGCTTTTCACAAATGTTACAATGAATATTATATGTCTAATGTTAGAAAGTTATGCTGTATTAATTCTCTTAAGTAGTGTGTCAAATATAGTTGTAGGTTACAACATAATGTTAAAATAGAAACTCTGCGATGTGGGATTTGTTACAAGCTCAAGCAATAAGATGAGATAATCAAGAAACTCTTCACACAGAGATGTCAGTGAAGGGGGCTCATAAAAAGTTACGTCCTCCTTATCAGAAAAGACAAACATTCTTCCACCTCACTGTATTTTTGGATTACAGGGAAGAAGTTGACAAAAACCAGAAAAGTTCTTAATTTGCAAGGAATTTATGCATCATGTATGAGATATATGAATATGCAACAGGCTGTTGCTTTTAAGGTGATTCCTTTGTTCACAAGGGATGCTTGTAATGACCTAGTGCCTGAGAGCATCCAGACATCCGTAATTCTTTGCTTTTTATTGTCTTGTAATTGTCCTGACTCTAAATTTTATTACTCTAATTGTATTACTATTTTAATAATCATTTTATTATTATTAAACTTTTAAAAATTTTTAAAAACCAAGTGATTGGCGTTTTTCACACTCTGGTTTCCCTGTGTGCTGCAGGTTCAGCCCATATGAGTGGTACGACGCCCACCCCTGCAACCCGGGCTCGGACATCGTGGAGAACAACTTCACCCTCTTGAACAGCTTCTGGTTTGGGATGGGAGCGCTGATGCAGCAAGGTAGGGGCAGCAATTTTCAATTTTTACATTGAAAATTTGTTTTGGATGCCACCCCCCAGCACCTCCTGGCCCCTGCAGCTCCAAGGAGGAGCACTGCCTTCATTTCCCTCAGCTGCTTCATTCCCCCACATCCCACAGACTCTGAAAATTCCTATTTCTGTTAATTCAAACCATTTGTTCAGTTTCAATATCTCTGACCTGGCTCTCTCTCTGTTCTAAATCAACTTTTCCAGCAGACAGGGTGCCTTGCCCTGTGCTCCATCCCCACTTTTCCCCTGCCCTGGTCATTCTGAGCAGTGTGAGATGCCCTGAAGCTCCCCCAGCCTGGGCAAAGGTGAGGAGCTGCCCTGGGAGCCTGTGGCCAGCAGCCCCTGGGGAGAGCCGTCAGTGGCACTGGTGTGAGCCACCACGGTCACAGGGACCTCAGAAATGGGATAGGGAAGGGATTACATCCCTGTGTGTGAATGGAATAGAGAGATGCAGTGAATAGAATAAATCTGTTCAGAAGGCAGCAGGGGGGGAGCTTGGGAGCAGGTCTGAATAAGGAACGAAATTCAGCTGCGATCTAATTGCAGAAAATCCAGGAATAGAAATAAGTGGAAAATGTCAAACATTTGTCACACTTTAATTTACTGTGTATCAGTGGTTATATCCAGAGAGCAAAAGAAGCACAGCCTTGGCTCAGTGGCAGGCACAGAGCTCCTGCTCTGAGCTCCACTGCTGCCTGTAATAGAGATTCCTCCTGGATCTCAGCTGCCCTCATGGACAGTGACAGTTCCCAGCAAGAGGGTTTAGCAGGATGAATCATCCCTCTTATCAGATGCTGATAAATGAAAAGAGCTATATTCTTTTTAACTCAATTCTGCATCTGAGAAGAAAAATATTTCAAAGCCAGACTGATGTCACAGCATCCAATGCATCAAAGGGCCGGAGATGGGAGAGGGAAAAGCAGGATCTTGAGGAGAACCAAAGCACCCTCAATATCCAGGACTCCTCCTCTTCCTGGTGTCTCCTTGCTGCACTCTGAAGGGAGGAAAACTACACCCCATGCTCTGCTTTGATGCCACACTGCCTAAAATTGCTTTGCAAAGCCCAATTTTTGTTGCACTTTCCAGGTTGATAAATCCTCTGAGCACAGCTGTTTCAAACCCAAAGCTCTTGCCTGGCTTTAAAAGGTGTTTTGGGTGATTACAAAAATAGCACAACCCATTTAGCCCTTCATGTCTGCTCAATAAAAGTCATTCCAGACCCACTACACCTTTTATGCTGTAACGTCTCCTGCTTCCCCACTTCTGACTGGCATTCAAAGCCCTGGACTCTGATAGTTCCTTTCTCTTGGTGTTTGATTTTTTTTTTAAACCTTGTGTATTTGAACACACTCCCCAGAGTGAGTCTTTTGAAAATAATCTGTATAAAAGCAAAGCCCTTTTTAAATGGCAGAACAAAACACTCATAAAGTTCATAAATAGCTTGCTATTTAAGTCTCATAAAAGCAGCCCAGTTAATTACTTCAGTTTGGATGTTTCCTGTAAATTAGGCACTGTACCCAAGGTCAGTAATCAAGGAAGAGGGTTTTTCTGCAAATGCTACAAAAACCCTACTGAGGTCCTCGCACGCAAGATGTCTAGATAATTTGCCTCAAAACCAGTTGGCTTTAATTGGATAGCTGTAACAGTTTTGACAGTGAAACTTGATCACATATATATATATATTTATATGGTATATAAAATGTACATATGTATAGTAAAAATGCGACAAACCCTGGCTCAGGGAGAAATGATGATGCCTGCTCCAGATCAGAAGGCTGAAGGATAGCTTTATCAAAAATATACAATATCACATTAATGTACTATTTAAAGAGATCCTATCCTATTCTACATACTTACTTCTTACTTGTCTAACTCAAAGTCATGACTCTCTGCTGAGAGTCCAGCCCAGCTGGATCCCACTGGTCACTGACACTAAACAACTTCACCAGAATCCAACCCAGCATCACTGCAGGTGAACAATCTCCACACCACATTCCACATGGGGAGAACAAAGGAGCAGAGATAAAGATTGTTTTCTCTTCTTCTCTCTGCGCTTCTCCGAGAAATCCTGAGAGGCAGAATTCTTTCTCTCCAGAGAATGTGACTGTCACACATGTGGATACATAAAATGGGTTCTTTCCCTCACTTGCCTCTCCCCTCCTTCCCCTGTTCCACCCCAGGCTCGGAGCTGATGCCCAAAGCCCTGTCTACACGGATCATTGGTGGCATATGGTGGTTCTTCACCCTAATTATCATCTCGTCCTACACGGCCAACCTTGCAGCCTTCCTGACGGTGGAGAGGATGGAATCCCCCATCGACTCTGCAGATGACTTGGCAAAGCAGACAAAAATAGAGTATGGAGCAGTGAAGGATGGAGCTACCATGACCTTCTTCAAGGTGAGACCAGGCAGAGGCTTTCTACCTTCCAGGCAGAGATGCCAATGGGAGCCAGGACAAAGATCCAAAGACAGAAATCCTCCCAAGCCGCCCCTGCTGCTCCTTCTTTCAGCTTCTTTCAGTCTCACATCTTGCCCAGACTGAGACTGTCGCTCGCCTGAGTCCCACCAAGGTTAAATTCCCCCTCCCTGTAGTTAACTGAAGTCACAGGTACAAAATTAAACTGATTTTACACTTTTACAGGCTCTACCCAATATTGGCTCAGACACCCAAAAATGTAGCATGTGCCCAAGTGCAGCTTGTATTAAAGCCCTGCAGAAAAATCTTTCTTTCCCTAAAGCCCCTTCCCAATTTCCACATCTGACCCACCCAGCTCCTTCTTTGCCTCTGCCAGCACAGCCCCATGGAGCCCCCAGGCTGATCCAGCCAGCCTTCAGGGACAGAGGAGAGCCCACATGAAGCCCACAGCTGGACAGGTGCTGCAAAGTGCCCTCCCTGACCTGTATTTTTTACAGCTGAAATATCTTTCTTGTCCTTCAGGTATTCATATAAATGTAATCCAGTTTTATTAACCTCTGAGATTCAGGGCAAGGTAATACTACCAGTGCATCACAATCCAATTGCATTAATTTTGTCTATTTAAAGCATAATTAAATTCAGAAGTCAGTCAGATTCCACCACAGCCTCAAAAATAGAAAGAAACTGAGAGATGTAAAATGACCTTTAAAACCACTGCTGGCCTGTAAAAACCCAGTCTGAAAAGAGAGAGAATAAAGGGATAGAAATGAGGGGTGATTAAGGAATTATCACCCTGGCAAGGAAAGAGGCCCAAAGGAAGATCCCAGGCTTTGGCTCAGGAGTGGGAGCTGGCTCCCCCACACCTCTGCCTCCTTCCCCCTCCACCACCCTAATGCAGAAGGAAATAAGTGTGACTAGCACAGTTCAGGCTTTACCAAGCACTTTGTGCTGCAAGATTTGATCGGGCACAGAGTGATGGCAGCTTGACGATTGGCAAGACTCATTAAAGGAAGCCAACATGCTGGATTTGAATAATAGAGGGAGCATTGTTCCCATGCAACTTCTCTTGGCTCTGGTCTGGCTGAGAAGCCACTGTCCTCCCTGGATCTGTGTCCTGACTCTGACAGGCAGCAGCAGAAGTTATAAAGAGCCACAGTGGGGGTGGTTTGATCTCTAACAATTCTGGGAATGCCCAGTTTGCCTCCTGCCACGGAGCTGATCCGGGCAGTTCTGTCCATGGCACAGGCAGATGTGTGGTGGTGCCTTCCAAAGCCATATAAACCTGGAAGAGGCAGCAGGGAAAGGCAGACTGCAACTGTGTGCTTTAACTGCGCTTTCCAGTACGAGTTTTATATGGGAATAAAAGGAAACTGGCTCTTTTAACAATCATCAGGACACAGCATATTTATTGCTTCATATCATTATCCATCAGAATCGTACTTCAGGCTTCTAACAGCCTTGGCATGGTTTATTGATGCAGCATATTTTCCTTTTCCTTTTTATTATCACTGTTGTATGGAGATGAATTCTCAGGGATGTCCCTCCTGACAAGCATTCCCATTACTGGAGCAGTGGGAGCTCCCACGTGGGATGCTCTGCTCACTTGTCCTTCCTGTGCAGAGGGACGTGGGAGAGACAGGGTTTCTCCCTTTTCCAACAAAGTCTTTGTTCTCAGCTGGGTAATTCCTGTGGTGGTTTTGGTTCAGCTGCTCTGTCAGTGCCACGTGTCACAGCACGGAGCTCCAGGTGGCAGCTGAGGATCCACCCTCCCTCAGGTGGGTGGCACTGCAAGAACTGCACCTGGCTTCCCTCCCTTCCTCTGCCCTGCTCCGGGGGGCTCCAGCAGAGACAGCCCCACCAGCCAGGGCTCCTGAGGCACTCCTGCACATCCAGAGCCCTCCAGCAGCTCTGAACACACTGTCACTGCTGGGACAAAAGGCTGATGGCAGCACACCAATGAGGATCTCACCTGCTCTGTGGATTTCCTATATATTTAGTAGATTTAGCTATATTTGGCCCAGATTTCTGCCTGGCTCTTTGTGTGACTGCTCCCCAAATTCATTCCCCTCAGAGCAGGGTCTCGCTCCTTCATTTCTCCCTGTTAAATCAGCTGCAAGCTGCAAACACCACCCTGAGCACCCCTGGGCCCTGCAGCCCCTCTGTCAGAGCCCATCCTGGATCCCCCCAGCAGTGCAGGAGGAGAGCACCACCCTGATCTTGGGGAGCAATGCACAACGGGAGGAAGAGGAAGGTGGACACCCTGCATGAGATGGTTCCCAAAGCACTGACCTCTGCTCAGGCTGCCTGAGAGCTTGTGCAGAGCTCACCAGGGACACTGCAGAAGGTCCCAATGGAACCAAGACACCTCTGGGACAGCCACATGGTGAGGGATGCTGCTCCCACAAAATCTGGCCCCATGCAGCCGAGCAAACCAAGATAGGGAAGAAGAGAGAGCTTTACCAACCATATTGGCACATTCTGACTTCATTAAAAGAATTTTGAGAAGCTGTTTGCTCCCTGGCAATGCAGATTGAGTTACAGGAATAAACATGGGTCTATTAATTTAGGAACAGCATCTAGAGTTCATTATAACTCATAAATCCTTCCCATCCTTCAGAGGATGCTGCTTCTCTGAATGGAAGGCCAGGTCTCATGTGCAGTTTGGAGTCTGGCTGTGAGTGTGTGAGTATGTGTGTACACAGATACCCACACAGAAATGTTAAATCCTCAAGACTAAGTATCTTCAGTCGGTGGAAATCAATTTATTTTTTCATACAGGTTGGAATTGAAAATCTTAAGCCTGAAAGTTCCTTTCTTGCCAATTTGGCTGATAAAAAAGCGTATATGTCTTGGCAAGATGCCTCGTAGGGGCTCCTCTAAACGATTCCATTAATTGATTTGGGTGACTGGCCCTGCAGAACTGCTTATTAAAGGTGGCCTCTGAGCTGTGACTCTGAAGAATGAACTCGGAGGCGTTCTCGGCGTCGCTGCGATCGCTGCGCTCGGAGGGGCTGGCACTCTGCTTTCACACACACATCTCATTTAGCACTAACACGGGGTGATTAAGATGCAGAGCACAGCAGATCAGATCTGGTGTTATTTATCCTGAAGAAATCAAGGAGAAGCTCCACTCGTGTGAGCAGGAGTGAGACTCGACCCCGCCGTGGGAGCCGTGGCTGCAGCACCAGCCCTTGCTAATTAGCAATATCTCCATCATTCCCAACATCTCGGAGCTCCTGACACGGGAACTTCTCTGCCAGGAAGAAGCCAGTGTCAGATCATTTATCTTAATGCTTCAGAGCACCCAAGCAGCTCCTCCTCATCTACCTTTGGCAGCAAAGTTCTCACTGAGGGGGACCTGGGGACACTCCAGAGGATGTGGAGGCACAGAAGGGTCCCTTTACCCACAGCCAACTGAGCTATGCTTCTTTTAAGAAGCCCATAAAAGTAAATGGTGAATCTCTTGAGAAGAAATTAACACCCAGCCACAGCACAGCAACTACCAGATCAGTCCAGTAAGTAACCCCAGTTTTTAACGTGAAACTATGGTAAAATCAGGGGTCCAGAAAAATAAAATCTACACATAAATAAAGAAAGCAGAAAAAAATCAGCAAAATAAATGCAATTTAAGGCATTCTTTATTACTAAATTACTACCAAGATGGTTTTGCTTATTTCTATGGTGCAATCCTGGCTGATGACACCCAAATTCCCATCAATAAGCAATGCTTTTGCAGTGTGGCCACAGTTTTTGAGAGGAGGAAGGGGAGAAATGAACTTTTTCTTCAACTACAAAACATGTTCTGTGGCTTAATTGGGTGTGAGGTGGAGCAGGGACGCTCCTGCCCTCGCTGCTCCTGCAATTTGGGATTGATGACCAACATCACTCTCACAGCTGCTTCTGCGTTTGTAGCAAACCATCAGCCTGTGAGGACTGTGCTGGGAATTACAGCTGGGGAATTTTCCTTTGGAAAAGTAGTTTTCTCATCAGGTTTTAGAGGCTGAGACTGCCCTGACCAGGGCTGCGTGTGAGCTACGCTGGCAGCACCAATGGCCTGCCCTTCCTCCCAGAGGGATCCCCCAGCTCCCCTTCCCTGCTGGGTCTCAGCCCTGAGCTGAGATCTCTGAGATCTGAGCCCAGATCTCTGTCCCAGCTCTCGTTAGGCACAAGTGAGCAGTGACAGCAGCCCCATCCTCCTGGCCAGCCCTTTCCCAGGTGTGCCCCAGCTGGAGGAGTGCTCGACCCCTGGCAGCCAGAGCTGGGTCAAAGCAGCACAGCCAGAACTGACAAATCTGGGCTCTTCCTGGCATCCCAAACACAATTAAGTCCTTTCAAGCTGGGCAGGAGAAGTGATTTAAGAGAAGAAGAGAAAAGTGGTTTTTCTCTTCCAGGGAGCCCTGTCTCGTGTAATTTCAGTTGCCTGAAGAGGTCCAGTGCCTCATGCAAGTCCCATTTGCTTCACTAAATGCAGCCTATTGATTTTTTGCCAGTTTATTTTGCTCTGTGCTCTAAACTGGGAGAACACTGATGTTAAAAGCTCTGTGTCAACACTCAAGGAGCATTAAATGCAGAAAGAAGAGAGAGGGAGAGCCAAGGAACCCAGAGGCCTCTGATGTGAACTATATAAATGTTAAACAAGTCCTTATCAGCCAGCCGAGCACACGATTCATTTCAATTACCCATTGTAATGTACAGATATTTAATAATCCTTTTGGAGGCTACATTTCTTGCTGCTCTTTGAGGTTTGATAGATGCCACAAATCTACCTTACAGGCACTGGTCCAGATTTTCAAGCGAGGGAGATTATCCTGCCTCTTGAATGAAGTTTGCTCCAGCACATCCACTGCTGAGCATTCATCAAGTGGATTATAACGAGCACGAGCTTTAATGGAGAAGAAATGAATCCCTGAGTATTTCAGTCAGGAGAAAGGGCCCACGGGGTTAAATGCAGAGGAACAGCCTTTGTTTGAACAGCACTGCACTACCCAGATTTGGGGTGATGAGCTTTTGTTTATCTTTTGCTAAACACGCTGGAATAAAGGAGGTGGATGGGCAAAGCATTTGGAATAGGAAGCATTACAAGGGACTTTCAGCTAGCTCACCATTATTTATTACGGTTTTATCAGAAGAACCTATGCTGGCACATTGTGGGTGATACTGAAAAAATGATGGGGAGCTGTGGCAGCAGCAGTTGGGCTGGGCTTGGGCTCCATCTCCTGCTTTCTCATGGAAGGACAGAGACCTGTGGAGAGATAAACGACGGCTGAAATCGCAGCTCTGCGGCAGCGACTCCTCGTGCAGCAGCTGCTGAGAAGCCACCCTTATTCCTGACACAGCACAGGGACTTATCTGCTCTCTGACTTATCAGCCAGCTCCAGGCTCGCTGAGGAGCACAGTGGAGGAAGAGGTTTGGCTGGCTAAGCTGCCTCTTATGAAATAAGAAGGCAAAAACAGATCTAGGAAAAACAAGAAATGTGGCAGGAAAGAAGATCAGTGCATAAAGGAGCTGGCAGCAGTGGGAAGACAAGCCTCAATATCCAAGTGTTGTCCCAGGGCTGGTCTGAGGGAGAAGCACTGACCCACGGGAGCACTGGGACCAACAAAGGGGCAAGAGGACACCGCTCTGCCTGTCTGGGAAATCTTCCTAAATTAAAGCCAGTCTCACCAGCAGTCTGGTCTAGTGGAAGGTGTCCCTGCCCATGGCGGGGAGGGGAAAAGGATGAGCTTCAAAGTCTTTCCCAACCCAAACCATTCTGGGATTTTGAGATTCTGTGACTTTCGTTATGACTGACAGAGACGACTCAGAAGGTGCGCATAGATAAATGGTACTTTTTAAATGTTATGGCAAGACATAAAATAACCATATTTCTTCTCACTCAACACATTTTTTAGAAGAAAAAAAAACATTCACATGAATAGCAAGCTAGAAAACATATTCCTTCCTTTGCAACAGAATGTCTGCTGATAGTGAGAGAATATCCATGTTTATTTTTAGCCGTAAGACAATCTTCTTGAATATCTCTGTGCTTCTGTTTACGTGGGTACGTTAAATCTGTTTGGCAGTTGCACATATCTCAGAGGAGACTCGTTTCCTTGCCATGCTTGAGGAAAGACAAAAATATCATAGAGTGTGTGTAGAGAAAACCATGTCCTGCAAAACTCTCTCTGTTCTTTCAGCATGCAGAAACATTACAAGGTAAACAAATCCTGGTTAGGAAGTGAACACATTTAAGCAGATCTTAAAATGGCCTGGGAGTCGAGGGGGCCTGTGGGGCTTTGGGCAGGATCATTCTACCTCAGGACCTGAAGCACATGCACAGAGGGGTGTTTGCTGCAACACTTGTCTCTCTTTAAGGCAACATAAATCCAAAAAATGTTGAGCAGTGAAGGCATTTAAGACAAAGTCAAATTCATTGTTCCGCTGTGTGATCTGTTCTCAACTATTATTATTATTATTTACTGAAAAGATACCAGCTTTCAGCAAATAGAGAATTCATCTTATTTTGGGGCTGGGGGGGGGCATCATTTTTCCAGAAATCCAAAATCTCCACGTTTGAAAAAATGTGGGCTTTCATGAGCAGCAAACCCACGGCACTGGTTAAGAACAACGAGGAGGGGATCCAGCGAACACTGACGGCCGATTACGCGCTGCTGATGGAGTCCACCACCATCGAGTACATCACCCAGAGGAACTGCAACCTCACCCAGATCGGGGGGCTCATCGACACCAAAGGCTACGGCATCGGGACGCCCATGGGTAAGTGACAGTTCTGGGGGGCTGCTCACCACAAACACAACAGAGATGATTAAGATAATCCACTCCCAGCAGTGGATTTCCAAATACCAAACTCTGCGCTGTCTGCCCGTTGAAGAGAGGTCTGAACTGCACTGCTTAACACAGACACCTTCCCTGCTCGGTGGGATTTTTGCCCCACCTTCCCTCTGTGTGTAACGGTGTCCCCACCCCCAGGGTCACCGTACAGGGACAAGATCACCATCGCCATCCTGCAGCTCCAGGAGGAGGACAAGCTCCACGTCATGAAGGAGAAGTGGTGGCGGGGGAATGGCTGTCCTGAGGATGAGAACAAGGAGGCCAGTGCTCTGGGCGTCCAGAACATCGGAGGGATCTTCATTGTCC
Source organism: Chloebia gouldiae (assembly GCA_003676055.1). Taxonomy (NCBI): domain Eukaryota; kingdom Metazoa; phylum Chordata; class Aves; order Passeriformes; family Passeridae; genus Chloebia; species Chloebia gouldiae. The sequence goes on along the minus strand of QUSF01000067.1, from coordinate 1,192,725 downwards.
TGGCAGCAGGCCTGGTGCTGTCCGTCTTCGTGGCCATGGTGGAGTTCATCTACAAGCTGCGCAAAACGGCGGAGCGCGAGCAGGTACTGACTGATTCCCTCTGATTCTCTGCCCCCCCTTAGCCCAGCCCTGGAGGGCTTTGCACGCTGACCCCAGAGACAGGCAGGGAGGGGGCAGAGGGATCCAGCCTGGCATCCCTAAAGTGCCATCCCCAGGGCCTCACTGGTGTCCCTCTGACGGCCTCCACTCAGGGGAAAGTCACATCTGCTCTGATCAGAGTTGTCTGCTGCTGCAGCAGCTGCACCAGGGTACGTTGGTAGGGTACTTTAGATCAAGCTGACAAATAAATCATTAAAGTATAGAAAAAACTCCCTAGGAGGGGCCTTTCTCAGCTGTTACATCCTCTTGGAATCACCTTGCACGTTCCAGGTGTGACCATCCATGCCTTCTCCCCAGTCCCATTCAAAGAGGAACAAGTCAGGGCTCACCAGGAAGCCTCACACTGTCTTATCAACTCTGCCACACTCACAGGCAAAGCCCATCAGTGGCTGATCAGTGTTCAGGAAACAACAGAACTGCTTTTATATCCTTCCTCTGCCGTGGGTGTCCTGGTGCAGTAAGTGGAACTTGCACTTTTGTGCATGACCAGAAATCAAAGCGAGCTGCCCTCATGAAGGACTAGACAGAGAAAGGAAAGCTGCCCAGCAGCAGGAGGGTCAGACTTGTCTGAGCCCCTGGCAGGGATCACACAGCACCAGACCTCTGGCAGCTGCCTCCAGCTCTGCCTTTGTGCAGGAGTGAGCACAGGCACAGTCCTCGCCAAGGGAGAGGGGTCAGCCAGGTGCCCACGCAGCCCCACAGAGCACAGCCAATGCCTGAACAGCCCTAAACTTTGTCCTCACCCTCCACTGAGCCCTTCCAGCCCCTTCTCCCCCTGGGGGAGCAGAACACTGCAGCAGTAATGGAGTGTTTTGTCCCCTGATGCCTTGGAGTGGCTCCCTAGAACACAGGCTAGGCAAGATCAGGAGAATAAAAGTGGGGATTTATAGAAGGCCTTCAACAGATACACCTTGGTCAGTCAGAAGCCTCAAGGAGCTACACACAAGATGGACAGTGGCCATGAGTTTTTCAGACAGATATAAGTTTGGTCCATTTACATACCAGGGGTTAATCCCCCAATTACAGCTTCAGGTAATGAAGTAATTTACTCCAAGTTTGCTCCCCCTCAACTCACTTTTGTTTATATTTTTTGGGACCTGAGCCAGTGAGGTGCCCTTGAGTCCCAGGCCTAGAGAGGAATTGTTTTACCTGAATAAAACAGGAGAACAGTGGCTGACAGGCTATGGAGCTTTACAGTTACACGCTAACAAACTGCAGGATTACAAATAAATGAAAAATATAAGAGCTGAAATGCTAAGGCGTCATCCCCGCTGTCCCCAGCGCTCCTTCTGCAGCGCCGTGGCCGACGAGATCCGGCTGTCGCTCACCTGCCAGCGCCGGGTCAAGCACAAGCCCCAGCCCCCCGTGATGGTGAAGACGGACGCCGTGATCAACATGCACACCTTCAACGACCGACGGCTGCCCGGCAAGGACAACATGACCTGCAACACTGGATTGGCACCTGTGTTTCCCTAGGGAATGGCAGTGGCGGGGAGGTGGGAGGGAAGGAATTGCGGCAGACACGGCTGGATGCACCCTTAACTAGGGAAGGATGGATTAAAAAAACAAGAAAAAAAAAAAAAAGAAAAAACCCGCCTGGTTTGTTCATTTCAAGAACAAGGCCTTTTCAACCCGGCTGCATCCATCACCGCAGAGGAGCCAGAACTTCCAAGCACGGACAGTAACGCGGGTCTTGGGGCTTTTTGCGTTTGTTTTGTTACTTTTCATTCCTTTTTTTTTTTAATGCTTCGATCCTCCAGGCCTCATGGAGTCCAGCCACCACCCAGGAGTCTGATGTTTACACACTGCAAACATGCGGAGGTGAAGCAGAATTGAGCCAACCCCGAGCGGGTGAGGAGGAGCCCCGAGCGTGGCTCCATCAGCACGGCAATAAACAGGAACACTCGGTCAGGTGTGAGCACCTGGTCCACAGCGACACACACAGCACATTTTGGATACACTGTCCAGGAAAGGGAGAGGCACCTGGGAAGCACCAGGATGGTCGAGGCTGTGCCTGCCCTAGAGCAGCTCGTGGCAGCCCTCAGCTCGCGGCTGTGCTGGCCGCAGCCACGTGGGAGCGTGGTGGCAGAAGGTGACACTCGTTCCTCAGCAGATCCAGGGCAGCCGACTGGGAAGGGGAAGGTGAGCCTGAAATGTACCCAAGCTCCAGGCCAGGGAGGGCACAGCGTGGCACGCACAGGACCTTCTGCACCTCCGAGTGACAGCACCCACAGTCCCCGTGCCAAGCTCCAGCCCAGGGTGACACCGTGATCTCCAGGTCCTCAGCTCTGTCTCTGCTCTTCCTGCACAGCTCACTCTCTCCTGCAGACAAGCATGGGAAGCAACCACGTCCACAGGCTCCAGCAGCAGGAGGAGCAGAGCTGCTTCCAAGAGCCAAAAGTACTGATTTCCATGAAATTCAGCAGTGCTGAACTGCAGCTCCACACTGGGAGGGGACTGTGGGCCTGCTTTAGGACTAAGTGCTCTCCATGGCATCAAGGACCTGAAAGGTGAATCTCAGCCAGGGCTGGCCTGGGAGAAGCAGAGCCAAGCCTGGGATCCCTCCTGCTCTGACCACGAACTGCCACCCCTCAGGCAGCCTCTCCATGGGATTTAAGCAAACATACACTAAAATGTTTTTAGGAAATCTTCCATGAGTTGTCTTCTTATTTTCACGTTGCTTAACCCAGAAGGTTGGTCCTGCAGATGAATTTAGGCAGAATTACCAAAGACCCCTCTGCTGGCCTAAGGTAACACTCAAGTTACTTCCCTCAGCTCCATCCCTGCCAGGGCACCCACAGGCAGCCAGTGGGATTCCTTCACAAAATTAAACAAATGGAAATTCCTCTGCCCACCGTAACCCAGAATGTCACACGTGATGCGAAGGTGCTTAAAAGCTCTGGTTTAGCCACTGGTGGTGTAGGAAACAGCAACACCCTTCCCCTGCAGAGGAAAGAGGGACAATGACCCTGCAGGACCTCACCTGTGTGGAGGGCAGGTGGGGCAGGGATGGAGCAGCCACGGCTGCACCCAGATCTGGGCCATGGGTGCAGCGGGTGCTGAGGCCACCACAGCCCTCCCGAGCTGCACAGCCACTCTGGAAAGTTTATCCTCACCCGAAGGAACAAACCTGACTGCAGCTGCTTTGGGATTTTTCCCCACCTGTTCCTCTCTGTGCTCAGTCAGGAAGGTTGTCTCGAGCTGAGCAGAATTAGCAGATTAGCTCAAGGGGGAAGAGCTGCTCCCCCACCCCACCATGGAAAACAGTTTGTACTTATTTTGCTTTTTCTGTGATGTAAAGAAACAACAGAGTGACCCCAAGCAAAACCAGGTGATTTGTCGTATTTTGATTCAAGTAAAGATATGCAAAGAATTTACATTCATTTTTCACCTTTTCACAAAAACCGTGAAAAAATAGGGATGAAAGTTGCCAGTGCAATGGGCATCAGATTCTTAATAATTTGCTGCACAAATACCTTGAGCAGAGGACAAACTGAAGTGTGGGGCAGCTTCCCAAAGCTAATGACATGCTTTCTGTATTCCTTTGCAAATCCTTAGGCTTGTCAGAGTAGTAGATTTTATGTTTTCCTTGAGGATTTCTAAGCTCTAAAAAAAAAAAAACCAGAGATGCAAACAAAGCCTGAAACAGGCTTTAAATGTCCAGAGAGTAAAATACCACAGAAATCAGCATTCGCTTTGCTTCTTGGCAGATTTTTTTAAAAATAAATAAATATTGTTAACACCACAAACCCCATTTATTTATTGACACCAGCCTGATTTGATTTTACTCACAAATGTGACAGGCAAGCATCTGGAATTACTGGTGTATTGCCAGCCAGATCAAACCCTGCAGATGAACCTTTTCTTTCCATCCCTACACCTCTAAATCAGCCACGAACAGCAGCCAAATTCCTGCATCGACATGATGGCTTTGTGTTGAAGTTTGGATCACTGGAAGGCTTGATATCCAACAAGGGAATGTCCTGCAGTGCCCAAAAAATGCAGAGGAGCTGCTGGGACCCGCCTGGTGCAGACCCTTCCCCCTGACCCCCGTTCACTGTGACCTGAGGGGACGTGCAGGATCTCAGCCCCAGCCTTCCTGCGGGACCAGGGGCAGCTCACCCAGGAGAGCTCCGGAGCCTCTCCCGTGTGCTCCTGGTGCCCAAAGCCATGTGTGCTCATGCCAGAGGAGGAGCAGCCAGCCCAGTGCCTCACAGCCACGTTTGGGAGGCTTGGGAAGGGACAGAGTTGATGACAAAGCCTCAAAGCCTTTGTGAGCGCGTCCGTGACCTGGCTGGGATTAGTGACAACTCACGTCTGAAATCATCTGACTTCCAACGCTGTTCCTTTCTTCACTTGGGCAGAGGGACTGGAAAACCGAGGAGGAAATACAGAGAAAACAGGTTTGGGTTATCAAACTGTATTAAAACTGTTGTCACCTCAGCTCACCCTCCCCTTATCACTTGCTTTTTCCCTCCAACTCTCCCGTGAGACAGAGCAGGGACAGCCAGCTGCTTCCCTGGGGTGGGTTTTCTGTTTGGAGTCAACCAACAGCACGTGTCAGGTGTGATGAGGTGGGGACAGACCCACAGAGAGATGGAATATGCAAAGGGGAGCCACCTCCAGCTCTGGGCACCCACTGCTCCACCTCGGTGCTGGCAGCAGGACTCGCTGGGTGCCAGCACAGAGGCTCTCCAGGAAGGTCACAGCAAAGGGACATTGTGGGTGCTGGTGGCTTCACCCTGTGTTCACCACAGCACCCAGTGACCGTGGGGTAGGACAGTCCCCAGAGTGCTCGGGGCTGGCAGGGCACAAGTTATTCCCAGGCATTGGCATCATGAGCCCTCTGCTCTGTACCTTACTTTGACATGTTTCTCAAAAAAAAAGAAAAAATCAATAAAAAGAAAAAAATAAAAAAAAAAAGAAAAGGTGGGAAAAAGGAAAAAATAGTCTCCGTGACATTCAGGGGATTTTCCTTTGTGGACATGCAGAATTTCTATGAATATAGTTTTTTGTAAACATTTTGTAACAATTTTGGTTTCATAGTAACTGTGTTACTTGCTGATCATTCTAGGCTGATGTAAATACAATTTCCAAAAAATAAAAAAAAAAGAAAAAATTCTGATTATTTTCCTTTTTAAGACACTGTGATATATCAAAGTGCACAGTTTGCTGTATGAAGTAATATGGTTTTAAATTTTAAATAAATAATTTCTAGAAAATAATGACGTTTATGCCTGTTTATACCAAATATCTCCCTTCCTTCTTGCTCAGATTCTGTCCCACACTCCCACTGTTTAACAACATCCCAACTTTATCAGCCATAAAGCCAGCGATGGTAAAACCAGTTCCCAGCTGAACCCAAACACGTGGGAAATGGTGCTGGTGCTGCTCACCAAGGGGGTTGTGGCAGGTTTGGGGTAGTGGTGATGGTCTCAGAAGAGGAAGGGAAGATCCCAATTTTGGCCAAAGGGAGGGAGGAGACAATGAGGCTCAGACAGGGCAGTTCTCCCTGCCCTCACAGCTTGATATCAGACAGGTAATTAAGCCTGGATATTCCATGAAGAGCCATCCACAGGAGCTCTCTCCCATCATGGTTTGCCTGGAGGCTGCCTCAGCTTTTCATCACAGAGAGGTGCCAGAGCCCAAGAGCCCCGACAAGGCCGTGAGGTTCATAAAGGCTCTGTTTGCCTCTTCCCTTCCATGTAAGTCAAAAATCTTATTAGCCCCATAAGAGCTGGGAGCACCCTAAAGGCCAGCGTTTATTAGCCTAAACCTTTATGGCTCTGCTTTGTTATGTCGAGGCAGGGAGGAACCTCTGCGGATTCTGGGATGGGAGCAGCCAGAGCAGTTGGAGTTGTGCCCTTCCTGCAGAGATAAAACAAACCCCAAAAGGGGAGGCACAGCCACGGGGGTGGCTCTGGGCTTCAGTGGCACAGCCCACCCCGCACACTGAGAAATAAAGACAATTCTTTCCCATTTTAAGTATTTTAAGGGTCACCCTCAAAAATCTTTCACATCTCTACTCGCTTGAGCCCCTAGAAAAGCAAAGCTTTGACGCTGGTGCTGAGGGGGATCGGCAGAGCCAAGCCCAGCCTCACTTTTATGCTCTGAACCCTGATCAATATGCAAAGAACATAGCAAAAAAAGAAAAAAAAGGAAAGAGAAAACGTAAAAGCAACGGATGCCTTTGCAAAGCTGCTTCTGCATCGCTTAGCACGAGAGACCTTCTCAGGGAACAAAATCCCTCCCCACGTGCCCAGGGAACCGGCGCTCCCAGCTGCGAGGACAGCGGGGCAGGACAGGGCAGCATCGGCTGACCCCGCATGACAAACCCCCGGCTGCGCCAGGAATACCAGGAATTGTCAACATAAATCGTTATCAGCATTAACGCCAGGCAGCAATTAACCTTGTCAGTCAGCAGCTCACCCTTTACTCACTGTGACCCGCCGCCTGGAAGCTGCCAATCACCTCCGAATGAATAATGAATGAGACAACAGATTTCACTCATAAAACAGCAGTTCCCTTCCCTTTAAGCACCAATTAATCCCTCTGGGCAAAATATGGAGAAAATCGGGAAATGGTGAGAGGTTTCTGCCCACCCTCCCGTCTCCCGGTCCCAGCCATGCACCTTCAGACATTTCAGATTTTCAGATCAGCAGAGAGTAATTTTTAACCTGGATTTCTTCCAGCAAAATCCCATTTCAAAGCAGTAATTGTACATCTGCGAGCAGGTGTTTTGCTGACCCTGGATGTCAGTGCTCTGATACATCCCCGTGCCCTCTCACAAGCAGCTGACATGGCCACCACGACCCCTCTGTGCACTCCTGCTCTCTGTGAGCACCAAGTCCTTCCTTCTCCCCAAATCAAACCAGACAAAATCTCTGCCACATGGGGAGGACTCAGGCAAGTTTGGACCTGAATGTTTTCACTTCCATGTAAGTCAAATAAAATACACTTTTATTTCCTTAATGGAAATGTGGGGATGGAACAGAGGGAATGATGGCAGAAGGAAATCCATTGTCTCCTCTAGTGCCTGCCAGAGTGGGTTGGGCAGGACAGTTCCTGCATGGTATAAAAACTGTGTTTGCATCACTATTACAAGGCCCAAACAACCATGGAAATGGTGAGCAGTGCCTGCATATAATAACTTTCCATTTAATAACACTCTTGTCTGTCCAGCGTCAGGATCTTCCTGAGATTTTCACAAGTGGCATTATCTCATCCCAGCCCAGCTTACTGAGCATGACAGGTTGATCCCAGCTCATGCCACCTCCATCTCTGGCTCCACAGATGAGAAATTGGAGTGACTTGTAGCACAGCCAGGAGCTGTGGAGCCTCCTCCAGAGACCCCTCCTTTATTCTTCCTTCCAGAATGGGAACAGGGTCAGCTGGGCCCTGCAGATCCAGGGGGTGATGCCAGTGAGAAGTGGAGCCCAGCAGAAAGGTGAATAGAACAAGAAGAAACCTGCCCTGAGCCTCCAGACACACAGCCTGGATCCAAACTGAATAGTGACATTTGGAAGAATTTGGTGACATTTCCCATCAAGAATTTCTGTGCAACTTCAGCATCTGATATTTTCCACCAGAAACTGAACCATGGGGCTGGAGCTGTTCATTAATTTTATGGTTTTAGCTAGAAAAAAAAGAGCCTTTAGTTTAGACAAAGCAGAAAACACCAAAAGACTGAAACTTTGTCCCACACAGTGGGGCAAGGAAAGGGAGGAGAGCAGGAGCCTGGTCCATCAGGAGAAGGGCCCCATCAGCTCAGGACTGTGCTGGGAGCAGCCCGGGGATGCAGCTGCACTGGGTGGGCTCTGCACACCCCTGGGGCTGCTCCTCTGCCCAGCACCAGCAGCTCCACACAGCTCCCCGGCTTTCCTTGGGAGCCCCAGACATCAAGAGCATTAAAAACACTAAAAGTGTGTCATCCTGCCCCAAACCAAGAACTGCCTTCCTGTCACATCCCCAGGAGGTGGGGCAGGGGAGAGCTGCAGAGATGGGTCAGGAGCAGAGCAGGAGCAGCTCAGCCTCAGAGACATTTCAGAGCTGAGAGCTCTGAGCAATCTGCAGGGGCAGACAAGGTGCTGACACCTTTTATTTTAAGTAGTATCGATGGTGCTATTTAGCACACTCTGAGCACGCTGAAAGCATCAGCTTAGTAAACAAGAACTCTTTTGGCAGCGCTGAGGTGACATATGGGCTCTGGATATAATGTGCCTTGAAATGGTTGTCGTAAATTAGCAAAGTGATGGTGACACAGGTAACACCTCGGAGCCTGCACGGGCTGAGGGAAGGAGCAGGTCTGTAAAGATTTCTTTTCATGGGCTTGAAAGGGAGGCAGGAGGAACCAGAGCACAGTCCCCGGCAGAAGGGAAAAGGGCACCATTAGAGGAGGGAAGGGGGCACGAAGCAGAGCACAGGGTTGGAGAATCACTGCAGAAAACACAAAAAAATGTGCTGCAGAAAGATTTCAGGCACAGACCATTCCAGTCTCTCAGGCTTTTTACCCTTCAGCGCTAGTTGTCTTGTTTTAATCCTCCCCTGCTGCCCAGAATCTCTCTCCCTGCTCTCCATGCATGCTGTGTGCTCACATAATGGCTTTTTTTCCATTAATGTGTTTATCTTGCTCCCTGTGCTTTGTTGGATGCACCATTTGCTACTTCTTTATAGCAAAGTGTCTGCAGCACCTCGGGAGCCAGTTTTGCTGGGAGGAGTTGAGGCTGGTACTGACACCGTGTCACTGAAGGGTCATGAACCATGGAAATTGGCACCATTTTTACAGTTCCCATAGGACAGCAGAAGGAAATGTAGTTCCCAGCACCCCAGGACCTACAGCTCAAACCATCCCACCTTGGGGAGGGTGACCTGCCTGGCAGCACTCACCTGTCCCCTCTCAGGAGCTGAAACAGGCAAGCCCTGAGCCAGGAAAAAGCCAAGTGCTTTCATTTGAGCAAAGGGGAAAAGTTTTCACTTGGAGATGTCGTGGAAAGAGAATGAGATTTATTCCAAGTATTTCAGGAATATTGCTCTCCCTTTCTGTGGCCTTGCTAAAGCAACTCAGAGAGACATAATTGAAGTGTTTAAGAAGCATCTGTCATTATTAAAACAAAGTTGCTTTGCAATTTTACTATTTCACTGCAGTTTCATTATCTCATGCAAATGAGCTGCTCTTCCCCTCTGTGGCGGGGCTGGAGGGAGAGGAGCCCCAGTGAGGGAATTTATTACCAGTTCTCACTCTTGAGATTATCAATTGCAAATGAAGGAGCATAAATACATCTTTAGCTGCTTATGCCACATTAAGGAATGTGCTCCAAGCTAATGGCTTTGCCACTCTTGTCTCCTCAGACAGGAGCAGAGCACGGGGACACACATGGCTCCTTTGGCTCACAGCAGCGTTAGAGGGGCTGGAGGAGCCAGGGGCTGCTCTGCAGGTTGTTCCCACAACACTATTCCCAATCCATCCTGCAGATCGTGCAGCTACCATGGGTAATACAAGTGGGATAGTTTGTCTTTTAACAGGAATTCTGGTCCCCTGATGATCAGCAACATAACCACCCCTCCAGCCCTGCTCACACTTCAGGCTATGTCTGTCCATACACACCTGTCTAACTTCCAGTTTTCCTTGCTGAACCAGTGTTTCCATGGCACAGAACTCTACTCCCAAACCTCCTTGAAGCTGTCCCTGGATGGGGAGAGACTCCCAAGCCCATGGAGGAGCTCCTGGAGCAGAAAGAGGCCCTGCTCCCCTCCTGGACACCCAGTGGCAGGGTCCCTGTGTGTGTGGGGCTGGCAGAATCCAGCAGCTCTGGCCAGGACTCCTCAGACCCCCGAGCTCCAGGGATCATCACCCAGCCTGCTGGCTGCTGGGCTGAGCAGCCCTGGGAAAGCTGGAACAAAGAGGTTTGGCTGCTGCAGGCTTTGCCCCACACGAGAGCAGCATCACCCACTGCATGGATCCTTCACCAGGTTCAGCATGGTTTAGCCACCACCTACACTCACACCTACAAACCACTACGTGTCATTCCCTGGGAGAATCAGGTGGGGAACAGCCTCTGAGGTGCTTCACAAGCCATTACAGGTGCTCCTGCTGCTGTCACCACAGCTCTGGCAGGGCCTGACTGCAGCAATCCCCACAGAACACCAGCAAAGGGACAATTACTGAGTGGCCTGGCACAGACGTGCAGCAGAACGCTGTCACCAGTGCCACCAGTGTGGGTTTGGCCGGGCTGCCACTGCCCAGCACCCTCAGGCACTGAGGGGGTGCCAGGCTGTCCTTGTCCCCAGCATGGCTGTGGGGTCCCCTCACATGCACAGATCTCCAGCAATGCTGCAACTGCATTTTCTCCCGAGCATTTCCATCAGGGAGGAATGTGGCTGGTCCCGTGCAATGCAAGGCTGGCAGCCTGCACTCAGCCATCCATCAGGAGTGGGTAATTGATGCTATCAAGGGCCAGTTTATTCCAATCCACACAGCTCTCGGCACATCGGCATTCACCGCAGCCCGCTCCCCTGCCAGAGGGGGAGAAAACCTTATTATCTAGACAAACCCCTAATTCCAACAAATTCGATTACCCAGGCAAATGGAAATAACACAAACAAAACCATCTGAGGTTCTGAGGGCTGAATCACTAGTCTGTGGGCTCTGATATTTATTTCCAGCAGGATTTACAGCACACGGTGTTCTGGGTTAGGGGCAGTTTGGACAGAGCTGACTTTGGCACCTGCTCACCCAAACATAAGCCCTAATTATCCTAAAGCCCGTGCTCCAAATGCTCCTCAGAGGACCTGTCCCTTCCAGACTGGCTGCATGAGGCTTTTCCTCTCCCTCTCATCTTCTCCAGCTCAGCTGCAGAGACAAGGCTGCTCTGTGGGTCCAAGTGCACCAGCTGGGACCTAAAGAACTATTTAAATTATCATGAATGTTAAATACAAGATTTAGAAACCTTTTGGGTTTATTTTCACTCCTTTGAGGCTTTTTTTTCCCAGGAGAAGCTGATCACTAGAAAGGCCCGGTAAGCAAATGCAATCCTGAATGTTTTCCACCACAGCGTGATTGAGGTGGATGCTGCAGAACAGCCTCAGAAAATAAAGCTGGAATTTTTTTATTTCCCTGAAAGTCGAGGTCTGATGAGACAGTCTGGACCAGCTCACCGATGGACACAGGCCAGGTGACTTCTGTAGACAAGGACAAGAACTGAAATTTCAATTTTCACACCCAAGCAAGCAGTCAAGGCACTCCTATGAATTGAGCTCCCGAGCAAGGATGATGGATGAAGTAAACAACAGAGCTGTGTGGAAAGGGCAATGTTCTTGCTTGGGGAGGAATCACTTTCATTACAAACCCTCCAAAGAAAATTTTAAAACAATCTCAAATTGTTTAGATTTTCTCCAAATGTAGCATTGAGAGAAGTGCCACTTTCCCTGGCAGGGCTGTGGGGTGCTCAGTCTCTCAGTGCAATCTCCTACCCCAAAAAGACACAGATCCCACAGGAAACCGTGGAACAGCATTCCTGCCAACCAGCCAGGGCTCAGCACACTGCCTCTGCCCTCTGGCTTTCCCTGCAATCCCAGTTCCCTCTCCCCAGGCTCCCTGTGTGAGTTCCTGCAATCCCAACTATTGATCCCAACCCTCCCAGCCTTTAAGCTGGATCATCTGGAAATGCCCAGTTTATGTTCCACACCGGGATATGCACAAAGTCCCTCCTGGGCCAGTGGCAGTGCTCTAATGATCCCATCAATAAACCAGAGCAGCTGCTCTGAAAGAATTCAGCTGTTCCAAGATAGAAAAGTTCATTAAGTTTATTGCATGAAATGCTGGAAAGGGTTTAGACAGAGGATCACTGCCAGATTGTATAAACTCCCAAAAGCATGCCAAATGAAGGAAGTGGAGGCAGGACAGGGAGTTTAAAACCATCATTACCCCCAGAGGGAAAGGAACATCCATTTACCTCCAGTTGCTACCAAGAAGCAACAAGTTTGATGAGATTTGTGGAGCCACTGCTGCTATTCTTTGGCTGGGTTAGGAGAATGGAGCTTTGAGAGGAGAAGGGCTGGAGTAAAGACTTCTTAAAAGGTCACCTGTGTGGGCAAAGGGACCCCAGAGAGCAGCCCCACAGGGACCATGGCTCTGAAATTGTTCTGGGAAAAATTTGGAACCTGGAGTTAATTTGGCTTATGACATGAAAATACACAAAGTAAAGCAGGACTAGAAAACCAAGATACAGTTACCTCGTACCACGGGGATATCAATTAATTACTGACTGCTTTGGTAACTGGGAAGTTTGAAATGTGGTGATTTAACAAGCCACACAAAAGGCTTAAATGTTCTCAAGGCGTCGATGAGGGAAAGTTCTACTTCATCTGCTCATAAACATGAGAAACCATACAGAGGATTAATTAGCAGCAATTAGGAATTAATGAGTTCCTCTGCTAATGCTTCAGGAAAGGAACACGTGCATTTAAAGGGACTCAGCCCATAGCTGGGATGGAGTGGAACAGCCCAAACCACTGTCCCAGGAATAATTCCCATGATCTGCATCAGTGCCTCAATCCTTCAGCAGAGCAGCGAAGCAGGAGACATGCTGAGAGATGCTCCATTAAATAAAAAACAAGTGGAAAACCCAGTGGGAAAGTTGATGCACATTCCAAGGTAGGAGACAGAGCCCAGCACAGAGCTGATCCAGCAGTGGGGAGTACCCAGACACCCCAAAATGGATCTGGCCTGGAGCAGGAGCCCAGCATGACCTGGACAGTGTCTGTCACCCCTCCAGCGTGAGGCATGGGTGGCCATTCCTGGAGACCACTTGCTCCCTGAAATCTGGCATCCCAGGGAATTGGGAGCAGTGAGGCAAGAGAGCACTCGGGGCAAGGAAGAGGAGGAGGAGTGTAGAGGAGAGTGTTCCAGTCACTGAGGCACATCATCCATCTGCAGGAGCAGAGAAGCAGGAGGGGCTGCAGGGATCCAAGCAGCTGCAGGGAGGGACTTGAACACACAACTCAGCTGCCCCAGCAGCTGCTCAATGATGGCATAAAGCAGGAAAAAAGGAAAAAAAAAAAAACTTAAAACACCTCAAAGTCCTATTTTTAGGAAAAGCTGAGCACACACCCTTGGAGCTGCCTGGCTGGCGATGCTGGTGGCTGGGCACTCAGACCACCAAGTGTTTCAGCTCCAGAACAGCCCTTCCTGTGCTGGGAACCCTGCACTGGCAGCTCCAGCACCACTGCAGGAAGGAGCCAGGCATTTTCAGCAACTACTTTTTATAACTAGCAAGATTCATCCATGGAGTAAAGATTCCCATCAAAAGTAATAAATAAAAATCAAGCCTACATCTTATCAAAAATTCCTTTTCTTTCCGCTCTGGGCCTGTAAATTCCCACAAAGCCAAGAAAAGAGAGAGCAATTTTTAAATGCTGCTCTGGCAATAAAATCCTGATCTCTCGCAAATGGAATTCGGAACACACAACATGGGGCTATACATTATCCTGCCCAAAAACTCCCTCAGGGGAAATGAGGTTATCAAAATTTGGAGAACCTAATGCAAACGCTGATCCTTCTCCAGTGCAAATGAACACCACGGCAGGTATTGGAATGGTATTTTCCTCTGCTGAAAGGAGGTTGGTTGGAATTTGAACTTGCTGAAATAGCCCCATCGCCTCTGATTTTTCATTCCTGCTGCAGGTGCTCCACAGCACTCAGCATTTATTTATGGAAAGGTTCTTTCCATGCCATGCTGCCCTTCCAATTACAATACAGATTACTGCAGAGTTCACAGGCAGGGTTCACAGAAACACTCGAGTTAAATTTGAAAATAATTCATAATACTGCAGGGGATTGGGAAGGATAATCCAAAACTTTGCAAATGAAATTCCCTCTCAAGGAGGATGTGATTTCAGGAGCATGGCTGGGAGGGCAAGTGGCAGCGTGGGGATGCCCTGGGTCCACATCCATGGAGGATGAGCTGGCACTGCATGGGCAGGATGCTCTCAAGAGCCAGTTCAGGCAACCCTGCAAAGTGACTGATGCCTTGTGAAGGCAGAGCTAGAACAGAGACCAGAGAGAGATAAAGAATAAAACAGGGATTTATTAAAAGGCCTCAATGGATCCACCTTGGGCAGCACAAGAGCCCAGCCAGGGCTACACCAAAATGGTCATAAAAAATGGACAACCAGTCTCTCACTTTTATCAGTTCTGCTCCATTTGCATATTGGAGTAAATTGCCACATTACAGCTTTAGGTTATGAAGTCCCATCCTTGTTTTTCTCTCTTCAGCCCACGTTGTTTCTGCTCTTGGGCCTGAGATTTGGATCATTTGTCCTTGGTCCCCAGCTGGAGAAGGAATTGTTTTGTCTCCCTGCTCTGTGCAGAGAGCTCACCATCCCCTAATGTGAAGCTCAGAACTACACACTAAAGCAGCACAGAATTTAAAAAATATAAAAGCTAAAACCTGAGGCATCGTGACAACTTAATAAATTTTAGAATTAGAATAGAGAACTATACTTCTGCAGGTTTTTATCTAGTTTCCCACTGGAGGCTGGCCTTGGTCTGACCAGAGTCTCTCCAGAGGACACTCAAGCCCTGCCATGTACCATCACTCCTGCCTCTGCCCATGCAGGTTTGACCCTCCTCATTTCCACTCTCCAGTGGCTGCCAGGACCACATCAGGACTGTCCTTACCCAGCTGTATTTTCAATTAGGCTCTGTTTTGCTTCTCCCTGCTCAGATGTCTGCTGGAAATGCCATGTCTCTCTCCGGGGTGCCACAGCAGACTGACACAGCCCTGGAGTGTTTATTTTCATCGGCCAAGACACGATTTCACCACATTCAGCAGGAGGAAACTCAGCAAAATGCAAAGGAATGAGCAGAACCTGAGCTGTAATTCAAGAAGGAGATTTCACCTCACTACCCAGCCAGGTGCACCCAGGGTTTCACTCTCAGGGGCTGCTGGGTTTGTGCTAAATCACTCAGAACCTCCCTGAGCTCTGCCTTGTGCAAAGGGAAAGACCCAGCAATCAATCAGAGGTGCTTATTCTCGGATAATTGTCATGGAGATCATCAGTTATAAGACACTCAAATGATTTTTCTTTTTCCACTAAAAAACGCTGAGGAGAAAATTGGAGAATGCTGGAAACACTAGAAAAATGAGAAAGAAATAAAAATACTTATCAAAGGAAATTATTCAAGTCTGGTGTTCTGCAGCAAAAGGAGACCCAAGAATTGTCTGATATGATATTTCTGGACCAAAACATTATCAGGATGTTTCCCAGGCTCAAAGACTAATTTCAGCATTAAACCTGTCTGGATTTAATCAGAGAAAACTGAGAACCCCCCATAAACAGGTTCCTATAAGTAAAGGAGTTCAGTAACTCATCCACCCCCAGGAATGACTCATTTTGTAGATTGACTTGTCAACAGTTTGTAACTCAAACAAAAACCTGGAGAGTATTTCCCTTCCCTTCCCCAGAACCTCATGAAAGAGATTTTATAGACATATTAAATATCTGCTTTAAATTATTATGAAGTGCAGTAAAGCACCATAAACCCATCAGTCACCAGCGGGAAATGAACTAAATTAAAGCTGGTTACGATTTACAGTCTGAGTTCCTGGCCAGCTGTTTAGGGTTTGTTTTATCCCAAAATAAACTGTGGAGGAAAACCAAATTTTAGGTGGAAGAGAAGGAATACCAGTAGCACCGACTGAGCAACAGAAACAGCACAAGGGAGTCTCCATGATAGTGCCAGGGTAAAAAAATGCACATGAGGGAGGGTTTTAAGGATCCATTCCTAAACCTTTCTTGAATTTATTTTAGCCAGGAAACATACATAGATTTTTTTTTTTTTTAGGAGCCCCACAAAAACACTCATGAAAATCTGTGTTTCAGAGGAAATTAATAGCAAATTACATTTGTCAGGTTTTATTTCTTCTTGTTCACAATTAGCAAGGCCTCATGTTAGCCCTAAAATGTGGAATGATTTCTTCTGGGATCTCATGAGACACGTGAAACTTTTGGAATATCAATCCAATTCCTGCCTTCCTGAGACTTTAAATTAATCACACTGATTACAGCTTTATTTACTCACCAAGGCCTGCTTAGTCCCTCCTTTGTTGCTGTAAAAATCTTGTTACTCTCTTTAATTGAGCTGCTTTAGTAAACCACAAGCATTCACACTAATTATTTTCCTTGATGAGAGTGGAGTTCCTAATTACTAAAGCTGCCCGAAATCTGTCATCTGACAAGGAACATTACAGTGGCACGTGGGACAGTTCTGGGGTAGGAGACACGGAGCAGATGGTGGAGAAGGGAAAGAGGAGCCAGCCCAGAGCTACATGAAACCAGGAACGAGAACTCCACCAAACCCTGCATTTTCAGAATACACAAATGTGAATGTTAACGTATTTATAGTCTTCAAATGAAAGATTAATTTGATAAAGTGTTTCATGTACATCAAAATTATTTAATCGCTCACGTTGCTTTGTTGAAGACATTTGCCTTTTAAATTTAAATTTAGAGTAAAAACTTTTTCAATTAACATTTTTTATTTGAATGAGCTACATTTGAGCTAATTTATCTCAATCCAATTCTAATGTAGCATTAAAAGAAAAACCAGAAACATTTGTTTTAACCAACAGAAAGTAAAATACCATTTGGTCAAAAAGTCTGGGTTGTCATTTGGGCTAGAAATAAGTGGTTTCAGTGGAACATTCCAAGTGGATACACACAGTTTTTAGGTTCAACCAATAAAATAGAAACACTTATTTGCATGAAAATAATTGTATTAAAAACACATTTAACAGGAATCAGTTTCCTGTTGGACATCCCACAGCCCAAGAAGGAAGAGTGGGCAGACAGAAGGACATCAGGAGGAAGCCTGGGCATGGCACCCTCATCAGTCTGGAGGCACAAAAAGATTCCTTGCTTGTTTGCAAATCAAACTGGTGACAACTAAATCCAGGGAGCAGAGGGAAGGTGCACTGGGGCCTGGCAGCAATACAGGCAGGGCAAGCTCTGGGAGCTCCTGGATTTCTCACCCAGGTACAGACTCAGCCCAGTCTTGTTTAACTCAGGAGAACAGGCAAGTTCCCAGTTTGCAGCAGCTCGGAGGCACTGTCAGGAGCTGTAAATACCTTGTACTTGCTTGTTCACATTATTGGTGTGTTTATTCTTCTTCCTGGCAGTTACACGGGGTTTGGGTCAGTCTGAGTGCTGTAAGTGCTTGGTGAATGGGATAAAACAGCCTCTGTGCTAGTCACAGGCATAAAATACCTATATCTCATCTTTAGCTGAACTCATTAGCCAGGTCTCTCGCAGAATGGATCTGCTAACCAGATTAGATGCCATTTGAAATCTCTGGAGAGCACTCCTAAATACATTACGGGATTTGCATAACAACAGCCAGTTTAAGTAGCACACAGAAGGAACAGATGATGATCCACAAAACAAATCTGCATGTCTGAAAACTCCCTGCTCGCTGGCATTCATCCTGCACAGCATCACCCTCGGTGCGTGCTCATCCTGCACGATGCCATCCCACATCCCAGCAAGCCAACAGCATCCTCTGACTTCCTCTCAGTGGTGTAACAATAATCTTAAATAATGTCTCTTCCCGATTAATCAGCAGGGCTGGGAGCCCACAGCTCCTCTGCACAAGCCAGGCTGACACCACGAGCATGTGCAGTGTTTGGTGGTGGACAAGGAGGTGGGACCCAGTGGCCTGTGTTGATGGAGAGGGCAGGGGTGCAGGCAGCAGCAGAACAGCACAGCTGGTGGGTGACTCTGAAGGGCTTCTGGAGGATCCTAGGACAGCTGACATGGTCAGGCTCTAAGAAACTGGAGACTCAGGAGGAACTCATCATGCCCTGAGATGTGCCAGGTCCGTTCTGCATCTTCTCTCAGTGTTGAATGTTTTTAAGTCACTTATGGAAGGTTCATTTTGGGGGTCCAGAGAACGCTGTGAGTCCCTGACAGTCACTTAAATAAGCTTATGTTGGTTCTGGAGGCACACCCTGAGTGCTGTGCCATGGACAGGGGTGAGGTGCAGAAGGTCCCGAGCCAGCAGCAGGTCCCAGCACAGAGCAGAGGGTGAGCAGCAGAGCTGGGCACAGGCACAGCTGGATAATGCATGGGGAAACAAGGCTCAGGCATGAGACAGTGCCAAGGGGCCCAGAGCAGCAGCTCAGGTGTGCCAGGCTGAGAATGAGCAGAATTTGAACAGAGCTGGGGAAAGCGCCCCCGATTTTATCTGACTGTCACTCAGTTCCATAAACACTACAATTATCTCCTCATCCTAAGGTACAGCCTTCTTTTCAAGGATAATCCCACTAGAAAAGACAGTTTCACTGTGACAAATGACCATTTTCATGCAATTACACATCTGCCCCTTTCCAGATGTGGCTGGAAAATTACACACACAGCTCAGGGACACAGCTGGGTGCCATCTCCAGCCCCGCGTCCTCCAGGACTAACGAGAGCTGTGAAGAGTGAGGCTTTGATAGCTCAGCACACCCCACAAAGAGGCTCAGGTCGTGCCTACAGCCGGGAACATTTAAATGAGATGCGTCCCGTTTCAGCACACGGCTGCCTAAGTGGAGAGTGGCTATTTTGGGTAGACCCAGAGGAGTCCCTGGTGTATTGAGAGCTTCAAGAGGACTGTGGTGACGGGCAGTTCTAATGAAGCCTCAGCTGCAAAGCTCTTTACACAGATGTTTCACCAGCACAGAGAGCTGCAGGCTCCACATCAGGACCTTCTGATGGATCCAGGCCCAATTATCTGCCAAATGTTCTTCAGCTTTCCTCTGACCGGCGCTAATGGACCCACTTACAGCTACACATAAAAATTGGCCAGCACTAAATTGGAAAAAATACTTCTTGATGCATTTATGGGTGGGGGCAGGGCTGGGCTGGAATAGCAGAGGGACAAAAGGAGCAGCAGGACACGGATTGGCAGAGCATAAAGGAATGAAATGTGAGAACACTGCAAAAGCCACACTTGAAGTGACTATCAAATCGTGTTTACCAGGAAAACTGTGCAAGGGCTCCGGAACGCCCTTCCCCAACAAGCACCCACGCAGCGCTGCAGGCGAACAAAGCAGAGACAGAAAACAGATGGAGAAATCAGCAATGAAAGGGAACGTTTCCATCTCCCCTCCCAGTCTGAATAAGCACGTAGAGGGACACGGTTCTTTGTGCCAAGCAGCCCAACCCGAAGCTAACGCCTGCTAGTGCTCTCTGTGGTTATTCTAACGCTGCCTCGGGCTCGAACAGCGAGCAGAGCTGTTGGATAACGCGGGGTGCATTCACAGCCCTCTGCGGGAAGGTTCCTGCTGGCACCTTGGAGCCCACTGCTCGCAGGTATCTGCACTCACAGCCAGGCGTGGAAAACACCACATCCACCCACGCAGCACGGTCCAGAGTGCGGGCTGCTGGCTGAATCTTTCTTTCTCTGAATTTTGCTTGGGATCATCTTTGTGAATGTTTTGTTCAGTTCTGATTTGACTGGTTCATTGTTTTCTGTTCCACTGCTCTTTCTCCCCTCACCTGGCCACGGGGGCTCTGCCATTCCCTTTCTGGTGCTGCACTCCTTTGCATCCAACCCTTTGCTCCTGCGCAGTGTTCTGAAGTTTCAGATTTCCCTGTTTTCCTCCTCATTTACATGACTGGAACACTTCCACGGCAGTATGTCAAACTCTACAAAATCATCAGGATTTTGTGCACGTTGTTCCTCTAGTGCCGGGCCCAAAGGGGCTGAGCCTGTACCAGCCCCTGCAGGAGCTGGAATGGTGAGGAAAGAGGCTGCTAAAGAGAAAGTGCTTGTTCTGACAGTGCTTTAGACAACTGCCTCCTGCCAAATAATCCCACGTTGTTTTCCTCAAGTGCTTTTAAAACTGAAATAGCATTGAGTTAGAAAGCTCACAAATGGTATTTGAGACGTAAAGGGATGGAAATTAGCAGCTGATATGAATTTCCTGTGAGCAGTTCACAGAATCAGGTTTGACAGAACTTCTAATTCATAAGTGTGTTCATGAACATTTCAGCTGCCAGGTCATGTCACAGCAGAGAAATAGGAATGCAGCAGGGTTTGAAAGGAGCCAACTTCTGTTCAGGAGTCAGGGCAAGTGCAATAAGCAGCCAGAGCTGAGTGAATAATGCATCATTTACTCGGGAACTGTCAGTTCACTTTCTTCTCCAAATTGTCCTGGCTTCCTCCAGTTTATTCCTTACCAGAATAACGTGTGTGATGAAGTATCAGCTGTAATTCACTGGAGAGCAGTCCCCTGACATCACAAACAGCTGCAGTTGGGTCCAGAGGCCATGAGATCCATCATGTCTCTGGCTGAATGAACACAACCTCGTGGCCCTTGGTTTCAAGCCCAGGAGTTGTCCTCTGCTCTGGGTGGGAGTAGGATCTCACTCAGTGAGCCCCTCATCACATCTCTGCAACCCAAACCCCCGGGGGCAGGGGGCAGAGGAACCCAATGAGCCACCTCCTCAAAAAGCCAATTCACCACCACTGTCCCATTCACGGAAATCCCAGAATCATCAAGGTCAGAAAACACCTCCAGGATCATCAGACCTGTGTCCCATACCCACCTTGTCACTCAGACCACAGCACTGAGTGCCATGTCCAGTCATTCCTTGGACACCTCCAGGGATGAGGCCTCCAAACCTCTCTGGGCAGCTCCTTCCAATGCCTGACCTCCCTTTTTGTGAGGAAATGCTGGTGTTCTACCAGATCCAGCCTTGGTCGAGCTCTCGACCACAGCTCGGAGCCCAGGGGAGCTGAGCCATGGCAGCTGACCTGCCATTAGCAGCAAAAGCTTTCTCCCACCACTGCTGCTGTGCCTGAGGTGCTCACTGATCTGATCACTTTATTAGCATCTCCAGGTGCCCTACGAGTGCAATGCAGAATTCCACCCCATGTATTTATAGCTGGCTAATCACAGCTTAATTACCAAGGCTCAGCAGGCTCCTGTAGGAACACGGAGGCTGAGGCAGTTCCACCAGGAAACTTTTTATGAGATAAGCAGAAGCATGGAATTATTCAAGATGTGTGAGAAAAACCTATTTAGTGTTAATTGGGACAATTACCTTTTTCCCCTCATTTGCATGTGTCATGAATATTAAAACCATGATAAAAAGAAACCCCTGTCACTGGCTAACTGCTGCCCAAAGACATAGGCTGTGCAGAGGGGGGCACAGTGCCAGGCTGAGGGGAGGGCAGAGGGGCAGCCTGGCCTTACTGCAGCTGCCAGCAGCCTGCAGCAGCCTCAGGGCATCACTGCAGGGCAGGTGAAAGGAAAAACTCATGAGAACAAAAAATCCAGGGAGAAGCAGCAGCACTCAGAGCACACTGGGGATGTTGATGGGACCAAAAGGTCTCCACTGGAGCAACTGGTCTAGTGGAAGGGGGTTAGACCAAGATGGACTTTAATGTTCCTTCCAACCCAAACCATTCTGTGATTCTCTCCTGTGCATCTTCTGTGCCAGATGGAGCTCCATGAGCCCCAGCAGCTCACACAGAAAGGGACAGATGCTTTGAGATGCTGCAGCCCTGCCTGGTGACTGCCCATGCACCAGTGACAGGTGAAACTCAGCTCCCTGCACAGCCCCAGTGACCCGTTCTGGGTTAGCAGCCCTGTCTGTGGGGTGGAGAGGAGCAGGAGCCACTCCCAGCCCTCACCTGTGAGCAGAGCTGGGCTGCTTCCCCACCCCTCCTCAGCCAGGACCCCCTCCCCACAGAAGCACTTGCAAGAACTTGGCTGACATTCGGCAGATATTAAGTTCTGTTAAGCCAAACATCAAGCTGTATTGACCCAGAGTTAAATATTGACAGAGGTGATGCCTGCACGATCCCACTGGCTGCGGCAGGACTTCAGGGAAAACTCTTTATCAGCTTCTGTGAGCCCTCAGATGCTGGAGTTTGCACATGTGATTGGACTGAGCAATGCCTGCCTGACCTTCAAGGAGCGGTGCAGAGCAGGATTTCCTAATTCCTTCTGACTTTCAAGCAAAGAACCCTGCAATATTGTTTTCTTCTCACTGATAGTGATTGCTGTTGCTGCTGGAAACACAGCTGGGTTACTGCAGTAACCCCAGGCCTTTCCAGAAAGGGGGGAAAATACCAGTGTTTTCCAAATTACCTGAATACTTTCTAGAAAGAACTTCACCTGCAGATAATTGCATTCAATAACATGGAAACAAACCATAAATAGGATAGGTATTTAAACAGTTTTAAAAGCCTCATTTATAAGCCTCAGTGATGCTTCTAAAAACAGCTCTTACAAAAAGAGAAGGGGAGAGGACGCGTGTGAAACACTGCCACAGATTGTCCAGAAAAGTTATGGATGTCACAGCCCTTGGGCATCCCTGTTCCAGGCCAGGTTGGATGGGCTTGGAACAGCCTGGTCTACTGGAAAGTGTCTCTGCATGTGACACCTGTGATTCTACTAAATTCACTCCCATGAACCCATGAACTAAGAGATCACAGAGTGGCTTGGGTTGGAAGACACCTTAGAGCCTGTCTTGTTCCATCTTGTTCCATCCCCTGCCATGGCAGGGACACCTTCCACTGTCCCAGGGTGCTCCAAGCCCCGTCCAGCCTGGCCTTGAGCACTGCCAGGGGTCCAGGGGCAGCCCCAGCTGCTCTGGGCACCTGTGCCAGGGCCTGCCCACCCTGCCAGGGAACAATTCCTTCCCAATGTCCCATCCATCCCTGCCCTCTGGCAGTGAGAAGCCATCCCCCCTGTTCTGCCACAGCCTCTGTCAGCTCCCCCAGGGCCAGGTGGGGCTCGTGGGGCTCTGGGCTGCAGACCAGCCCACCCCACTGCCCCCCGCCCCTGCCATAACTCACTGCTACTAAACAATCATAACAGAGCTATTTACAGCGGCCATTAAATAAGACAATATTTCAGCATTGATTTTGTGTCCTTCTCACTAGTGCACACAGCTTTTGATAACTCAAACCTTATGGATTTTTCTATAAACAAAAAATTATCCCCTGCAGCAGGCAGGAGCGTTGGCTGGTTACAGCAGGGACAGGCCCTGGCCCAGGGGCTCGATGGGGCAGCACAGACACAACTCCTGCACTTGTGGCTTCTCTGTCTGACCATTAACAAGAAGCCAGAAAAGGAAGTTTGAGAATCAGCAATGATCCAGTGCAACCTCTGCCTACCTTTCAGCTGCCCAATAAACAGTCTTTGTTTACTTTATTTATTTCTATTAATTTATTTTTACAAGAAAATGCAATGACAGGACAAGGGAGCATGGCTGTACACTGACAGAGTGCAGGGTTAGATGGGATGTTAGGAAGAGATTCTTCCCTGTGAGGGTGGGCAGGCCCTGGCACAGGTTACCCAGAGAAGCTGTGGCTGCCCCATCCCTGGAAATGTTCCAGGCCAGGTTCACAGGGCTTGGAGTAACCTGGGCTAGTGGAAGGTGTTCCCTGCCATGAACAAAATGAGCTGTAAGGTCCTTCCAACCCAAGCCATTCCATGGTTCTGTGGTTCTGTGAAGTTCTGACAGGAGACAGCAGCTCCGTGTCCAAGGGCCCAGGCATCCCAAGGGGCTCTGTTTGGGCAGGAGGAGCCAGTGGATGAAGAGGGAAGCAAAATTTCCTTTAATGGGAAATGTTCTACCTCCCTCCAACCCTGCCCTGCTGTGAGCCACGATGTGCCAACACCTATTTCCACAGCGTGCAAGGGTTGCAGGAGCCTTGTTCTCATTTCCTACACAAAACACCCCAGGAGTCCCCACAAATACACAACCAGAGCACAAAAAGGGGGTTGCAAAATTAAAAACTCAAGTACTGCCAAGGTGGGGGGAGGGTTGTGGTTTGTAGGGGTTCAGCTTTGCCATGATTCCATGTGGTGACAGACCAAAAGAATGGTGGCATCTGAGGGCACCCTCCATCCCTCTGCACCACCCCACAACTCCTCAGCTTTTTGCTGCATTACACCCAGAACACACATGAGAAAATGCCCTTTTCTGTGCCTAGCTGGAGTCTGCCTGTTTTAATCACCTGAGCTCCTGAACAGCATCATTCACTCCAGGGGGGGCAGAAAGCAGCTCCCAGTCCATGGGCACTGGTGCAGGAAATTAAGATGAATTCAGTGGCTGCACACAGGGAGTGGGAAGAAAATTATACAGCTTGGTCTCATCTCATGTGTCCGTGGAATATTAAATAAATAAAGAAATCTGAACACACACACCCTCCAGCCAAAAATGTTAGAGAAACCCTTGATGCACAGAGAGAGGGGAGGATTGGCAGGAGGGGCAGCAATTTTGTTATGCTGGCAGTTATCCTTCCCTCCCTCCCCAAAGGCAGCATTTCCTAACCTCATGGGACCTTTTATGTCTCACTCACAGTAAATCAGAGGCTCTGAGGGGTGACTGAAGCGTGTCCAGCCCTGCAGGACCCTCAGCATCCAAGGATGTCCCCCCACCATGGGGCTGGCTGCAGAGTTGAGGCACCAACAATGCACGTACAGCACTGAGCTCTGGCCTCTTAATGTTCCTGTTTGGGTGTTTGCAAACTGGTTTGGGTTTTTGGCTGGCTGGCTTGGATCACAAATCCCTGACTGTGACAGGAATGATTGCTGAAAGAACAGTGAGATAAAATTAATAAAACAATAGTAAATTATAAAGCAGCCTTGCTGGGTGATTTTATAAAGACAAAGGGGTCAGGGAATTGATTGTGCTGGTCACAGTAAATATTTTTCTGGGTGATTACATTTGTGTACTGAATTTATTCCAAAACAAAAATGATGGGTGTTTTTAGCAAAGAAACCAGCTCATGAATCAGTCACTGAACAAACAAATATTTAAACCCACTCAGACTTCCCGTTCCTTAACAAGGCCAAGTACAGGCAATAAAGGCTTCTACAGCCCCCTAAATTCAGTGTCAGTTTGTCTGGTTCTTCATCATTTTGTGTTAGTCCAATGCCATCAGAAGGAGCTCCAGGAGAAGCAGGACTCAGCTGCAGCATCTCCTATTTCAGGCAGCTGGGAAGGAAGGTTTCACACCAGCTCACTCCCAGGAAACCTCTCCAGAGAAGCAAAAGTCACTCCCAATTTCAGCTGCATTCTTGATCCAAATAATACAAATTTCCTTTTCAACATGGAGAGGAATCTGGGAAACTGCTCAGAGATCTGCAAGAACCTGTGCAACACTTGGATTAATAGTTCATACCTTTGTGAAAGGATTAGCAGGATTGCACTGAGCTGAGGGTTAAGATGAAAATAAATTTGCATTTCTAAGATGCATAATGCAAAGTGCATGATGCACATCCCGCAGCTTCCCAGCTCCTTCCATCAGACCTGTGCTTCAAGCACTGCAAAACATCAGGGATTACCTCCATCAGGGCCTTGTTCCAACAATACAGAGCTCTCAAAATTACAGATTTCAATCTTCACAGCACTGTGGGCTTCAGGAAACAAAGGGATCCAGCCCAGACAGCATCAGCTGGAAAAGCTTTTCTCTGATCTCTCTTTGTGGAGCCCAGTCCTTGCCTGCTGTGACCATACACAGTGAAAACCTCCCAAAACTCGCCCTGACCAGAGCCCTTTGCAGCAGCAGTGGCACATGTGACACGATGCTGTTCCTCCTGCTCACACCCATATGCAAACCCAGCAAAGTGTATAAATAAATAGCTGGTGTCACACGATTTATCTCCATTTGTCAGAGTGACAGGATAACTCACTCGTGACTCCCCTGCTCCATCCTCTCTTCATTCACGAAGATTGATGCTCCTACAGATATTGCCCATCATGGATTTTTATAGCCTGCAGGATGCAGGAGTTCTGTGTGTGCTGGAGCTGGGGCAGCTGCTGGGGACTCAGGGCAGCCACAGGAGCAGCACCCACAGGGTCCCCTGCACCTCTCAGGGCTTGCTTTATTTTCCCTTTGCATTACAGTGATTTTGTCCTACAGATCAGCACGTGTTCTCCATCCTGCTGTCCAGTCTGCCTGATCAGGGGCTGGGATAGAACCAGGGTGCTGAGGGCAGGACAGAACTCCCAGGTATACCAAAAGTAGGGCAGAAGTGGCAGGGATTTCTCAGGGCAGGGCAGGCAGGTTCCACACAAATCTCCCTGCCTCCTGTCCCAGCCAGAGGCACAAACTCTGTCCCAGACCCCATTTAATACACAAAACTTCACTGGATCAAGGCCAGAAGAACCAGCATTCCCAGTGTGTTCCAAACATGTTCCAAATGTGTTCCCAACATATTCCTCAGCTGCCCTGGCTCTGCAGGGTCTCACCCTGTGCCTGCTTGGTCCAGTGGGTTTGGAAATTACTCACAAAAACTCCTCATTTCAAACACAGCCAGTGGTAAGGAAGCACATTTATGGCCTGACCATATCCCTGGGGCTTTCTGTGCCCAGAGCTGTGATTGTCAGCAATGGAATTGACAACCAGCCTGACCTAACACACACCTGTGAACAGCACAGGGTGGCACAAGGGGCACAGCACCTTCCCCAGCCCCACAGGGGCTCCGAGGGCTCTGAATTTCCAAACCAGGCACTTCTGATTTCCTCAGGGCTCAGTGCCAGCTGGGAACACAGAGTTCTAGCACTGTTACCTGGCAAAAACATTTGAAACTCCCTGGAGAACAGAATGATCTTAAGGCTGGCATAAAGGATAATGACAAGATTACAACTCACGTAGTGAAAATAATAATGAATTAAGGTGATGGTATTTCCCAATCTTATTTCCAGCCTGAATAAATTGAATTGATGCCAATTCCTTTTCCTGCCATTGGGCGGGTAGATGGGATTCTGCTAGGGGCGCAGAGTGCTGCCTGCAGCTCTGAAAGGGGACAAGGTGGCAATATTTATATTACTAAGTTGGATACAGAATCCTTGGAAATATAAATAAACCAAGAGTTCAAATGTCAGTGTTGTAAATACCACCAGGAAACTCACCTATATATTGATTTATTCATTACACTAAAAAAACTAAAACCCAGAACTTTCTTTGTCTCCTCTGTAAATTTTCTCTGAGCTTCAAAACATGGCATCATCTCTTATTGTGATGGGTTTTGTTAAGGAGATAAATATATTTAATGCCACATAAATAGAGATTGGCACAACCTCTATCTGGCTCTTGCCAGGCCTGGTTCATGAGCTGCTCCCACTGCTCAATCTGGAATTTTATCCAGTCTCTGTTTCACCTTTACATTACATTTCAATATTTTAGATTCAGGTTTTCTCTATTGCTAGATCTGTACATACAGCACCCTCGCTATTTTTTGGAGATGATGGATTTGGATGACAGCAGTGGGTACAAAGTCAGGACAATCCCCCCCATGGGAACACCAGGATTGGGAAAATTCACATTTCCAGCAAGATTGCTGGAACCTAGGTAATAAAGATCCCAGCTGCAAATGTTGGGTGTTAATTTGGCAGTGAGGATTGATGGACATTAACCCAGCCTGAAGAAGTTCTGTGAGCAGCTGGAGCTGCCACCCTGAGCTGGCTCACCCAGGCCTGGCTTCACACTCCTCTACCAGCAGCAAAATGTCCTACAGCTCATTTTATTAAGGACACTGAGGACTAATTCAGAATCAGTCCTAAGCCCATGTAACTGAACACATGATAATTATTGATTAATCTTTACTACAAACTTGGAGATGCCCATTTTCACCTCAAAAAATTACATCCCAGAGATGCCTTTTTGGGGCTTACCTAAAACAGAGGCCAGACAAAATTAAAAGAATTAAAAGCAGTTCTATTTATTGAAGGGGTTTCAGGTACATTTTGGGCAGACAAAGCCCCCCAGGGGTTACACCCAAAATTGATGATGGGTCTCAGGTTTTCATACTTTTATAACTTTGGGCCATTTGCATATTGGGGGTTCATCTTCCAATTACAGCTTCAGCTAATGAAGTAAGTTACCCCAAGTTTGCTCTCCCCCAACTCACTTTTGTTTCCATCTCTCAGGGCCTGAGGCAGTGAGGTGTCCTTGATTGCCAGGCCTGGAGAGGAATTGTTGTGTCTGCCCCAAATGGGAAAGCAGCAGCTCACACTGCACGTGGAGTTTGGAGTTCTGCACTAAAGAACTGCAGGATTACAAATAGATGGAAAATAGAAAAGCTGAAATCCTAAAGCATCACCAGGACATGGGATCATGTGTGGTTAAATTTCAGCATGAACCCTCAGGAACTATGGGCATGATGAGCTATCAGATCTCTGTCAGTGCCACAGACAGCTGTTTCAAATTGTGTATTTTCCCCAGTCCTGGGCCAGGGATTCAACCCAAGCCTCCACACCCGTGATGTCAAGGAGGATACGCAGCTCCCCTGAGCCCCCACACAGCTCCCCTCACACGGTCTGAGCTGTGATTCTTTTGCAAATGACATAATTCTCTGAACAACGGTATAATAACATTGTTCTTTATTGCCAACAGCCACCCACAAATGCAAAAGACCTTGATCTGTGAGAGGTGGGAAGCAGCAAGAGCTCCCACCTAAAGAAAATAAGGCATTTAGCTTATAAATATAAAATGATCAAATAAAGCAATTAGTGCAGAATTGCACATATAGAGAGTGATTCACCTCTAATTGGGTTGTTCTCAAAGCAAATTAACTTTGAAATGAGGAATGTTAAAAAGATTTAAAAAAAAAATATGGAATCCTAATTACTGCAGGGAAAGGAGCTGGGGGAAGTTGAGCCCCAGAGCAGCACAAAAGAGCAAGGAAATGGTGCCACAAGGCCCACACCTGCACTGCTTTGTGGTTAAACACGAGGTGATCAGAGGGCTGGGGCATCTCTGCCAGGAGGAAAAACTGAGGGGTTGTTCAGCCTGGAGAGGAGAAGCTTTGGAGTGACCTGATGGTGGCCTTGTGGCTGAAAGGAGCTGCAGGAAAGATGGAGAGGGTGTTTGCAAGGCCTGGGGTGCCAGGACGAGGGGCAGTGGCTTCCCACTGCCAGAGGGCAGGCTCAGATGGGATCCTGGGGTGAAACTATTCCCTGGGAGGCTCAG
>QUSF01000067.1:1064678-1163578 GCA_003676055.1 Chloebia gouldiae | reverse complement strand
CCCCAAATCCCAGCTCAGCCCCAGCCCCACATCCATTCACGTTCCCCAGCACCAGCGCCAGGAATTGGATGTGATCCAATCCACACCTGCAGCAATTCTGCTCCTTGACTGCTCCGATTGCAGTTTGTACCTCTGCTGCTGCTGAAATTACGTTGCCTACGGCCCTCTATTGATGGACTGGTGAGGTAATTAAAAAGGAGGCTTTTCAGAAAAATCCTGTCTAAACATTGGGAGAAAAAAAATCCATATGAATACTCTTTCAGCTCGGAGAAGGACAGAGGAGAACATCCTCACAGTTACAATGATGTTCCAAAAAAAATCTATTAAACCGGGTAGTGCCACATATCTGATGTATTATGAATGTATTAATATGGAATTGGTTTTTTATAAATATTAATAAGAGCTAACATCTAAAGAAGGAGTCTGGGACTTACATTCTTAATTAATCCAAAATTCACATCACCTCTAAAAAATACATATGCATTTCTTTATGTTAGACCAATGCCTAGGAGCAGACAGTTGTAAAAACACCCACCAGAAATGAAGACAAAGAGACTCCCCTCTAATTCCTTCAGGCCCTGTCTTAGTTTTTGCCATGGTCCAAAGGAGCATAATTGCTCCAAAGAGAGAGACAGGCATGTTTGGTTCTGGGGGAAAATGATTCTCAGGTGAGAAGAGGACAGTTACTCTGCTTTTGTTTTCATCGCTGTCCCCATTCCTGTTCCATTCCTTCCACTGAAGTTTCTTCAGGTAGCTCATCCCCTAATGAAGCTTGGGGAAATTTCAAGTCTCTCTTTTCAAATATTTTCCAGACATAAAACATTTTCCTGCCAGTTGAATGCTGGCCATTGTCTAGAATTTCATTTCATTTCTCAAGGATGCTTTTAAATACCTCGTGAGGATGAGTTGCTCTGGATAATGCAGAAGCCCAAGCACAATGGCAAAAATTCCACCTTTAGTCGCCAGCTGCAATTTAGAATTCTGTAGCTCAGAAGAGCTGTTCCCATTAAATCGGGGCACAGCTTCACGTGGATATTTTATACTCACTTTAAAATGGGATGATATGGGCTTAACTCGGCTCAGTTGGGACCAAAAAATAAAAAGGCACTTGGTGTGTGACCAAAAATGGAACATCCTGCCTTCAGTGCACACTGTTTTGGAGCAGCTCACCCTGACAAAGGGCTCTGGGCATTCTCCAGCACCTTCCCTTAGACTCTCTGCTAACCAGCAAATACAGCAATTAAAAATAACACTATCGAAAAAATTCTGTTCTGCAGAGATTTTATGGGCATGAAACAGGTTATTTCTTCCACTAACACAAAATTGTAGCAGATGAAAGAAGACAGGAGGGCTAAATATTATAGATTAGAGGTTTATCAGCATTTATTAAACTCTCTGAGCCTTGGCTGCACACAGCTCAGCTGCTCAAAATTTCAGCCTCTGACCACACTGACCCACAAGGAATTTCCCTCTCATTAACATAAATCCAGTGTGGACACCTGAGAAGAAATAATAACTTCTTTGTGTCATTATTAAAGGGATTACAGAGACACTATTATTGCACAGTGTTTTACTGCTAAATGATTTTAAGAGCGGCCTTATAGATCTTTCTCCATTCATCACTAAGATAAAATACTAATTACAGTAGGAAGGGGTTCAAGTGAATGTGGAGCTTCTCTTGGAGGAAAAGCAAGGTGTTAAATTATGAGCTGTTCATGGAGAGCAAATATGCTGGGAAAGCCTTAATCTGAATTATGTCACTTTATTCACACTTTATACAGCCCTGGAGTTACACAAAGGATACTCCAACAGCAGCTGCTTTCTCAAAGGTTTGGTACCTCATGCTTTTCATACCCACACGTAGATTTTTGTATTATTTCTGTGAACAGACAGCACACAAAGAACTTGAATTTATCAACTTCCCATAGCATATGTGCAAGTATTGCACAGCTTTATCCCTGCACCACCCCAACAACCACCATCGTTCAACAGCTCCTGGCTCACGGGAATCCTGAGCAGCAACACAAAGGAGTCACATCTAATCAAGATTTAAATGTTAAAAGTTATTAAACCACTATATAAGTGAATTTAATACAAACTGAACGCAGCAGAATGAAGCCTTTTATTTTTTTTTTCTTATTTGGTCAGCTACTAAATTTCTAGATACGTTTTATTTCAGGCAAATGCAGGATTTGGTGTTTAAAAATTAAATTCTCCCTCTGCGTGAGTCAGTGCCTCGTTAACGGGTGACCTACTTCGCCGGCAGCCCCGCATTGTTTCGCTCTCCGCTCCCCATTGATCACATTTTTGCTGCAAGCACAATCTTCAAGACCTTCCTCCTGGGTTCACATTTAACTCATCTCCTGCATTTTTCACGGGTTATTCTAAAAGGCACTTTCACGCTCTCACCCCACACAGAAACTGATGCCTTTTAGATGCCAATTGAAACGTTCTCCCCGTGCTGTCCCTGTCCTATTATGCCTAATCCAGTCCCTTGTTAGAAGTGCATTCAAAGGCATTTATGAGGCAGGAATACATAAAGATCAGTTCATCAAACCTGATGCTTGGAATTTACAGACACTTAAACATTGTACTTTCTATCAAAACCTGTCACATAATTAAACATGCACATCTGAGGGGGAACGAGCTCCATGACAGCGTTTTAATTCATTATCTCCACAGATCCTGGCACTTCCTGAGCTCTTGAAGGCGCATTTGCCTTCATATCAGATTGCCCATATCAAACAAGGCAACGAGGAGAGCTGGAGGAACTGGGGAAAAATCCTCTTAACAAGCTTTCCTCCCAGCCAGTCAGAGCATCAGCACCAGGGAATAATCCTGTATGGGAATATTCCCCCCTGGATAGAGAGCCTGGACTCGGTATGGGGTGGGGATGTTCATACTAAAACACTAATTTAAAAAAAAAAACCGGTCAAAAAAACCCAACTAAATTCCTTTTAATTCCTGTTTGGCTTCTTTACGAAAAGTTCAACAGTGATATTATTCGGAAAGCAAATAAACACAACCCAGGAACCACCAAATCTCCATTCTTCCAGGAACTGCCCCATCCCTAGGAGGGTTCAAGGCCAGGTTGGAGGGGGCTGTCAGCAACCTGTTCTAGTGGAAGCTGTCCCTGCCCACATTAGGGGGGTGGAATGACACGATCTTTAATTTCCTTCCAACCCAGGCCATTCCACAATTCAGTGATTCCACTGAATGTCCAGCTTTTCACTCTTTCAGGAGGTGAGGAATGGGGTAGGACTCCACATCCCCACTGAGACTGCCCGAGATTGAGCTGGGAGATAAAACCTGTTGTTGTTTGCAATTCCTACTGTAACTTCAAAGAGATCACTTCACTCCAGTGTTGCTTTCTGTTTTACTCCATCAACAGTCCCTTAGTAAAGTCTATTGACAAATGAGACTTGGAACATTTCTCTGAGATTCCTCTGAAAACTGTTCCTGGTGATCTTTCTGAGCCACAATTAGGGTGAAGGCTGGCACTGCAGCCATCACAGGGCCCATTCCATCTGCTAAATGCCACTTTCTTAAATTTTTCTAATGACCTTTTTATGTCTTTCTGCCTTTCTCTCCTTGGTATTTCAACAAGATGCCCAGAGTCTCTTAGGAGAAAAGAGAACTGAATACTTATTTTGTAGCACTTCAGAGAAGTGGTCTCCAGAACCCCTCACCTCTACACCTCTGGAGACAGAGCTAAATGTCACCAAGGAATCTCTCATCTCTTGAGGCAAATTAAGCAGAGGTTGCACATTTGACAGCTGCCATTCAAACTTCCAAGGGATCTTTTCTCCCCAACTTCATCTGACAGTTTTTACTCTGCTGAGCTCCCCACAGGACAATGCCACCCACTGCGGTGGCACCAAGTCCCAAATCCTAAAGGAATGTCACAGTCATGCCAGAGGCAGGACTGAGGGAAGGACACCCTGGACCTGCTGCCGCCCAGTTCATCAGGTCACAGGCGCTGATTCTTGTACAAAATTCCATTTCCATTACCACACAATAAGTTTCACTTCTTTTAAATGTTCATTTCCAAAAGAAAATCACTTTCCAAAGACACTGTAAAACCCATGCTTTTAATTGCTATTTTCAGTTTCCTAACTTTGCAGGCGTTAAGACTGTTGTTTAACTCTTACTGAGCTCTTTTTCCTTCTTTTGTTGCACGGGGTGATTGCAAGGCAGAACAAGAAACACCCTCTCCCCCACTGAATGTGTCCTGCTCACTCTGAACTGTGCCTGCTCTTACCAAAGGAAGTTACTTCACACTTCAAGACCTTGAAATTCAGGAAGCTCAGCCCCGAGGGGTGATACAGTGGGCTTTTTCCTGCTTGACTTTTGTACCAGACAGCACCAAGAACATGCAGCTCCTCCAGCAAAACCAAGGAGGCAGCTTCATCTCCTGCCCACATTTACTCTGGAACAGAAGTTACACTTAGCACCTGATAGGCATAATTGATAGAACCTTGCTCTCCTGCCTACTGTCATTAGGAATTATCCGTGTCCTGAATAAAGTGATTGAATTTGCCATGCTCTGTCCCACTCCTGCAATGCATCTTCATCTTGTTCGCATTCATTTCCAAAAATTAATTTAAAGAAAAATTATGAAACAGAGCTCATACCACATTCCTCATTTCCTTTCTGTGTGTCCTTACAGGTCTGTTGAAATAATACCAGCAGAGGTTTTTAACCAGCTGGTTGGTAGCACCTCTGGAAAGTTAATGCCCACTGAAGATGTTAAGTGATGTGACTGAGACAGGAAGCTGCAGGAGAATTTTCTCTGGGCTCTCTGCTCGTCCTTGAAAACAATTTCTGTTAGGGACGTTCTGTGCCTGCTAGTATACAAACCAAATTCATATATTTGCAAATGATGCAAAGGTTTCTTCTGGTGATTACTCCATCCTAGGAGTGCCCTTGGCAATCTCCCCTTGCAGAATATATAGCTCAGCCTGCAAGTGCCAGGGTGACAAAGCTGGAGCTCACACTAATGTGGCAGATCAATCACTTGACTGAAAGATACACAGACACGGAAAAGGTGGTTTATATCTGTCATATTCAAGGGTAAACTTGCAGCACTTGAGAAGACTGCTCAGATAACTCTGCACAGCAGACAGTGTTGCTGGCCTCGGTGTCTAATCAAAAGAAAAATATGTTGTCTTTTTAACAATACCAACAGTTTTGAGATTCCTCAGAGCAGTTAACCCATGGGCAGTGATCAAAGGCATTTGAGAACTAACTCAGATGATTGAAACCCCACGATGTAAATTTTAGTCATTGAAAAGTCAAGCTGAGCCATCAAACAAAAAATAGTGTCTCTATCCTGACATATCAGGGAATAGACATTGTACTTTCCAGGTGATAAACTACAGGAGAACACAAGCTTCCAAGCAGGAGAAACCTTCAGGCTTTATCCTACAGCCTGCATACATCAATGGGAAAGTTCAGACAAACTTTATTTTAGGGTGTTCGGAGTTGAAGGTCATGCTGCATATCACCAGGATGAAAAATT
Source organism: Chloebia gouldiae (assembly GCA_003676055.1). Classification (NCBI taxonomy): domain Eukaryota; kingdom Metazoa; phylum Chordata; class Aves; order Passeriformes; family Passeridae; genus Chloebia; species Chloebia gouldiae. The sequence goes on along the minus strand of QUSF01000067.1, from coordinate 1,158,057 downwards.
CTTATTTCTCCTGGAAAGTTCCCAAATAACATCTTGTGAGTGATGCTGCAGTTGTCTACCCTGAAATAAAGACACAACACAGGGTGTGAAATGGGTGATCTGAGCACCCCCCTCTACCAGCAAGGACTGAGAACCTGTTGAACAGAAACCAAAGGAAATGGCTCCATCAGCATCCGTCTTTCAAACAAAAGCTGTTTTGAATGGTAGCATTAACAGAAATTCTCTTTGTAGGGATATTTCTATTTTTTTTTCTTTCAAACTTCGGGCCATTTGCAGTGTCAGCAGCAGAGACAAGGGAGCCAGGGTTGCAGGGCTCTCTGTACTATTTTTTTCTGATAAGGGAAAAAGGGAACAAGGTAATGCTGCCTCACGGGAGTCTGTTTTCATTCCCTCCTCCTGCAGTAACCCCTTCATTTCCTGGCCTGTTCTGCCACATCTGGAAAAGTGCAGATGTCAAAATCTTGTATCAACCAATTCCTTGAGAATAGTCAGGAAAGAGAAGAGAGAGAGCAGCAATACTACAGGGTGCAAGCCTTTAGCCTCTGCTCTGAGCTTGCAGCAAACACCTCCAGGGGACAGGAGGGGACAAGGTAAGGAGGGAAGTGGGATGGAGTAAGGAGGAATGTGGGTGGCTCCTACTCCTCTGTCCTTTAAGTTCTTTTTGACCACTGTGGTTTAGAGAAGCATTAGAGAAACAGAATATTGAGAGTATTGGGTCCTTTCTTGGTTTGGTGCATATCACCAAAAAGGACAATCAGCAGCTGTTAAATTCCACTGCAGTTTGCCACCTTTATTATTCATTATTTAATAAAGCTTTTTGCTTTATTAAGAAGGACTGGCTGATACCCCAGTGGTGGAACATGACCTACAGGACATGGAATTGGTGCTATTTGAGTGAATTTGCCTTAAAACTATTCCCATTTAAAGCTATGTCTCTTAAGAACCTCATGTTGCTGTTCTGGCATCAGTGCAAAAAACATTAAATTACCACAAACCCTCCTCACACCTGAGGGAAAGCCCAGAGTTTTGGGGGGTCTGCAGGATGTGGAGTGCCAGGTTAGATCTTCCAGTTCTGACCAGTGGGAAAGTCTTCAAACTGGGAAGGCACAGCAGACAATGACTGCTGTAGATACCGAGGACAGACAGATGAATGAAAATCTTGTGGGATCAACAACTTTCCACAGAGAAATTAATTAAAACACCCACATTAATTGATCAGGTTTCCCACATGCACATGCTGTAACACAAAAAATAACTTCGAGAGCAAATAGTCAAATAAAAACCTTTTAAACCTCTTCCAGTATCTGTATTTTTCTTTGTTATAGTGACCTCCAGAGGTACCAGGTAACAACTGAACTTCCCAAGTCGGAAATGAGAGTTCACTCCCCCAATTTCATCACTGCAGCTCGGGGCTGTAGGAGATAATGGGTTTTATATGGGAAGTGCAAGATGGAAATTCCTTTGGGGAGAGGGCAGAGAGAACCATCTGCCTGCAATTCGTGCAATTTGTGCTGGATTTAATCAATACCTGAGGGTTTCTCCCTGAGGGCTCGCGGAGCATCGCTCATCCCACCCACGGCCAGTGACCCCACTCCCCACGCTGGATCCGTGCCTTGTGAGCTTTTTTCTCTGCTCCTCAAATAAATCTGGGTAATCCCATCATCCCAGTTCTATCATTCTATTTTGGAAGCCTTCTCCACAGCCTCAGGTCAAATGTAGCATTCTCTTGAGGGTCTGTGCTGAAAACCACAGAAAGTCTAAAATTTCAACCAAAAAACAGAGAAAATCTAAAATTCTCAGGGTTCCTGTCACTACAGGACACGTGAAAGCACGACGTGAGCTGCTGCTATTGCAAAGGTGAAAAAGAGGAAGTTAATTTCCTGACTCCAGCATTTATACTTTTCCAAAGGTGACAGTGGATTTTAGGGTGAACGTGCCACCTCTCCAATGACATTGGACAAACTACCAGTGCATCAAATTTCTCCGCCTCTATGGAGGAATGGTAAACAACAGATTGTTTACAGAAAGTTGTGTGAGAAAGTTCTCTACAAGAATGTAAACTCAGAAGGCTTTAGAAAATCTTAAGAAGCAGGACAACAGGTTCCAACATCTGGGCTGTGTCATCACCTTTCCCTCCAGCGTGGATCCTCACCACTTCACAGGCAGGTTCTAAGCAGGCTGCCAGCCCAGCCTCTGATGTGATGGACAGATTTGTACAAGGTAACAACAGCAGACCAGGCTCTGTCTCTGCACAAAACATTGTGGTGTTTCAGGACAAGGGATGAAGTTATCTGCCAGGCTTTCCTCCTGTCAAGGAGCTGGCCTGGTGCCACCAGTGCCTTCAGCACAGTCACCTCCAGCCAGGGGAGCGATGCTCCTGTGGATGCACAGACAGGATAGCAGCACAAGGGATCCTCACTGCAGCTCCTCCCACAGCCACACAATTCCATCCATGTTAGCTGAATGGCATTAACAGCCTCCGTGGGCACGAGAATATGGCAGGCTGCATTTGGGTCCACTTACTAACACAGTTTTATTTCCCAATCTAATTCCCCATCCAGGATGGTGTTTATGAAACAACTCATTAAATCCTCCATAACTGCATTACTTTATTCCAGTTAAAATTGCAGACATAGCCTGGTTTTATGCAAACAAATACTTTCGGAGTTACTTCGAGCTCCCAAGTACACTAATTAAATCTGTCACATGCACAGTGGAACTTTAAATTATATTTGCTTGATCCTTGAGCAGTAAATGGTGCCTTGAACTGAGTATACAATGAATGAAATCACATTCCTTGGTCTGTTCAGGGGAAAGGAAGTGGGAATTCTGAATCATCCTCAATTCAATTCTCTGCTGGTTTTTTTTTTTTTGAATCAAAGACAACGCGCTGGATGAGCACTACCCAGGCTGAGTGTTTGCAGAGAATGTTCTATTTCATGTGGGCATTCCAGAGCGTGCTGGGAACAGGATGAGACTGGAAAGGACAGAAATTGGGCAGGACATGCTTTGTCTTCTCTCACTCAAGGTGGGCAGAGGGCTCAGCAGGTGTTCCTTCAGCAATCCCACCAATTCTATTTCCAAGATGCCACTTCTCCAAAATCCATGCAGACCTGTTCCACATGCTTCAGCTGACTGAAAAGCTACATCATGGTGGATTTTGTCTCAGAGGCTACAAAATCAGGGAATCATGGCTGGAAAAGACCTCCAAGATCACCAAGTCCAAATTTTGTTGGACTTTTTTTGACATGGACAGAAACAAGAGAGGTGGAAGAGAGGCAGAGAGGGGTGATGCAGCGCCTGAGCTGTGGCACCTGCTCCTGCAGCACCAGCACCTGGGACACTCCCAGATCCTCCTCTGGGATTGACCCTGCTCCCTGCCAGCCTGGCTGGGCATGGGGGACTCAGGGCACAGGGAGTCCCTTGGTTCTAGGGTTAATTCTCTCTGTGAATGTACCCTCAGGGGAGGAGCTCACCAGGGAACCCCACCAGGTACCTGTACTGGCTCCAAACCCTGCAGCCACAGGAAGAACCGTCCCACAGTCTGGCCCAGCAGCCTTTCCTCTGCGTGCAGAAGCTCTCACTCACTCTAAACACTTTATTAGTGTTTGGGGAATAGCAGAGCATTGGAGTTAAAGTGGTGGCTGAGTGGGAAAACACTGCACATTTCTTAGCTTTAATAGTAAGAGTGGCTGGGAACGGTCTTTAGCTCTATTACAGCAACATGCATTGTGTTTACCAGGGGCACGATGTATTCCTGATTACCCCGTGTTTCTGGGAGGCCAGCATGCATAATTCATGGGGGAGACTGACTCAGGACAGAAATATCCCTTTGGTTTATCACTGAGCTGCAAAAGACTTTTCCCTCCTGGTGCTTGTGAGGCTCTTTAAACCAAACCCCTCACGCACTTCACTGTGTGCTCCCTGCAAAGCATTTGGCACGGCTTGCTCAAAATAAATAATAAATATCAGTACTCCTGTTGGGCAGGACCTCCCTCCCTCCTCTTTTGTCTTCCCTACCGTGTGTTATCTCCTCCTGGCAGGGAGCAGCCGAGGCCACGCTCAGATTTTCACCCTTCCTCCTCCTTCCCAGCCTGAGCACAAGGACCATCCCACCCTGGAGATGGGCGAGCAGGAGAGATGGGAAACAGCAACACTGAGTTGGCTTCAAGGTCCTCAAAGAGGGTGCAACAGGCACAACCAGGCCTTAACTTCTATTTTTTGGTGTTTCCTCCCTCAGAACCGCACTCCTGCACTCGGTGGAAGCTCAGCAAGGCAGAGCTGGGTCAGGTTGAACTGCTTGGCTCTTCCTGCACCAGCAGGGTCCCAGTGATGCCTTGGGAAGGCTGAGCTAGAACAGAGACCAGACAGAGCTAAAGAATAAACCAGGGATTTATTAAAAAGCCTCAATGGATCCACCTTGGGCAGCACAAGAGCCCAGCCAGGGCTACACCCAAGATGAACCAAAATGGTCACAAAATGGACAACCAGTCATGAGGTCTCTCACTTTTATCAGTTCTGCTCCATTTGCATATTGGAGTTAATTGCCACATTACAGCTTTAGGTTATGAAGTCCCATCCTTATTGTTTTTCTCTCTTCAGTCCATGTTGTTTCTGCTTTTGGGCCTGAGATTTGGATCATTTGTTCTTGGCCCCCAGCTAGAGAAGGAATTGTTTTGTCTCCCTGCTCTGTGCAGAAAGCTCACCATCCCCTAATATGAAGCTCAGAAGTGCACACTAAAGCAGTACAGAATCTGAAAAATATAAAAGCTAAAACTTAAGGTATCACCCACAGCTCCTGATTCTTCTCCAGGTGAGGAGGGGGAAAACCTGTCTCCTTGCTGAGGAGCTGATCAATCCCTACCAGCACTGGTTTCCTTTAATGCATTTCCAAAGGAGCTGAAGGATCACAGAATCCCAGAATGGTTTGGGTTGAAAGGACCTTAAAGGCCGTCCCATTCCACCCCTGCCATGGGCAGGGACACCTTCCACCGTGCCAGGCCCTGCCCAACCTGGCCTGGAACATTTCCAGGGATCCAGGGGCTTCTCTGGAACCTGTGCCAGGTCCTCCCCACCCTCCAGGGAAGGATTTCTTGCACAGCCCAGCTCTGCACACAGCCCTGGGCTCTCCCAGACCCCATTCCTGCTGGACAGGGCACAGCCAGAGCTGCCTCAGCACACAGCAATCCCAAGGAAGTGGTGATGCTCAAACACAGCTTTTCCCTCTAGGCCTTAGAACTCCACAATCCCGTATCCAAATAATCCTTTCAGCTCATAACATATTTTTAGACATCCCATTAATATTTAACGAGACAGCCCACAGCAAGTTAGATAGCACAGCAATTAATTTTTAAATGCTGACATTTATTACAGCATGTAAGCGCTACCTAACTTGCTGTGGGCTATCTGGATAAATGTCAGTTAAATATCTAATAATTCCTTACAATTTAATATGAACATTATAAAAAAAAAGCCCTGTAATTATCCATTATTTTTAAAGTTTGATTGAGATTTTAATTTGGGCATTTAGGTTTCTCTCTCACCCATCCCTGCTTCAGCCTCTGAGGCGAACTCATTTTTGGTAATTAATTTATACATTGATTAATTTAGTTTCATCTAATGTTTAAATCCATGCTTGGAAGGGCCGAGATACAGCAGAAAAAAAAACTGATTAATGTTGCAACAGGCTGGGGGGACACCCAGCAACATGAGAGATGGACCTGGCATTCCCAAAGGGAAGGGACAGAGAGGACCAATGAAGAATATGCAGGAATTAGCTTTGGGAACCACCCGAGCAGGGCCAGGCTGAGCCTGCCCCACATCCCAGCTGCCATTCCAGGTAAATTCCTCACACCTGGATCACAACAGAGGTGTTGAGAATTCATTAACAGCTTTGGCAACCAGAGGAATTCTTCGACTGGAATTCAAACAAAAGATTTTTTTCTTTGACAGAATAATTTATTTTAAACAGAAGGAAGAAAAACTTCAAATTTGTAACTCTGAAAACCTCCCTTCATAGTAGTTCAAGGCAGCCTCTTCCCAACCCGGTATGAAGGGGTTTCCCTGTCACAATATGGGAACAGAAAAGATCATTTCTGCCCAAAAACTGCAGCTCAGAAGCAGCATCTTTTCCTCCCTGAGTGGTTCTCTGCTTCCATGAGCAGCAGATGCAGCTCCTTGCCCCATCCCAGTGCTCACAGAGCCTGATCCTGCACAGCCCCTTGTCCCACCACAGCCCGGGGTGTAAGGAGCCACTGAGGCTCCGTGGGAAACACACTGCTCTAGAAACAGCTCTGCTTGTACCTCATACATTTCCCTGTCATTTTTATTCCCTGGGTATTTTATTACTGAGGGATATTTGCATGAAAATAGAATCTTTGTTTCATAAGAATTCATCTGCTCCTGTAATGCGGTCCTGGAGGAACTGACAATGAATGAACAAGCTGCATTTCTCATGTTCTCACATACACACAAAAAATTGCCAATTATTTAAATTATTGTATCTTTTGGAGGCTTAATTTTCCTCCATGAATTTCCTGTTCAATCAATGCCACGGTAATCCTGAGCTCTGAGTGGGAGGAAGGTACCAAGTAGTGGCTGCATGCACCTGACAGGAGATTTTCCAGGGGGCTCTGGGGTTGGAAAATCTCTGTGTTTACACTGCACAGCAGCTGTGACAGGACAGGGGTGACAGGAACAGCAGGAGCTTCAGGATGGGACGTAAAGAAGAGAAATTCAAGGGCTTGAGTTTTTTTCTCTGTATCAAAATCTCTGGAAACATCCTTTCCCCCTCCCAAGAGAGGTCTGTGCCCTCAGGGCAATGGGTGTAAATGAGCACATTCCAGTTTTTCATAAAAATAGATTACTTTGGGGAGGCTGCCCATAACAACACACTTCTCACATGCTTCAGTTCGCAAGGTTTTAATCAAGATTTTCTTTGAGATGCTTCCAAAAACCTTCACAGAAATATTGTATTTTCCAAAGGCTGCAGGAAGAACACTTGTAATTGGAAAAAAAAAAAAGCAATATCAGCTTAGGAAATGAACCTGGTAAAATTCCCAATTAAAATTTGTTTTAAAAACCAAACAAAACTTTACAGAGAAGAAACCAATCCTCATAGAAAAGGAGAAGGTTCAGATTCACTAAAAAAAACTTAAACTTGTCACCTTGGTTTGCCATCCCTTCCCTTCTCAAGGACAGGTGAGGGAGGCTTTAAGCAGCACCATGGGGCTTTCCAGCCACAGGACCATTCCCATTAATTTTTCTTCCAGGAACCAGAGTAAATAAGATGAAAACCTCAGTCTGTGATGCTTCTGAACAGGCATTCTGTTCCCTTACCCTGGTTTAATTGGAACAAATGTACCCATTTAGACCTACATATCTTCCAAATTTCCAGTGTCTCCTGCAATTCACACCAATCTTTTATCACTTGATAAACAATCAGGTTCTTGACCTGCCTAATTCTGCCTCGCTTGCTCCCAGGCTCTCCAGCTCCTGAGCCATCCAGCTTGTGCACGTGTTCATTAGCTCCATCCATTTCAGCTGTACGACCTAATGGACCAAAAAAGCTGCAGGAATGCTCCCTCCCAGGGCAGGCTGTGAGGAGGGAACCTGCAGAATTCCCTTCTGCAGACACAGCTCAACAGGCACACGGGGCAGTGACAGAGCCCAGCTCACCTCCCTGGATGAGGCTGCAAATTCTGGGCTTTTCTGTTCACATTTCCCCTTCTCCTTGTGTCAGTTCAGTTCTCCTCATTTGAAAGAAAAACCAAGTACATGGAAAAAGGAACAAACAGAATTAATCCAAAAACACAGATTAAAACCAGCTTCGCAATTGTGGTGTAATGGAGGTGCTTGGGGGCAGCAATAAAGGAGATATTAAGTATACAATGCTGGAGTATAAAATTTCAATAGCTAAATATCAGCTCCTGTTCTCATTCCTTCCAGTTGCCCAAAATATGTCTGTGCCCTGTTTCACTTCCACATGCTGAATTATGCATCTCCAGGAAGAATTTCTCCATGGAAAGGGTGGTGAGACAGTGGAATGGGATGCTCAGGATGGAGGCATCCAAGGAAGGACTGAACTTGGCCCTCAGTGCTCTGGGTGGGGACAAGGTGGGAATTGGCCACAGTTGGACTCAATGACCTTGGAGGCCTTTTCCAACCTCGACGATTCTGTGATTTTATGCATTTAAAAAAATACCATGAAAGCAAGCACAGCCACTGGCATGGACAGAGCATTTGGCTGTTGGTTACCAACAGGGCAGAGCCAAAATCAGCAGCACCCCATTGGAGCTGGGGGGGCTGGAGAAGCTCCTGCCACAATGGGCACTGCTGAGGAGCTGAAATGCAGCAGTGGCAGTGGCAGGGTTCATCTGATCCTCTTCATCCTGATGGGTTTACCTAAAACAGAGGCCAGACAAAATTAAAATAATAAGAATCCGTTATATTTATTGAAGGGCCTCCAGTTATATTTTGGGCAGACAAAGCCCCCCAGGGGCTACACCCAAAATGGATGATGGGTCATGTTTTCATATTTTTATAAGTTGCATATAGGGGGTTCATCTTCCAATTACAGCTTCAGCTAATAATGTAATTTACCCCAAGTTTGCTTCCCCCCAGCTCACTTTTATTTCCATCTCTCAGGCCCTGAGGCAGTGAGGTGTCCTTGATTGCCAGGCCTGGAGAGGAATTGTTGTGTCTGCCCAAAATGGGAAAGCAGCAGCTCACACTGCATGTGGAGTTTGGAGTTATACACTAAAGAACTGCAGGATTACAAGTTTATGAAAAATAGAAAAGCTGAAATCCTGAGGCACCAGTCCAAATTCCACCCTGCCGTGGCCAGGCTCACTCCCAGCTGCCTCCCTCTGATTTCTCTGATTTCCCACCAGCCTCCCCCTGCTCGCAGGGCCGTGATAAACCAGCAGCAGGCTTAACCTTTTCCAAAGGGCATCCCCCTCATCATGCACCATTTCCAGCACTTCACAGAGCACATCCCAGAGGACTGGGAGACGAGGCTGTGTGAGCAATAACCTTTGAAAGCCTCTGAGTCTGTCGGGCCCACAAATTACTAAATTAATGGTCGGCCTTACCTTTGGAAAAGGCAAACAGAGGGAACAAGGAATGTGAGCAGTCAGCTCGAAGGGAATGAGAGCCATTTCATGCATCTCTCCTGTCACTGGACTGTTTAATTTCAGCAAAGGATTCACTGAACTCTGATGGAGAGCAGCAGCTGCCCTGGGATTCGTAAGATGGATCTGACACAGGAAAACATGTTTCCTGCTGTAATCCAGATTAATCACCCTGTCCATGTCTCAGGTCCCCTCTGCCACTTGCTGACAAAGACTCCACAGCTCTGCAGCTGCTGCTGCCTCCTCCTGGGAGAGCCTCCCTCTTACTCCAGAGGGGACCAGTAACAATGGGTAGATGTTGGTATGCACTGAAAGCCTTAATAATGCAATTCCAGCCTAACAGAAGTTGCTGCATGTGCTGCCACATCCTGCATGTGTTCACCCACTGCCTTTGGAAAACATGGAACATGTAGAATAGGAAGAAGAAATGGGAGTGTCTGTCTCTTACTTGCTTCAAGGTCCTCAAAGAGGGTGCAACAGGGACAACCAGGCCTTAACTTCTAATTTTTTGGTATTTCCTCCCTCAGAATCCCATTACTGCACTCAGTGGAACCACAGCAAGGCAGAACTGGGTCAGGTGTGAACTGATCCTTAGAGCAGGCAGAGCATGACCAGGAAAAACCCCATCCTACCTCAGCCACCCAGAGAGGAAAACTTCTGGTTAGGTATCAAGCAATCCCAGGGGACAGTCATCCCCAGCCAGCAATGCTTCAGCAGAGCGTGGGCAGCAGGTACAAGAGGAAATGGCCCCAAGCTGTACCAGGAGAGGTTTAGATGAGATATTAGAAAACATTTTTTTCACAGAAAGGGTTGTAAAACATTGGCACAGGCTGCCCAGGGCAGTGGTAGAGTCTCCATCCCTGGAAGTGCTCAAAAAACATGTGGATGTGGCACTTGAGGTGGCTTGTGGTGAGTATGTGATGGTCTTGTGGTGAATATGGGTTGATAGTTGGATTTGATGTCTTAAAGGTCTTTTCCAGGATTCTATGATTCCACTCTGGATGTTCACTGACAGACCCCTCTGCTGCCAGCCCAGCTTTGGGAACATGTTAAAAAACTTCATGGTGGCACGGGGTAAGAGAATAAGCACAGATCAAGGTAGTTCTCATTGTTTTCAAGTTGTTCTGTTATTTTCAGTGATTCTGAAGGCTGCCCACATCACCTGGCTCAAAGGAAACCTGTCCCTCTCCACTGCCTGTGATTCATCAGCACCTCTCTCCAAAGGAAACACAGCACCATGGAAATGGATAAATACATGAAGATCTGCAAAATGTATGTTGTAATTCACCAACAGACTCAAATCATCGCCAGGAGCCTCTTGGTTCTGACAGTGGTTTCCCTAAGGCTGTTCAATTGTACACCGTGAGCTACAACCCGAAAATCCTGAGCTTGAGTCTCTGTGGGGCACAGGAAGGGGCCAGAGCTGCAATTTAAACACTGCACGTGCAGACTGCGGCTCCAGGATGAATTCTGAAGGTGAGGACGGGACGGGAGGTGTGGCACTGATGGCAGGGCTGCGTGGGAGGCACTGTCACATCACCTGGCACGGCAGTGACGGCTACAACCGGCTCCTTCAGGGCTCCTCCGAGCAGCTGCTGGCATCCGAGCCACATGAAATATTCACTAGCCTGTTAGAGTCTCACAGTCAAAGAGCAGCCACTGCAAAGCCAATATAAACAGCAAAAAAAAGAGGAAAAGTATCTTTAAAGAATATGTTTTTAGGAAGTATTTTGGGACTTGTGGAAGTTTCTGGGTTTTTCTGGGTACGTGTAAACACGGGTACTTGTGAGCAGCTCACGTGAGTCACTTGGCCATCCCGGATTCCCTGGATGATGGACCTGGTGCCATATGTGGGGTATTTTTTCCCAGATGCACTTTATTCCACCCTTGTCCTCAGTCTGGGTGACAACTGAGTGCCAAGGCTCTTCTCACACCAGACACAGGAAACTCTTTGGATTCAAACTAAACTTTCTCTGCCCAAATCCATTGCCAGCCCTTCCCTGCACCTGATTAATTGTGCTGATCACTTCACCTGGTGCTAATCAGAGCAGTGAAATGTTCCTCATTGTTAAACAGAGTGATTAATTACCAGGACTGCCAGGGAAGTCTGCCACCAGCAGCATAAATTCACAGAGGGTGTTTGGAAGCGTTTGCCAGTGGCAGAGCCTGAGGAGTAAAATATTGCCTTGTTATTTGTCTTCCTCCATCACATGGCAAGAACAGCAGCCACTGGAGAGGGAGCTCAGGCCTTTGTTGATTTAAATTATTGTGAAAGCAGCAGTACAACACAAGGATTTATTTTTATAGATTTGATTCAATGAGAACATGCCAAAAGCTGTCCCCGAGGCCACGGTGAGCTGTGGTGACTCCTCAGGCCCAGCACTGTGTGATGGGCCTTACAGCACACTCAGGCTCCAGCACTCCCACTCAGAGCACCCAAATGTGCAAAAAAATTTGAAACTCAAGTAAGGCTCAAAGTCCAACTCAGAGAGCAGCTACAACACAATCCCCAGTAAGAAAAACCACTGTAAAAGCTGATGTTTAAGCCCATTTTCTTTACTCTGGTTTGGGAATCAAGTAAAGAAATTACTGAGGAAATTATTTTTCCAAATCTGTACCTAACAGAAACATTCCCTTAAATTTGAATTTTGTTGTTTCATTTGAAGTGGCAGATTTGCCTTTGCTCATCCTTGGTTACTTTTTGCATATATATGCACACAACAGAGTAAAATCCTCGTTCCAAGAGCAGACACCCTAAGAGGAGGAGGAGGAGGTGTCTGCTGGCAGCTGTTGGAGCATCTGGTCCTTTTTAACCAACGAGTTCCTTCTCATTCCAGGAGATGGTGGAGGCAACAACATGTGTCTCTGGCTGCTGCCTCTGAACTTCTGCATAAAACCATCAAAGTCATTTTCTCATCTACACCTGGAACAGGTGTGTGAGACCTTCCAGCCACGCTCCAATCCTTACTAAACCCACAGCATCCCCAGAGGTGACTTTGTCCTTCAGAATCCCTCAGGCCTGAGCACAGACTGACAGACAGAGAATCCCAGAATGGGTTGGAAAAGATATTGAAGCCCACCCATTCCACCCCCTGCCATGGGCAGAGACACCTTCCACTATTCCAGGTTGCTCCAAGCCCTGTCCAGCCTGGCTTTGGACACTTCCAGGGATCCAGGGGCAGCCACAGCTCCTCTGGGCACCCTGTGCCAGGGCTTTCCCACCCTCACAGGGAAGAATTTCTTCCTAATATTAAATTGGAATACTCAGTTTGAAATTCCTTCCTTTCCCTGGAGCCCAAAAGCCTGCCACCAGCAGTGTCCACATGGCAGTCCTTGGGCACAGCAGTGCAGCTGAGCTCCCACAGCAACAGGGAATCACTAGATGGTATTTCCACAAGGACACTAAAAACCAGTGTCAGGAAAGACTAGCCCTGCCTGTAGGAACAGGCTCACAGTTCCTTAAGAAAAGCTCAATTCCAGCATTCTCCCTGGGGGAACAGTGTCCAGCAAACATATTTCTGAGCCTGAGTGTGCTCTGAGCAAACAGGCTCTGCCTCATGCCCAGCTGCCTCTGCCTGCCGAGATGATGCACTGCTGCTTGCACACTTGAGGGAACACTGCTCATCCATCACCTGCCTGTCCCCTTCAGAGCTGTGGTTGGCTAAAAAAAAAAGCCAGCAGGCTCTGAGAGCCTTCTTGGGGGAATGACAGGTCCCACAGGCTGGGAGAAACCAGCCAAGGTTGTTTTGCTGCCTGTGTCAGGAAAATTACGGAAGGCGCTGCAGTCTGAACAGCTGGAGCCCAGCAGAGCTGCCAAGCATCCAGCTAGGCAGCAGTAACGGGTTTATTAAAACCCAGGCGGAAAAGCTGAAGTCCAGAGACCCAGTAAAGATCTTCTGAAACTTCCTGGGACACTGCCAGAAAGGCATCTTCAGGAGCAGCTGGAAAGAGAAGCTGACATGTGGTGTGAGATGAGCCCTTTGGGAAACTCTGCGTGCCCAAGGAGGCCGTGCCTGCTGGGCAGAGCTGGTGTGGCTGCTGGACACTGCCCTCCGAGCCAGACCAGCCTGGAGCATCCAGCCCTGCATCTGAAAGGGCTGGAATTCACTGTGAAGCTTTAAGAAGGAGCTGTCTTGCAGACAACTCGTTTGAGGATTTCAAGAATTCACAGATTAAATGGTTGTGGCTATGAATGAACACAAAATATTGCTTTGTTCTGCAGTTAGATAGGAATTTGCTTGTACACCAGTGCCAGGAGACTGTGGTAATTAAGTGGTTGTTTGGGCTGGAGCTCACCCAAGCTATGAGCAGGGTTTTTGGAGAAAACCTACCCATTTTCTCAAAGCACCATCAGGATGTGAATAGGCCTTGATTACAGCCCAAGTCATAGAGGAAACCCCAGATTCTTCACAGGCTCCAGAGCTGCCCCACTGGGCTGGGTCCAAGAGGCAGCAGGAACAGATGATGGCCTTGGTCACATCCCCACATCACAGGAGGATCTGGATTATTTGAATGCAGGATAGTAGGACTCCTACTTGTGACAGAGTGAGAGCCATTTAAATGTTGTCATGCTTCAACAGTACAATGCTAAGTTGAGGCCATCTAAGTATTTTCCAGAACATTCATTTTTATCTCATCTCAAAAAGCTGAGGAGCAGGGACATACTACAGGGGCAGGCACAGCAGGAGATACATCCCTAACTTTTAATGGGAAAGCACATCCCTTCATGCCAGCTGCTCCTGACTCTTCTTCAGAGGCTGAGCTCACCATTTGCACAACATAATTCACAGTTGGACTCGATGATCCTCAAGGTCTTTTGTTCCACGAGGACTTCAGGCTGAGCACTTAGAGTGGGGTTATGCCCTGAGCAAGTGTCACAGTAAGAAGGAGGGTGATTCCATAGATTACTAAGCAACAGTTAATTCAGGTTTGTCCAAATCAGGCTTGTCAAATCTCCTGGGGTCAGAAAAATCAGGATATGTTTTCTGAATCACTAATCACCAGGAATGCTGCTCTGGTTGAACTACGGCTGTTTCAGCAGACTGGGACACCCCTGGTTCATCCCAGGATCCACCAAGTCTCATGTAAGAAGGATCAAAGCTTTCAGAGGTGGTCAGTCCCTCCCGTGGGATATGACACAGATGGAACAAGTTTTAAATGACATTTGCATCTTTCTTTCTTTTGCTTCTGACAGCAAAAGGACTTCCTGCTGTCAAAAAGAATTTCAAGTCATTTAAATCCACAGAAGAATTGAGGATTAAACGGTAGAAGTTGTCAGCCTGGTGTTTTAAGCTCATCCTGCCTCCCCCCTCCAGAAACTCCCGTGCAGTGCCTGAAATGCCTCCAGTGATTATGTTTGTAAGCACGGAAGACACAGCAAAAAAAAATTGATTACACAGTGATAATAGGAATATGCTAGATGTTTAGGTGTCAAATGAAACATAATTCTGAAGAATATTTTTGTCTTTAGAATAATACATCATCTTCCCAAACCGCCACAAGCTCCCCTGTTATTAATACTCTTCTGAACGACTACAATTGAAATGATAATGCGTTTCTAAATTAATATTGCATCTTCCCATTTCAGTATCTGATGAGCTGTATCAAAACTTCATTAAATCACTCCCTGTTTTGCCAGCTCCAGCTCATACTCGGGCCTGTGCAGCACATCTGCCTCCACACCAGCCCGTGCTCCGAGGCACGCGCCGCCAACGCCAACGTGTGATCAACTGCACTAATGGGACAAATAACAGAGCTAATGAGGTGGCTTCCAGGACATGACAAAAACATTTTAGGCTGCTAAATAAATATCAGATACAAAATTAGGAGGTGTATCAACAAATGATTTCATGATTAGCTAAGAGTTCTCTTTGGGAAGCTCCGTGGTGTTCCCCCAACAATTTCACGTTAGGAGTAATGAAATTGTTCTTGGAGCTTTGGCATTAAGGGGATAATCTTCCCTTTCTTTTAGGGGTACAGAACATTTAAAAACATTTCCAATATTCCAATGCACTTATTTTTATGCTGACTCCCACTATCCCAGTCACACCACCCTGCCCCATCAGGGAGACAGCCATTCCCATATCCCACCCAGCATCCTGCCCAAGGCTGCTGCCACCCCAAGCCTCCTGCCACCTCTCCCTGAGGGAAATGCCAACGCTTACACCCCAAAAACAGCACCAGGACAGTCTCCCCCGCAGCAGCGAGTTCTGCAGCCTCTCAGAATCAGCCAGGTTGGAAAAGAGCTCCAAGATCATTGAGTCCAACCTGTGACCGAATCCCACCTCATCAACCAGAAGGAGCTCCCTCAGCCCTGCCCTGGTGGCTCAGGTTTGAGTGGCAAATGAGAACTCAGCTGTAGGATCAAGTGAACATCCTTCAACAGGCAAGCCATTAGGTCAGGGTTAATTAATTAGAGAGCAATTTCAATAGTTGTAAAAAACCCCAGCACTGCCTCAGCCAGGCTCTGCTCTCCCCTTGTTTTTGTTTGTTGTTAGAAGAGGCTGCAGTTAAGCTCTGTGTGCCAAGGCAGGACTATACCTGGAGTTTAAATTAAACCAGTGTCTGCCAAGAGATGCAGCTAATTCATTTTAATTCTCATTTCAAGGAAGATGTCTCATTTCAAGTTTGAAACATAATTACTTGGTCAGAGCCCAGGAGACCTCACCACTTTCAAGTGAAGTGATTGTGATTTTCAACCTCCAGTTCAGGATTCTTGTCACCAAGATAACCACGAGGCATCAGTGATGTAACCAAACAAGTCTCTAATCTGAACATATTTACTCTAACACTTCAAGGAAAGGATTGCAGGGTACTCAAACATGACCACCACAAATCCCTACCTTCTTTTTGCACATCTGGATATTTGGAAACTTTTCTTCACCCAAAGGGCTGTCCAGCCCTGGCACAGCTGCCCAGGGCAGTGTTGGAGTCCCCATCCCTGGGGGGAATTAAAATCCACGTGGATGTGGTGTCGCTATTGGACACAAAGAGAGTACACAGATGTTTGGTAAGTTCAAAAGAGAAAAACGAGAAAGTTTATTTGAACATCTGGTATTTATAGAATTCCAGAGGTGACCATGGATTGGGAGATGGAATTACTACCTCTCTAACCACACTGGTCAAACTAGCAGTCCATCATTTCTCTCCTCCCACAAAGAAGAATGCAAAATGATCATTATTTACATGGACAGTGTGTGAGAACTCCAGTAGAAATATGTAAACAGATCAGAAGGCTGAAGAAGTTTTATAAGAACTTTAAAAATTTCAAAAGAACTATAAAAGAAAACTTCAGAATTTTAAAAATCAGGGCAACAACCTGGCACTTGGGAACATGGGTCAGTTGTGGTCTTGGCAGTGCTGGGGGAACAGCTGGACTCAATGGCCTTAGAGGGCTTTTCCAACCCTGTGATTCTGTAAGATTTTACAAACCCTTTCAGAAAGAACTCTCAAGGCTAATTTTTCTTTTAGAGACTCTTCCCCATGTCAGTGTTTCCCCTCTGCCCCAGGGGGGCATGCAGAGGAACGTGCAGCCTGGTTGATCCAGGCTCAAGGTCCCAGCAGCTCCAAGCAGAAAAAGCCATAAATCAATTTGTAGTAAGGACTAAAAATTGATTTTTCTAAAGTTGCTGTGTAGTGCAAGTTCGAGTGATGGGACTGAGACTCTGCAAAAAAATAGATCATCTGGTAATTTGCATTAATGAGGCTTAACATTAAGTGTTTGTCAGAGAGTGATTAAGAAACTGTGCACCAGTCTCCCATCCCCACCTCCAGCAGCAGCACAGACGTGTTATTGGGGTGCTCAAAGGCAGCAGAGCACCCACACAGCAGCCACACAGTAATTCCAGGCTGGTGCAATTGTGCCTTTCAAAATCCCACCCAAAGAGCCCCAGCCATCAGTTTTCCAGCCAAAATCCCTGCTAAGCAGACACAGCTTTCGATTTCCCATTCAAAATCTCTGGTCCCAAAGAGCCGTGGCCACCACTTTCCCATGCAACAGTGCAAAGCTAAAGCCATTCCTTTCAATAAACAGGCTGTGGCAACTTTCATAGGCTTGCTGGAGAATGCTGTGCTGAATGTTTTCCTTTTGACAGTTTTCTTATTGCTCAGCTTCTCAGGGCTGGCAACAAACACTGCTTTTTATTTTCTGGGCTGGAACTGTGCTGCTAAAACCCGAAACACCAGAATTTGCCTTCAAAAGAAATGAGACATTTCACTTGCCCCTTATTAAGCTATGGAACTGTGATTTTCCCTTTTTTAAATTGAAAGGACAAAAAGAAGAATTATTAAAATACATGAAACCATCGAGCGAAATGCGCAATGAGGAAATCTTCAGCAACGTGTGGCTGCAGCAATGTTACATAAAGAGGTTTAATGGGCTCTGTGGGAACAACATCAGAACGTCAGCAATTCCACTGTAGTGTATTTCAGCTCAGTTCCTCATTAAATGGGTTGCTCTGGGACTTTAACTTATTTTGGAAGTTATTATGAATTGTAGCCCTATATTCTCAGGGTATTTTTCTCTCCATTCCATACACAGTCCATGACTGCAGGGTCAGGGATTGTGGTGGGTGATGAGACCTATCAGTGCAGATGTCAGACAGTGTCAGAGCATCACCCCAAGAAGTTCCTGGATGGTTGGTTTTTAAGCATTTTTAAGTGTTGTTCACATTTTGGCTGAAGCACCCCAGAGAGCTCCAGCATTTTTTACACTGAGCAATCTCATGTTCAGCAACTGATACCAGTTCAGAACCACTAGATGCTCTGGAGAGTGGAGATAAACAACTTGGAAAACAACTGGAAAGATATTAAGCAGAACTGTATTTTTTTTTAACATTAATTTTTAAATGCCACTAAAATTAAAAGGGAAAATTCAGTACTATCACAATATACACATTTCTGAAATGAGAAATCTAGTTATAAAAATGCCAAAATGACACAATAAAAATAAATTGTATTATTTTTAACAAAAATAAAATAAAACTAAAGCAAAAGAGTTCAACTTTTAAGGTGGTCCGCACTTTTAAGATCAACTTTTAGCCAAATTCGACTTGGTTTTGCTTTTGCCTGGAAAGTTAGCCTGATATTAACTGAAGACAAAGTGTATTGCTGAGCTCTGAAAAGAGATTAGAAGATCCATTTTCCACTTTTCTCCTATGAATAACAGTGATTTTACTGCTTTGGAGCACATAACATCTGCTGAGATGACAAAGTTTTCACTTGGATAAAAATCTAAATTTAATACTCGCCCTGAGCATTTCCCTTCATCTCCGTGGGTCACGTGTGGGGGAAGCAGAACCAGCAGAGCTCCTGGCAGCACCAGTGCCCAGCCTGACCTGGTGTGACAGTCACATTCTCTGGACAGACAGACAATTCTGTCTGTCAGGAGAAGCACAGGGAGAAGAAGAGAAAACAATCTTTATTTCTGCTCCTGTGCTCTCCCCATGTGGAATGTGGTGTGGGGATTGTTCACCTGCAGTGATGCTGGGTTGGATTCTGGTGAAGTTGTTTGGGGTCAGTGACCAATGGGATCCAGCTGGGCTGGACTCTCAGCAGAGTCACGAGTTTGTAGTTAGATGGGTAAGTAAGAAGTAAGTATGTAGAATAGGATAGGATCTCTTTAAATAGTATATTAATGTAATATAGTATAGTTTTAATAAAGCTATCCTTCAGCCTTCTGATCTGGAGCAGGCATCATCAGTGCAGTTCACTGCATTTTGCTATATCCTGGAGCACTGTTCCACAGTTCTTTGCTCACACAGACCAGCTGCAATTGAGCAAAGGAATTCTGAGCACAACTATTAACCATTCCAGGGCTGTCAGGAGCACAGCCAAGGACAAGGGACAGAGGAACGTGAAGCCAGAAAATGCATAGCCCCCCTGAGGTTCAGCTGTCAGAGCCCCACCGAGGTTGGGATTTGAGGACAAGTGCGTGGTAATTTTTTCCCAAGATATTATAGGTTTTACACATCCAGAATAATCCTCCCCAGCTGCACAGAGCCTGGTCAGGGGGCTAGCCTTCATTTTCATGGAAATGTGCCAGAGTTGAGCTGCTGCTGTGCTCTGCAGAGCCCAGCACTGCCCAGCTCTGCTCCTGCTTGTCCCAGGGCTGCTCCTCAGGGACCCCCTCACCTGTCTGCCCAGGGACACCGTGGTTTAGAGGCAGGGGAGGAGCAGGGGACCCTGCAGCAGGGGCTGCCTGCCCTCCTTACCCACCTTGTGGCACTTCTGAGCACCAAAAGGTTCGTGGTGAAGTTCCATGCAGGGCCACGCCTGTGACATCAGAGCTGGGATGTGGGCAGGAATTCCAAATTAAGTTCATGAGCAGTAGAACTGCAGGAATCTTAAAAGATCCCAAGAATGGCAATACTCACATAGAGCAAAATAATCTGAAAACATGGGCAGAGCTCAGGCGGCTCATCCTGGAGAAAAGGAGGCTCAGGGGGGACCTTCTGGCTCTGCACAACTCCCTGACAGGAGGAGACAGCCAGGGGGATGTTGGGCTCTGCTGGCAGGAGAAAAGGGACAGGATATGAGCAAATGGCCTCAAGCTGCACCATTGGAAGTTCAGGTTGGATACTGGGGACAATTTCTTCACCTAAATGATTGTTAAGCCCTGGTACAGATTGCCCAGGGCAGGGGTGGAGTCCCCATCCCTGGAGGGATTTATGATGTGTGGTTGTGGCAATAGGGGACGTGTGTTAGTGGTGGCCTTGGCAGTGCAGAGGGAATGGCTGAATTCAATCTTGAATGGTTTTTCCAACCAAACTACCTTCTAGCAGATCTACATGGCAGAGCCAGAGCTGCTCCTCTGAGCTTTCCCGGGCAGCCAGCTGGAAGGTGCTGCTCTAGCAGCCACAAGCAATGGCCCAGAAGACAGCAATCCCAGTTTTTCCCTGGAATCACAGCTCCAGCAGAGTCACACCCTGAGCTGCAGCACTCCCACCCAGGAGCACTGGCCAGCATTGCTGCAGCAGGCAGCCAAGGCCTGTGGAGCTGCACAGCCAGGCTTTGTTCAGTGATTCATTATTCCAAAGTGCTGAATAATTCAGCACACAGGATTATCGGCATATGCCACTGAAACATTCCATATGGAGCACGGCTCCCTCGGGAGCTGCTCTCTCCAAAGGCAGCAGCACTCCCCATGCACTCAGCCTGTGCTCCTCACATCCCAGACACCCTGGGCTCTCTGGGGTCCTTTGCCACCCCAGGGTGTGTTGGATTCCAAAATGCAGGGAACTCTCAGAACTTTGGGCCTGTGAGCCAAAGTTTAGGATTAAACCCAAGATTTGATCTGAGACCTCGGAAAAGGCTTCCAAACTTAGGTGCTAGAAGTGAGAATGTGGATTTATAGTTTAAAGCAGAGACACATTAAGTTTAGTAAAGTTTGGAGTTTTAGGGTTTAAGATATAGAAAAACCAGAAGTGGTGACAAAGTTTAAACAAGGAGTTTAGAATGCAGCACTGTAAGTTTGTGTATCATAACATGATTAGCTAAGGAAGCTTACACTGTAGCATGGATCCATAAGACAGAATATTTCAGGATTGGGTCAAAAGCATAAATATCACAGAATCACAGAATTCACAGAATCCCTGAGTTGGAAGAGACCTTCAAGATCATCAAGTCCAACCCAGCCCAAACACCTCAACTCAACCCTGGCACCCAGTGCCACATCCAGGCTTTGTTAAACACACCCAGGGATGACTCCACCACCTCCCCGGGCAGAGCATTCCAGAACTTTATCACTCTTTCTGTGAGAAATCCTTGTTATCCTTGTTAGCAGTGTTTTATTGGTCAATATCTCCTTAAAAGGCCATGTAACTAAGGGTCTTGTGATATTCTGAACCATGCAGTAATGATGTGAGCCGAACTCACTCATCATCAAAAACAATTCAGAAGTCCCTCTCAAATTCCTTCCACAATTCCCCACAAGTGAATTATCTCAGGGTGGGGCGACAGGGCAGGCTCTAGAAACATGGGAATGCAAAGGGATGGAGGGAAAGAAGTCTCCCACCCCTCTTGCCCAAAACACCAGAGGGAGTCAGCCAGCAAAGCTCCAGCCTCAGCACCCTGGAACTCTGGCCAGGGCAGCACCCACAGCCTTGCACAAGACACACTCAGACAAATTCGTCTCCTCATGACTTAAGTTTCCTGCAGCCTTTTTGTGGAGGCGATTTTATTCTCTTCACTCCCTTCTGCAGACAGATTCCTGCCCACCAGCCAGAAAACTTGTATGAGCAGAGGCAGCTCTGGCCACGCTGTTCTCACAGCTGTCCAAAGGCAGCCACACATCAGTGACACACTCACGAACCACAGCCCAGAAACGTCTGCGTGGGCAGCTCCTGTGAGAATCTGAACATTGCATCAGCCCTTCCTTGTCCTGGAGGAATTTTTGCCATCAGTGGAAAGAAGAAGGCTGGCTCCTGGAACACACAGCCTGTGCTCCTAGGCACGCTGAGCAGCCAGGGCTGCAGTGACCTATCAACTCAGACAGAACCAATCCTGGCATCCTCCCATATTTCAATCAATAACAGAACAGAAGGTGATACCCAATCCAGAAGATAAAAATCTCACTAAATTAAATTAACTTGTACAGTGTAATCAACATTCATTAAACCAATTTAGTCAACCAATGACCTCAGCAGCTTTCACTTAATCATATCCTTAAATGTCAAATCCACATGCAGATCTTGTAGAAGTCCTTTCCAATTACATCTTATTAAAAACTTGGAATAAATGAATGTAGCTGGAGTGGTCTGTGTGCAGTGAGCACAAACACTCACAGCTGTGAGGGGCAGTGCCACATCCCCACCTGCACAAGGTAATTACAGGTACCCTTGTACCCAGCTCACAGTCACACAACAAGGCTCATTTCTCCCTCTGGAATCACACAGAAGTGGTTGCAAGGATTCTCCATGACCTGCTGCCTGGTTGCCTCCATAACTTTCCCATGGTCACAGGCCTTGTCACTGTGGTCAATATTGCACCATCCTGTTTCCTTCTGCATTTACTGCCACCCCACCTGCGAATCTCACCCAGAGGGCTGTGAAAATCCCTCATAGATGCAGAATTTCTATCTATGTTATTATCTGTGTGAGAATCATGCTTTTCAGCTGCATGAAGCCCAGTGCAGCTGGGGATTCCTGCTGGGATCCCCCTGCACGGAGCAATTCCACACCAAAGCTCTGCCAGTGTTCCGGCCAGCGCCTCAGGACAGCCACCCTCCTGCAAGGCACACGGCAGCACAGAGAGCACAAAACAGCCACTTGATTCTTCCTGACCCTTTATTTCAGGTGGTTGCAGG
Organism: Chloebia gouldiae; assembly: GCA_003676055.1. NCBI lineage: Eukaryota > Metazoa > Chordata > Aves > Passeriformes > Passeridae > Chloebia > Chloebia gouldiae. Next base: position 1,135,623 of record QUSF01000067.1, on the reverse strand, counting down.
GCCAAACAGGCTGGCAGGTAAACATTGGAGCTGTCTTGGTGGTGTCACACCAGAGAGCAGCAGTGCCACAGCTGAGATGGGCTTGACCTGAGCCCAGCTGTTGGACACTGAACCCCCCCTGACCCCCATCTGTACCACACCTGGAGAAACCTGGCAAAGGGCACAAGGGCCCAGGAATGCTAAGAGAGAGAGAGAAAATTCATAAGAAAGAAGAAATTTTGTAATAACAGCAAGGGAAAGAAGAAAACCAAAATGGTGGAAATCCAGAAAGCCCAGAGGTTTTTAGGAAGATGAGCAGAAATTCACTGATGTCACTGGCCCTTTCCACTCTCTTATGCCCCATTGTGCCAGTCCTGGTGCCAAGGCCATCTGGCTGTGAGGCCTCAGGATTTCAGCTTTTTCATTTTCCATCTATTTGTAATCCTGCAGCTCTTTAGTGCACAACTCCAAACTCCACGTGCAGTGTGAGCTGCTGCTTTCCCATTTGGGGCAGACACAACAATTCTTCTCCAGGCCTGGCAGTCAAGGACACCTCACTGCCTCAGGGTCTGAGAGATGGAAACAAAAGTGAGTTGGGGGAGCAAACTTGGGGTAAATTACTTCATTAGCTGAAGCTGTAATTGGAAGATGAACCCCCAATATGCAAATTGCCCAAAGTTACAAAAGTGTGAAAATCTGTGACCCATTATCCATTTTGGGTGTAGCCCCTTGGGGGCTTTGTCTGCCCTAAATGCACCTGAAGGCCCTTCAATAAATAGAACTGGTTTTTATACCCTTAATTTTGTCTGCCCTCTGTTTTTAGGTTGCCAGAAAAGGCGCCAGCTGTCCCCAGTGGAGCAGCAGGACAGGGCTGGCAGTGGGGACACACCCACACGTGGGCTGGCACTGCACCAGGACACCCAGGGTAGCATCAGGGCAATGTCACACCTCCTCCTTGCACCACAGCTCACAGTCCTGGCACACCTGGCACTTTTCCTGTCTCCTGGGAAGCAGGGGCAGGGCTGTGGAAGCGCCAGGGATCCAGAATGAATTGCTCTACCCGTGCCAAGCAGCCTCAGCAGATGTTCCTGGTGTCAGCAGCATGCTCCAGACCCCCATTTTTATTCCTGGAATGAACACTGGGAACACATCCTTGCAGTTTCACCTTCTTACAACCTCACACATCTTCAAGAATAAATTCCCTGGCCTTGCCACTGCAGAGAAGTATCAGTGATGTTATGGCTATTTTATTTGTGGAGCACTCCCTCAAACACAGCAAGCAGATGAAAAGCCAAATGAGGATAGTGGGTCAGCAGGTAAGCTATGCTCTGTACCAGAAATCTCTGTGCTTAATTTATCAGATTTCTCATAAAAATCTCCCTCACCTGGGGAGTAAATCTGCTTTAATGTATCACACCTATTGCTAACTCACAGAACTGAAAATCTCATTTCATGGGCCCCAGGTTTACCCGATTACAATTCCGCTGTGGAGAGTTTCTTAAAGCAATACAAGCTGATAATGAAATACTTGCTGGTAGAGCAGCATTCCTGTACCTGCCCCGGGCCGTGGGAAGGGGATAAACCCCACAGAACTGCCTGGCTGGCACTGCAGAGCCCAGGCAAGGGGCACACGGGCAGGCACAGCCACCCTCCTGCAGCTCAGGCTGGGGAGATTTCCACTGGCGTGCTTATCTAAAGGGAAAAGCATTTCCTTCAACGATAGCTCTGAATTTATGATCAAGTGGAGATGTCAAGATTGCTGAGACACCCTTTTAAGGCAGCTGTAAATTGTTTAGACAATAAGAAATGACAGCTTCTGCTCGAGCTTACAGGGGGAATCCAGGCTGGAGTGCAGATTTATGACTTTGCAGGTAGGGGACCACTGAATGCATATTCTTCACGGGGAGGTGAGCATCTCCAAGCCACACATTTGGTTGTTCTTTGTACTCATACTTCAATTTGCTTAAAAGCAGGAATTTAGGTATTTTCTGCAGCAAGAATTTAGGTTTTTTCTGTATTGTTCTTGCTTCAGGGCTGCTCAGAGGCACTGATGGCCAAGTTACTGCTGGAGAGGGAGCCAGCACATCCATGGAATTCACAGCCCCTCCCTCATGCTCACCTCTCTGCCTGCTCCCAGTGCTCTCCTTCACTGCACGAGGCTGGTGCAGCGTGAGGCACCTCTGGGCATTGGCACAAAGGCAGAAATTCTGCCCAGAATTAGCTCTGGATGAGAGCCCTGATCCCCCGCTGCGGGACCAAATGGGGGCTCAGGTGTATTTTACAATGTGTGGGTGCTGTCTAGAGCAGAGAAGCTTTACCCACTTGGAAATACAGGCTCTGACCTTTCACAGGTAAATGCACCCAAAGTGAGCTGGAAGAAGCGGAGCAAACACAACCACAGAATAATTGGGTTTGGAAGGAACCCCTGGAGATGATCCAATCCAACCCCCTGCCAAGACACAACCACAGGAACCCAGAGCAGGTGTCCAGGTGGGGTTGGAATGTCTCTGGAAAGGGACACTCCATGTCTTCCCTGGACACCCATTCCAGTGCTCAGCCACACTCCATGCAAAGTTTTTCCTCATGTTGAGATGAAACGTTGTCATTTTTGTTTATGGCCATTTCTCCTCATCCTGTCACTAGCACCACTGAAAAGAGTCTGGCACCATTGTCTTGGCACCCTGTGGAGATATTTGTATGGATTGATGGGATTCCCTCTCTCCAGCATCAGCTCAGCATTTCTGAAAACACAACCCTGAGTGTGCTTTCTGAAATCCAACTGGGTTGTCTGAAAACCACCCTGTGGAATGTTGCTCCCAGCCCTATTTTTCAATTTCTACTCACACAAAAAACCTGAAGCCTCTGGCTTGCCTGTACCCAAACTCACTTTATTTAGAGCCAGGCAACCAAAACATAATCAAATTTATCAACCAGATCTCATCATGTGGAAAGCAGAGTGATAAAGCCTCAATTGCAATCGACTGAATTTTGAATTAAGCAATCAACTGATTAATTACTTGACTTTTGTCTAATAAAGCAAAATGTAAATGATGCTGGCACAAGAGTTACATTCCATCACTGTAGCTCCTGCTTTCCTTTGTTGCATGATATGGGAATTCACTGGAGTTACAGATGACTGAAGAGATGTGTGAGTCTGTCAGAAAATGCCCAGTTATTCCAGACTGCCATTAGTTTTTCTTGCCATGCAACATGTTGCAAAAGAGGGAAGAGATGTTTATGTGCACAGGCAAGTATTCTGCATCCCTATGCAATAAATAGCAAGTGCCAGGTTATTCTGTCAGTTCTGGCATCCTCTATCAACACTTAAGTAGATACAATCCATTGTACCTTTCAGATTGATTTCACACTGATGAATGTGAGATTGTCAGGTTGATCAGTCCTCCCAAATACATTAATCCACTCTGAGGCCATCCTGAGCTCATTTAAAATATTCTTTCTCTGTCCTGTGATACTTCTGATAAATGGCCAGTGGAAGACAGAGTCTCCTCTGCAGGATGTCAGGGCCAAACGTGAAGGCTGTCAAAAAAATCAGCATTAAAACCTGCTCAATGTGCTGTTTTCCAAAAATCCTTTAAATGGCACAGCGTGTTTGCTGACATTAATCACGGGTGACATTCTAGGGAGGGCTGAGTGGGCATGTCAAGAGAAACTTCTCCAGATCCCAAAGACATGAATCACCTGGAAAGCAACCGTGTTTTTATCTCTAGCTGCTAAAACCCCATCACTTCTGTGCCTTTTACTGCCTCACAGCCCTTCAATCCTTCATTTCCCTGCAGTGACCTGGGAGTGTGAGCACCAGCAGCACATTCCCAAAGATCCAGTAATTCCCACTGCCAGGAAATGCCCCAAGAGCAGCCCCTCAGCTGCAGCCAGAGGGGAAACACATCCCAACAATCCCATAAGAAAAAGGAGTTGTAATTTTAGGAATCAGAAAAATAAATGGCTGCAGGCCTCTATAATCTCCACATCAGCACAACAAGATGCTTAGTCAATAAAATAGTTCAGCTAAGTGATCTCAGCATGTAATTCCATACGGATTTTTTTTCAGGGGGAAATGCTATCATTTTCCATTTCAGTTTAATGAATCATGTGAATTATAGTAACATTACAAATGGTTCTCTCTGTAGCCTATTAGTTTGTTTCTGTATGGTTCTAATGGAAGATATGCTTCATTTCCATCCTAGCTTGCCCTCAAGCCATTACGAATAAATTGTATTATCATAAGCAGTTACCTTTTAAAATGATCTTATCAAAAGAAAGTCTTTTGCATTGTTGAGGAGTGTTTATCACCATTTTGGGCAAAGTGCTGCAGGCACTTCACTCTTTTTATAAATATAAATAATTGTAGCAAAGAGACCAAGGGGCTGGAACTGCCTGGGCACCCTCCAGGCACAGGGATGAACATCTCCTGAGCACTGGTGCTCCCATCAGCAGCAAATTGAATCCTTCACAGGTTCACAGAGTTTAAGGCCATGAGACAGTTGAGTTATTTACTCTGAACTCCTGCACACCCCAGGCTGCTGCAGCTCACCCCCCTGCCCCAGCAGTGCCCCAGCAGGGCTCCCTGAGGACCATCCTGCCTGGGCTCAGACACATCAGGAGAAGTGGGACTGACCTTTCCAGATGGTGCTCACCCAAGTGAGGGATCACACTCGTGGTTTTCCAGACTTCTTTCTTGACGCAGCCCTGAAGCATCACAAGTTTTTCTATTTTTACTGACTCCTGTCACAATTTCACAGGAGGACAGACATTTTCACTATAAATAACTTCACAGCTATACATATCCATGTAGGAAACAGTAACTACCCTCACAGGGAAGAATTTCAAGCAAATCCCTGCTCAATTTTCTTAAAGAACCCCCAATGTCAGGCACCCTGTGCTTCCCTGACATGACAAGCCCATGTTTCATTTGGTTCATCATGGAAAGCTTTTGCAGAAGATTAATTAAACCTCCATTCTTTGTTATTTAATACCATTTCTTCTAGCCCAGTCTGGAACATACAAGAGAATTTCCCTCCTCTGTAGTTTGAGGAGTTTTTTAGGGGGGGGGGTTTTAGCACATTTGCAGAACATGCCAGTCAATCTTTTCTAGACTGAGCAACAGCAATATCCTTGACCTTTATAAATAAACCAGCATTATGTCCCTCAGTAGGAAGTGGGTCAGAGGGCATCAGATACCTTAGTAACTTTTAATGTAAGCTACATCTAAAAAGGAAAAGTTAAATCCCTGAATTTTCCGAAGCCTACCAAGACACTTGGCTGGAGAATGCCAGAAAAAAACACCAGAATCTTGGTGGTTTTCAATGCAGCACCTTTGATTTCAATAACCCACATCAAACACAGCCTAAACACTGCTCCAGATCAGCAAATAATGGTCTGGGCAAGAATGTCAACAACAGAAGAATCATTTCTAGGTAAAAATGAATGCTTTGATGGAGTGTTCCACTTGAGAACACTTCATTTTGCCCTCTGCTCTCCAGGTCACTAACTGCAGGAAGCCTCCATCTATTCAGCATCCTGTACCAAAAGTTTGTCATATGAATAAATGATGCATATTCATAGTCCAGCTGCTACTTGGATGGTCAGAGCCTGACTAGATGAGCAGCACTGACAAAACCACCAGGTAGCTCAGTCACCGTGCTTCTCAGTAATAAAAATGCAAATAAAATAGGAAGTAAAGATTCTTGCTACTACCATGAAAAATTAAAGTGCTGTCAATTTAATGCAGTTTTGCTTTTCCAGTAAAATAGCATCTGTTCTCCCACACTGAACAGTAATAACACCCTGCAAGGCACAAGGTCTAAAGCTTCTAATGACACGTTATAAGCCCACTTTTGCTGTGCCCACCTTGGGAACGACGTTCTTTTATGAAAAGGGAAAGAAAAGAAATGCGTCTGGGAAAGAAATACATTAATTACAGAGCTCTCTCTCATAAGCTCTGACACTGGATAGGGATGACAGAATTTACACTGTTATTTCTCTCCAAGGTGCAGAAAATCACACAATCATTAAGGTTGGAAAAGCCCTCCAAGAGCATCAAGTCCAAGCTGTGCCCTGAGTGCCACATCCAGGTGTTCCTTGGGCACCTCCAGGGATGGGGACTCCAAACCTCCAATCTCTGACCACCCTTTCCATTGGGAAATTCCTGCTGATGTCCAGCCTGAGCCTCCCCTGGCACAGCTCAAGGCCATTTCCTCTCCTCCTTTCCCTTCTCAATGGTGATGCCTTTTTGGGGCTACCTAAAAACAGGGGCCAGACAAAATTAAAAGAATAAAAAGCAGTTCTATTTATTGAAGGGCCTTCAGGTACATTTTGGGCAGACAAAGCCCTGCCAGGGGCTGTACCCAAAATTGGTGATGGGTCCCAGGCTTTCACACTTTTATAACTTTGGGTCATTTGCATATTGGGGGTTCATCTGCCAATTACAGCTTCAGGTATTAAAGTAATTTACCCCAAGTTTGCTCCCCCAACTCACTTTTGTTTCCATCTCTCAGGGCCTGAGGCAGTGAGGTATCCTTGATTGCCAGGCCTGGAGAGGAATTGTTGTGTCTGCCCCAAATGGGAAAGCAGCAGCTCACACTGCACGTGGAGTTTGGAGTTGTGCACTAAAGAACTGCAGGATTACAAATAGATGGAAAATAGAAAAGCTGAAATCCTGAGGCATCAGCTGGAGCAGAGCCTGACCCCCCCCAGATGTCCCCTCCTATCAGGGAGTTGGGCAGGGCCAGAAGATCCCACCTGAGCCTCCTTTTCTCCAGGCTGAGCCCCTTTCCCAGCTCCCCCAGCCACTCCCCTTGGCACAGACTTTTGATATTGATGATGTATAAATGTGTCCCTGATCAGACACTAACTGTAATTATTTGCAGCTTAAAGGTTTAACAATTGTGTCAACCTGAAGTTGTCAGAGGGTGGGAACAGACACTGGGGTGCTGCAAATTAAACCATGCTGGCAACCACTTAAAAGTGCTCCTAATAGGTTTGGCTGTAGGAGCTTATTAACTGACAGGAGAAGTCCTGCCATGGGGAAAGGAGCTTCCTTTTATGAGCTACGGAAAATAAATTAGATTTTTCTTCCTCTACCCTATGTAGGTAGAAAAAGCTCTTTGATATCCAGAAACATGAAACAATGAATTGTCATAACACCCAGACAATAATTTAATTTTGAAAATGGAACCGGTTCTGTTTTTTCAAGTTTTTGGCTCCCATCAGTAAGGTTAGGTCAAATATGCTTTTATAGATGTGTGTATATATATATATATGTGTGTATATATATTTATATATATATATATATAGAGAGAGAGAGAGAGAGAGAATGACAGGACACAGGGAATGGCTTCACACTGCCAGAGGGGAACAAGTGGTTCCCTGTGAGGGTGGAGAGGATCTGGCACAGGGTGCTGAGGAGCTGTGGCTGCTCCATCCCTGGAAGTCTCCAAGGCCAGGTTGGACAGGGCTTGGAACAACCTGCAGTAATGGAAGGTGTCCCTGCCCATGGCAGGGGGTGGAACAGGATGGGCTTAAATGTCCCTTCCAACCCAAATTATTGTGGGATTCTGTATACACAAATATTTTGAGGAGTTTTTGCTTGGTTTTTTGTTTGTTTGTTTGCTTGAGCTTGTTTTGTTTAGTTGTGGGTTGTTTTTGGGGGGTTTATTGTGGGGGTTTTTTGGGGTTTTGGGTTGGTTTTTTTGTTTTGTTTTTTGCATTTTTTTGTTTTGTTGTTTTGTTTTTAGTGCGATTTGCGCTTTGCTTCTTTTAAATAATAGTTGGAGAGAGACAAGAATTCCAAGTGCACCTTTCAGGCACTCACAGCCTGACTCTCCTACTCTACCCTGCAAGGCCAAAGGTCCAGAGTTCAGCCTTTGGGCTGGGGTCACACCTGGGACTGCACCTGCAGCTCAGGGGAGCAGCTCACCCTCCTTGGGCTCTTAAGGGCAAGAGTTTTCAGATTTGGGCTGTAATTTCTCTGCAGATAAAAGCCAAGATTAACCACCAGCCTTGTCCTCTGCAGTGCACACCTGGTCAGAGAGGCAGCTCTGCCAAGGACTGACCTGTTCCCAGTCCTCACAACCCTGGCCAAAAGCCACTCCAGGATGTGCAAAACAAACAACAAGATAAATTAAGTGATACTAAATAAACAAACAGCAACTCCAAGTTTTCATTCAGACCACAATCAAGAAAAAAAATATTCCTTTGCTTATCTTTGCATACAGCTCCCATCCACTAATGCTGGAGGCACAAGTCTTTCCAGGACCAAACCATGATCAGTTCATAATTGCAAAAATCTCCCAAGCACCAGGCTTTTAATTGTTTCTCTAAGATTTGCCTAAGAGCTATTTTAATTCCAAGCAGCTGTCTTCAAGAACAACAAGAAAACAACTTAATATGTAGGGCTTGACTGGGATAGCTCATTATTGATTGAGTAGAGAAGAAATAATTTAGTTCCTGAAAAATACATTTTGAGACTACTTTGAGTAGAGTTCCAGCGACCAAATGAAGGACTCAGTGGGGAGTTTGAGTATTTTGGCATGGCAAGAGAATTGCACAAGCCCTGCTAGAGCTGCAGGGAGCTGAGGTTGGTTCTGTGGTGGCACTGGGTGTGTCTGTGCAGACCATGGGACAGACTTGCTGCTCCTGTTTGTTATTTTCCCTTTTCAGCTGTGCCCAGCCCTCCACCACCCTGGAGAGGAACCTTGGCTGTGGGCACAGCCTGGGAGAAGCCAGCCTCAGTGCCCACCTGGCCTGTGGGGCTGGCTAGGTGTGGTCAGTGCCTCCCTGGAGCAGCTCTGATTATCAGGGCTACACAGATATCTGCTTTCCTTAAGGAAAAAAACAAACAAACAAACAAACAAAAACATTTCCCCCTCCTTCCCTTTAAGTTATGTAGAACCTCTCCTACTTAGAGGCACTTTTCATCAATTATCTCAACCCATCTGGCTTTGTCTCCAAGTGGCATTGATGATGAGCATCCTGTGCCCTAGAGATAAACACACCAGCCCCATTTCCCCCCTGTGCCTTCTCCATATTGGCTCCTAACGTGATCAGACTGGTGATGATCAGCCTGCTGGGAAATCAATAAGAGCACAGACACGTCACAGCCCCGAGATTAATGGAAGTGACTCGGCACAGAAAACTTCCCTGCGTTCGCACAGCCAGCCCACGGTGCTTGTCAGTTCAAGTTTCCTTAACCACAGGCACAGATCCAACATCGTGGCCATCCTGAGCTGGAGCTCACCCACTCCCACAGCTCTGGCTGCAGAGCCACCACCGAAACTGCCCACGCCAAGATCCATCAGGAGAGCATGTAAAGACTGAAAAAAAATACCTTCATCCCCAGTAGTCATGAGCAGAATGAGAACCAGCCTAACAAAAAAGCCCCAAACCCTGTCTGCACAGATTGGTTCTGGCAGGTTAGCAGCTGCATTTTGTTAATGATAATGATTCTGGGGAAGGCCAATTAACTTTTCTATTAATCCATCAAATCAGCCCCTCCTCTTGCTTTGGTTTTACATTCAGTATAGCTCAGAATCACTCCTCTCCAGTGGGACTGCTGGATCACCTCTTCCACAGCCCTCAGTTTGCACAGACACGGGTCTCCCACTGCACAAATCCCTGTGCAGTCTGCAATGGAAATGTGAGAATGGACTTCCCCGTGGTACTGATGGGTGAACCCAGGAGCAGGTGCTGCAGAGATCAAGAAAAGAAGCAGGAAGGCATAGACAAGAGGGTACTACACATTTTACAACTTAAAGAATCTATAATATGCACCCAAGAGGTGGATAATTTAAAGTGCTTTGATGAGCTATTAGTAGTAAGTAATAGCTGCCATTAACTCCAGCAGAGCAAGGTCATGCAAGCTCCCAGAATCTGTTCTGCTCAGGATTTTCAGCTCAGCATTTTCTCTCCACATGCCATGAAGCAGTGCAGGCTGAGATTGCATTCCCATTCCCATTTACTTACAGCCAAGTCAAACCCACCACACATCGATTCCCCAGAGCTGGATCCCTCACCCACAGCTCAGGAAATGACCTCTGGAGACATTTCAGGACAAACAACCCTTTGCAGTGAGAGCTTCACTCTTAATGATACCAATTACAAAGCACAGGAATTAAGTAATTTAATTTTCAACCTGGATCTATAGGGCTGAGGATGAAAGGCTACAAAGCTGTCCCATTGTTTGCAAACTAACAGCAGCTTTAAGAGCCAGCCTGGATCCTGGAACAGAGGGAGAGAGAGGGAAATGAAAGAGCATGTGTGTAAAATATAGATAAGAAAGCAAATCCCAGCTGTCGTCCCTATCAGCCCTTCCTATTTCTCTGGCAAGAACATGTAATTTTGTGCTGTAATAGCAAAGGTTGGAGTGACTGCTGTCACATTTGAATGATACTGCTATAGCTCCCCTCTTTATATGTATCTGAAATGGGAATCTTGGAATCTGGTCGCTGGCTACTGGTGGTTTTTTCCAGCACTTGTCTCAGTCCCTCCTTTTCTATATAAAATGCCCCGTTCTGAAGCACAGATCAGAGATAAACAACAATATGTGCCTTGCATGTTCAGAGACTTTCTGAAACATCCTACCATTTCTCCTTTCACGGAGCTGTAATTTGTGCTCCCACAAACCCACAAAGAATCAAATCTATCCATGCCCAAAGCAAATCCCATTTGGAATGAATGTTTAATTCCTGCCTTGAGGACAGGACCAAAGAATAAGCTCCCTTAGAACAAAGAGAACAGCCCAATTTTAGAACATCAATGGAAGAAGCACAAATGACTTCAAGAAGCAGCTCCAGGTGTAAATGGGTGGGTGAGTGGGAGTAGGAACATTCAGGGAGGCACCAGATTCTGGGGACGCTGCCTAAAACACGAGCTGAGAGCCAGCACCTCACGTATGCAGCCTGTCACAGCTCCAGCCCACAAGTTTCCTCTCAAAACTTTGAGAAGAATCTGTTCAACACTTCCAGCCTCAAAACACACACTTCGTTCCCATTCAGCTCAAGAGTTTTACTTCTCTGATTATAAGTGTTAGCACTATACATAGAATGTATTACACACGGTCAAATTCACACGAGCAAGAAACATGAGTTTCTAGATAATCAACAATTTTGCAATGGAACTGTAAGCAAGAGTTGAATTAATCTTATATTTAAAACCTTAAATCTTTACTTAATGTGCACCTAAGGACAGAGCTTAAGTTCTGCATATGCACACTTGTCAGTTTTTTGCTAAATTAATATGGTAAATAGCTGTAGAAAAAAAGATTAGGTGAAATAAATTCAGAGAGTCATGAAATTAGAGGTGCTTGGTTTTTCCCTCCCCAGAATTATGGAATGAAACAATAGCTTCCCATTCCAAGCCCCTGGAGCAGCTTTTAGAATTCAGATCCACTTCTCTTATTCTGCAGGGAGAAACATTACAGAGATTTTTTTTTTTTTTTTTTAATGCACTGATATTTCATTAAAAGTGGACCCAAGCCACGGGCCCTTCTCACCTGCCCTGGCAGCACTGCCTCCTTTCTGCACGCTCCATTTCCCACCTGAAAAACACCCCCAGCCCCCCTCCTCAAGCACTGCCACTTCTGACTGATAGCACAAAATTGAACTGCACTAAGCACACATCCGAAAATCTGATAAATATTGTTTGGAAATATAATTGAGGTTTAACTGGAGCATGAATTTTTCACTTTGAAGCAAAGATTTCTGCACTTATTTATGAGGAAGATTTAGTGTTGCAAATAGCGATGACAGCTGAGATAAATGTTAACCCGAGTTATGCTTTTCCTCATAACCTGCAGAGGCTCTCTCGGCAGTGCTGCGTGTCAGCAGGACACACATCACCGGGCAGAGCTGCAGAAAGCCCCAGACACTCCCAGCCCTGCTCTTCCCTGGCTCAGCACTGGCTGCAAAGGAGACCAGAAACATCCAACGCATTTGGGGTGCAAAATCCGAGCTAAACATCGAGTCTGAGCCTTGGCTTACCCTTGGATCAGGTTTTGTGTCAACACGGCTCTTGGCACAATAGTTGATGGCTTGGTCATGAATATTTAAGAGCAAAGTGCTCCCCAAAGTTGTTTTACAACACCAGAACTCATCTCCCACAGCAGTTATTCTGCTTTCAGTCCCCACAGTATCTGTACCAATTTGTACCCAATAGTTTGGCCATTACCGAGGCACATGGAGATAACAGGAAGGGGTTATCAGGTTTTAATCTAAAGCTCTGTGTTTTAATATCCTAGGAAATCTCTTACCCCGGTGCTGAGACCTGCAGGAGCTGTTGTTTGTCAGAGCACTCAGCCACATCCTGCACGTTGTGCAAACACCCGAAACAAACCTTACACCCCCAAAACCTCACAACACCGTGACGTTAAATAGAACACCTTCTGCTAGAAGGTGCAAAAACTAATTCAATTTTAATATTACCAGAGTAGTTGATATTAAACTATATTCATCCACTTTCATCTGTGTTTTCATAGGTTGATCTCTGAATTTGAATGCAGCAAGTGCTCAAATTGCCGGAACGTGCTGCTCTAATCAGAGCTTCACTAACAAGGAGCCACTGGTATCAAACAATGTTATATTAAATCAAGGATGAGCATTTAAAATTCCTGCATAGCACCAGGTCAGAGCCAGAGCTGGACTCGAATTTTAAAGCTCCATCCTCCCATTAACACTCATTGTCAACTGTGCAAACAAGATAGTAACAACACTCCAAACGCAGCAAACGCTAAATTCAGATCCCAGCTCCGTGCCTCATAAATTTTCATCCTGGCATCACTTCTTGTTCTTTTTACAGCATTTTAAAAATGTAGGTTAGCCTTTGCATTTTAAGCAGCCGCGATTGTATCAAATGCCTGGATTTTACAGCAGCCAAGATGTTCCCAAGTTTGATGAACTGATCTCAAGTGAGATAAATTATGTCAGTTGTCGGCTTTGTCAGTAAATCACGAGTTGACATTTCCCTGATTTGTAAAGGTATAATGTAGCAGTGGAAAGAAGCGAGCTCTTGAAAACCTGCACGGAAGGTGAGATTAATAAGCAGTTCAAAGAAAATGTCCCAATGTAATGGGCTTGGAACATCCACACTCAATTCCAGTTCATTTGCTATTTCTCAGGTTTTCTCTTTTAGGAATTCAAAAAATGCTGTATAAAACATTTTATGGAATATTCCATCTATGTGCTTCTTTGCTTTACAATAATTGACAACATTTACATATATTTCCATGTTATATTATGCCATAAATTTGCATAGATCCAGGTAAAATTGTTCAGCTTTAGACCTGCTGCTTCAATGAATTTCAGGAGCTGAATCACAGCTCCAATCTGAATTACATTGCTCCCAGAATTCCCTCTCCTGTGCAGCTCTGGAGAATATATCCCTGGTTAATGACCCTGGTGGTGTCTGTGCTGTGGAGCTCACTGCTGTCTGTCTGTCTGTCTGTCTGTCTGTCCCACACCTGGGCAGCTCCCAGGGGAGACACTGCCAAGGTGAAACCGCCCAGTGTGGCTCAGTCCCACCTGCCTTTCTCCTCCCTCCGTGCTTGTCGATTCCTCAGGGTTCTGAAGGTCAGGGTGACCCCAAAATCATAGAGTCTTTTCTTCCTAGCCCGAAGCAGCCAAAGAAGGAGCCTGGAATGCATCAGATTGAGTTTTCAAGGTTGTTTATTTCTTTTTAATCTATAACATTCTTTCTCTGACCTGCCGAGCTCTGGCTAGCAAGGAGGCCATGGCATTCTGTCTGCCCTCTTGGGAGGTGTTTACCTTTTATATCAAAAGTTACATATAGTCTGTTTACAAATACTACCAATACCTATCACCTATGTTAGACTGTGAATCTCTACCTTAAACCAATAGAAAAGTGTCACCATCACACCAAGACATGGAGGACAAGACGAAGGAGAAGGCAGCTAGGACACACCCAAATCCCTCCATCTTGACCCCCTGAATTATATTCTAAAAACCCCAAATTTCTATTTTTTCCACCCTGTGTTAGTTCAAATATCACACTACTCAAAGTTTTAAGGCTTGTAATTCCTCATACAAAGTTGGCAGCTTTTTCCACGGGCTAAAATCGAAGCCACAACTGTTTTTGACTTTGTGCCAAGGTCCCTGAGCCCCCTGCCAGGGTCTGGAGACAGCCAGGACAGCCAGAGGGGTGTCCTGGACACCGACACATGCTCACCTGAAGGGAGCAGGGTTTGGATGACCCAGCGCTGCACAAGGTGGCAACACATTTCTCTTTCAGGCAGCACTGAAGAGAGGAATTCTACCAGTTTTTATACTGAAGCTAATTTAACCCGATTTAGCCCACTTTGTATGTTCACTCTGCTTTCTGGAGTTATTTTTATTGCACTGGAGCTGTGCTTGCAGGCACAGATGGTTCCCGAAATGAACAAAAGCAAACCCCACTCCAGCCGGCCTGGGAGCAGTTACATTAAAGTGTTACAATTTGGTTAAGAACTAATTTGGGGCTGTGTTTTGATTTACACTAACTAAAACGTACTGGTTCACCACAGAGATGCCATGAATTTATATGTGGCATTTGGCACACTCACCAACCATCTGGCCCCCGTAAAGAGCACACAGGGCATCACAGCCTCAGGGGCAATGTCTGAGCTGGGCTTTGATCACCATCAGGATATTTTTTATAGGACCAGTCCATCAGCAAAACTCATTGAGCAGAGGTTTTTGCATTGGTGGATAAAGCATAAAGTAAAAAACACGGCTAGTAAAGCAACGGGAGGTTACACATATTATTGCTAATATCCTCTTGAACACAGCCAAGAGGCTGATGAACCATAACTTGCATGTTTTAGACAAGATAGTCTTTCCATATATGCACTTTTTGACCTCATTTAGATGCTGCTTTTAAGGCAGAATTCTTCTGAAAGCAAAACTTCACAGTGGGGAGAAAGAGGATGGAAATAATTGCATGAATAGAAGAAGTCAAAGATTAAAAACAAGAATTTAAGGATGCTAAAGGCCAACCCCTCACAGTAATACTGTATAAAAAAAGAAATTGAGAAATAGTGACAGGGTATCACAGCCCTGCAGGATTATCTGGTGGAAACAAAATGCATCAGAGCTTGCCAGCTGGTGCCAACAGCTCTTTACCTTCTCGTTCCCTCCTGTTATTGGTATTTGCATGACAATGGCACTGAGACCGCACAGCAGCCAGCAGCCTCAGCATCCAGCCAGCAGCAGAGACAGGATTCCTGCCCCGAAAGCCTGGGAGTTCACACTCACAAAAAGAGGGAAGATAATTAACTCTTGGCTAGAAAAAGGCTGAAGTGTGTTTGGGGAGTGAATCGAGCCCACAACACCCAGCTCAGTGCTAGCACCGGGTTTTCTCTCCAGGCTGGGTGTTCCTCCCCAGGCTCCAGCAGCTGGGAGTAAAACTGGGCTTTACTGGAGCTGCAGCTGGGCTCTCTGCATCCCTGTGGGAGGCAGGGCTGGCCTCAAACCAGGCTCAGTGTCAGCGGTGTGGCTGCAAACTTTTGCTTCCATTTGAAGAACCCAAACTCCATTTCATCCCACAGCCTTGCTGGATGACGCTGTTGAGGTAGGATGGGAATTAATAGACTTTGTTCAGAAGGTTGTGAATAGAACTTTGATTTATTTTAAAATACACTGTTCTTTTATACAGAGTTTCACACATCCCATTTCCTGGCCAGGAGGGCCGAGAACACAGAATGGGAATGCGGGAGTGGGGATCCCTTTTGGATCAGCTGCTTCCAAAGAAACAGGGAATGTCACTGCTCATCTTTTGGACTGGATTGGAGACCAAGCTGAACTCTGCTGGCTTAATTAGCTAACCATAAATAAACATCATTTACAAGACCTAAACATTTTAAAACACCCTGTTAAGCATCTGAAACATAAATGCTTTAATTATAGACTAGCTCAAGACTGAAGTAACACTGGGATAAATGCTATAGAGCAGCTGTCTATGAATATTTTACAATGAGATTGCTCTTCATTTTCTAGGTCCACAGGGACTATCGGGTTGGAAAGAACACATTCATTCTCTAAAATGCCTGTTCTCCTTTCCCTGGCAGTGCCACTACCCCCCAGTCACCCCCAGCTCTGCCAGTTTGCCAAAAACTTTGTCCTCAGTTAAGTGCCCAGAGTGAGCCCAGATATTTGGGGGTTCCATGCTGCTGTGCCAATTTTTATTCTTCTGTGGCTCTACTTCACTGCCCAGCTCAACCACTTGAAGGACTCCCTTGACTGCAGCATGCTCTGGACCAGACCCCAAAATCCACATGATCATCTTTAAAACCTACGGAGAAATTCTGGTTTTCATTTTCTCTCTAAAACCCAGTTTCATTAACAGTTGTATAAAGGGATCAACATCCTTGAAAATAGGGCCACAAGTGCCCAAGGGAGACAAATTACAAAAGACAACCCACCAGTCACTGGTATAAATCATTTATCCATGTACCCCAGCTCCAGCTCAGTATCACTTTGGTCACTAAATTTCACTCCAGCTGGGACCATTTCTGCTGAGCAAATACAGCCCCAAGGCAGGGGAGGATCAGCAGTTTCCTGGCTTTGTCCAGCTGATTCCAAGATTTGCAGCCCGGATTCCTGTGAGCTGAGTCCTGGTGTAAGAGCACAGGAAAGCCCAGCCAGGAGCACTCCTGCAGCTCATGCTGTACCAAAGCAATATAAAAAATATATCTTACTCCAGAGAGATGCAACAGAACAGCCATTGGTGCTTTGTGCATCTCTTGAGCTCCAACCTGGTGCTGGATGTCAGGCTTTGATATCAAGAAAATGGCAAAAGAGATTTACAATATTCCTTCTGCTAACATTCCTATTTCATCAGGAAAATTCAAAATGTCTCTTAATTCGAGTCAGTATAATTTACTCTAAAGATAAAAGCACTCAAAGGCTTTTGTTCTAAGTATTAATATGATGGTCACAGGTCTCTAATTTACTGTAAAATATGAGCAAACAGACAAACTGAATCAGCCCCCAGAGAGCAGAAGGCAGGCAGCCAACTCCAGCTTCAGACAAGGAGCGCTCCATCCCCGGGATCTGTTGAACACCTGCAATACATTGATTGCACTTAAGCAGCCACCATTAGAATGTTAATGCCATCCCTGCCTCCAAAACGCAGAATTTTTCACACACAAAGCACGAGCTCTTCAGCTTTCTGGAGTTGGGTTTTTTTTTGCTATATGAAGTAAATGGAGCAAGTGATTTTTTTTTTCTTTAACTACAGGCTGGAAACTCCGTTCCTGTTACACTGACAGCAATCTATTAGTTAAAGAAATCAAGTTTTTACTCACTACAGGAGGGGAGAGAGATACTTAAGCTTTTATGTCAGTTCATTCTCTATTAATGATAAACATTGGAAGCCTGGCTAGGATAGATCATCTTGCACTTATTGCTGTGAGTATATTAAGAATTAACAGCAGCAGAGCAGTAATTAAACACCAAATGCCTCTGCCCACTCTGCTGCCAGAGCATTTCACTGCACACCTGGGCTGGGCAGAGGGGGACCCAGCCCCCCCAGAAGATGCCAACAGACAGGCTGGGAGCCCCTCAGCCTCCCCAATCCTGGTGGGAAGACCATCAGCATCCCAGGGGATCATCCTCCATGGAAAATAATTGTGTTAATAAAATAAAAGTGTTCCAGCACTGCTTCTAGTGCTGGAATTAAATTTTACCTTTTCCATTCTGCCATTATCATGTAGTTTTTTCCTACTGGTTTCTTTTACCAGTTGTTGCCTCCAATTCAGGCTCCAATATTCCAAACATTTATTTATGCTGCCACAATAAATGGTAAGTGTATTCTGTTTGCATCATGTTTTCTTTTTCCTCCTTTATTGAATGCTTCCAGATTTATTTAATACAAGAGCCCTAAAGCGTACCAGGCTTGTTATGCCTTTGGAAGACCTCAGGACATATTTGGTTTATTAACCATCTTAGATTAGAGCAGTTAATTTATATTAGTGTAAATAAAATACACAGATTACCTTAATGAAAATCTAAAGTTTAATTTGATTTTGTGTAATACATCATCTGAAAACACCTAAATTCAGCCTGGATTTTCTACTCAGGCTCAACCATGCCCATGAATTCCTTTATCATCAAAAATACTTAGAAAACCCCAAAGAGTTTTTTAAAATAAAATGCATATTTCCATTCTGTCTTTTAAGATTACTCTTCCTCCCAAAAGAGCTTTTCTAAGCAACTTTCCACAGCCTAAAGTTCTGTTCAGTTTAAATAAGTGTCCACACATTCTGATGATTATCTGAAGTTCTTCCAAACTGCTGTGGGGAAAAAAAATAAATCAGATTGAGCCCAGCATGCATTGTGTCTCTTAAAAGATCCAGCTCCAGGCCCTGGGAGAAAAGCTTAAAAAGAGATTTTCAAAACTCGAATTCTTGTGCCAAAATGCAGCCAACACACAGGGCTTTGATCCCTTTTAGTGCCCACCACCCACCTCTGGAGCTCCAGCCTGGCTGTTTACATCACGCCAACACCTCCAGAGTCCCAGCCAAAAATTCTACTCAGTCTGATGCCAAAGCCAGTTTAGAATTTTATTATGTCACACGTTCAGTCAAGGAGGACTAAAATGCATTTTTTCTGCTTTGCTTACAGAAATCAGTTGTTTCCACAAGATTTTTGTTTGGGAGCCTCTCCAGTGGTTGGGCCCTGGGGCTCCTCCCAGAGAGGCGACAGCAGCACCTGGGGGAAGGTGCCACGTGCTGACACACATGGGGACAACCTGATAAAACAGAAGTGGGAAGATAAGGCTGCTCCAGCATGCAGGTAGCCCAGCCCCAGCCCTGCTTGCCAGGTTTGCTCTGGTGGATGTGCCACAAACCCTTCCCTGCTCCCACCCTCCCGGGGAACACCGCCAGCTCAGCTCGGTGCTTCTCCCCACTGCTGCTCACTCAGCAGTGAGCACACTGATGCTGTGTTTGTTCCCTCTGTCTTTGAACAAAGGTGATGAGGTTCTCTAAGCAAAGAATTCCACCTCTCCTGGGTGCACCCTGCAGGAGACACCTCAGTAACCAGCCCTTGGTTCCACCAAATGATGGTTATGTCAAGAACCAAACTGTCCCAATAAAAGATAATCACATTATTGATGCTCTTGCAGGACTCCAGTCTGCCTCTTTTACCTGTCTCTTATGAGATCTGGATTCAGAGCATGTCTAAGGGTGAACAGAAGCAGAGGAATGTTCATCTGGTTCCCACTCTCAGGCAGGTATTCTTGAAACCTCCAGCCTAATCTTCACATTATTTGCTTTATGAAACACTCTGAAAGAAATCAACTTTGCAGGGACTTCTATCAAATGTACATATTAGCAGTTTTCGTTGTGACCTATTTCTCAGGCATTCTCATGTCAGAGTATTTATAGCAGTTCTGCAGAAAGGACTGAAATTAGAAAAACTCCCTGAATAGAGCAGC
This sequence comes from Chloebia gouldiae, assembly GCA_003676055.1. Classification (NCBI taxonomy): domain Eukaryota; kingdom Metazoa; phylum Chordata; class Aves; order Passeriformes; family Passeridae; genus Chloebia; species Chloebia gouldiae. The sequence continues at coordinate 1,116,201 of QUSF01000067.1, read as the reverse complement.
AGGCACATTGTGGTTCGTTTTATTATTCAAATGCGTTCCTTTCACTCCAAACAGCAAAATTAAATAAGGAGGGGAAAGAAATATTCTAGCAGTCAGAGCATTCCAAGAGACTTGCATTCCTATCAATGTCCACATCTCTATATTCATGCACAGAGGCAATGGCAATGCAGCAATTCTATCTGGCAAACCCAGTTAACTCTCATCCATAAAATGTGCCATTTAAATTCCAGAAGGGCTAATGAACAGCACAGCAGAAGAGACCACAAGAAAAAAAAAAAAAAAAAAAGAAAAAGGAAAACCACAGTAAGCAATTGGAAGCAGCTTTCAATGCCTACAATGTACTTCTCTTCCCAAACCTGCTCTGTGGGTTTTCATTTGCTGGAGGTGTGGACACCTGCCAGTTTTCTGGAGCAGGTAAGCCAGTGGAACCCATCAGCCATCTGTTCTTATCCCACACACGGCCCAAAAAGCATCATAAATATGCAAAGAACCACAGACCCCCCGAGGGAGCGGCTGGATAACAATAGCTTTAATTTTTCATTTGTTTATTTGATTTGTTGTAATGAAGGAGCTACTGGAGCGACATCTGAAACAAGTGAAATGCAGCAAATGAAACTTTAGGGCAAAATACATCTCTTAGAAGCAAATCTGCTTCTGTTTGATTTGCTGCTGGTTTGGGTTGTTTGAGTTCACATTCTTTGCTCAGTCATCAGCACCCCTGTGTCATGGACAGGGCTCTGGCTTTGTTTAACTCCTGGATTTGAGGGACTCCATTAACCTGCAAGGAGACATTTCCATGGCTCTGTCACTCACCATCAAAACATCTGATTTAATGCTCAGGGTGAGCTGGAGGAGCCCCTGCCCCAGCCCAACTGAGTGATGGATCACATTTTGCTATCAAAGAGGTTGAAAGCATTTTCCCCAGATCTTTGCAATTTGGTGGCATCAAAAAGCATAATTACAACTGGAGGGCAGGGATGGATGGATTGATTGATGCAAAATCACTCAAACAAAACCATCATGATTATTATAAATGACAAGAAGCCTGGGGTAGCCAGCACTGCCACGGAGAAGAGAAGGAACCACAGAAAAAGGCCTTCAGAACAATTTCAAAAACTCAATTTTTTAATAAAAACAAGGGACAGAAAAGAGCCCCCAGACTTCTAACCCACCTCCTGGAGCTCCTCACTGTTACAACCAACCAGCAAACATTTACTACAGGTATTTGCTCAGAAACAACCCTCAAGGTGATCTTTTTGGACAACAGCTGCAGGACACTGAAGCTGATGGGACTATTTTAATGTTGCCTGGATTTTGTAGGAATAAAAATTTTGCAGCTTTTGGGGAAGCTGCCTTTGAGGAGCAGAGCAGTGACAGGATCCCCCTGCTGGGAGGGGACTCTGAGCAGTTCTCAGGGTCTGGGTGACAACGTGACCCCAAGATTGTAAAATCCTTGTTCTCCCAGCTTGTGCGGCCAAAGAAGGAGTCAGAGTGCATAGGATCAGCTTCTCAAGGTGGTTTATTTTTCCTTATCTATAACATTCTTTCTCTGACCTGCTGAGCTCTGTCTACCAGGTTGGCCATGGCATTCTGTCTGCCCTCAGGGCGGTGTTTATATTTTATGCTAAAAACTACGTGTGCTATGTTTACAATAATGTGCCAATACCTCTCATCTATGTTAGGCAGTGTGTCTCTACCTTAAACCAATAGAAAAGTGTCACCATCACAGCAAGACATGGAGGGCAAGAAGATGGAGAAAAAGGCCAGGACACACCCAAATCCCTTCATCTTGTCCCCCTGAACCTTATTTTAAAGAGTTTTCAAATTCTACTTTTTCACCCTGTGTTAATCCACACTACTCAAACCCTTGTGGCTTGTAATTCCTCATACAGAGTTGGCAGCTTTTTCCATGGGCTAAAATCGAAGCCACAGCTGTTTTTTGACTTCATGCCAAGGTCTCTGAGCCCCCTGCCAGGGTCTGGAGCCAGCCAGAGCAGCCAGAGGGATGTGCTGGGCTCCCACAAGCAGTGAGACAAAAACTGCCTCTGAGATCCACCTTCTCCCAGCACTCCCAATGCTTCCAACGGAGCTTTAATGCATCTTACTTCAAGCAGCAATTCTGAAGAGGAAATAGCAATCTTCATTAAGGATTAGGCAAACAATTAACTTATTATGTTCAATCTTTTTAATGTGTGTCTGGGTACACAGGAACAAAAACAAACACAGTTTAAGCACACTACAAGGGGAAAACCTATTTTTGTTTCCTCATTCCAAATGAGCTCCTCATTTTGCCTTTGTCTCCAGCTTAAAACTCTGAAATCTACTCAGCTGAACCGGGCTGATTAATTGGGAAATTACAGAAGACACAAGACTTCCCAGTAAGTTTAAGGGGGCCAGGATTTAGCTCTGAATCACTATCCTTTGGTCTACACATGCTTAGAGTACTCAGCAACCTCACCCTGAGGCCAGATGGACCTGACCAGGTTGTAACAGCTCTTTTAATTGTGCTTAGGTCATTACCATGTTTATCTATTCATATATCTGGTTTCCAAGGACCAGGTACCACACTGCAGTGCTGATTATGAGGCATCAACATGAACATAAAACACAGGAGCCACCTTCAATCACCCCCCTCCTCCTCATTCCTTGCTTCTCCGTGTAAAAAAAATGCACTAAAGCAGCAGCAAATGCCTGATGTTTTCAACAAAACTTTGTCACATTCTAAGATTCTGCTCTAAGCTTTTTTGTCTGTTTTATTTTATGGCACTTTTAATGAGAGGTTTCAACAACCCCATCATTAAATGAAAAGGAAAGAAATAGGAAAAAGAAAAAGAATAATTAAATTTTTTAAGATTCTTTCTGAAGGAAAATGGCACTATATCATTTTAAATGTGTAAAATCCAGCTGACTCCAGCATTTCTGCTGATGACTTCAGCAACTCACAGAGCAATTTAAAGAAATTAAGGCAGCTGGGAAATACAGTCTATAGTAAAACTACATAGATTATCCTATTTCAGGGGAGAAACAGCACAACAGATGTTTTTAACTTGTGAGGATATTCCATAAGTCACACATTTGTATGGAGTTTGACACCAATCCCCACCTTTGTGGGTCCCACAGGATGGAGACACCAACACCTGGGACTCGTTCACCTGTGGAAACCAGGCACAAAGAGGGGGAAGGAGTCTCACTGCAGCAAATGCATCCATGGAAGGTGCAGCTCATACTGGAAAAGTGCAGCTGCTGCAAACACCAAAGCCCCTAAGTGCTTTGTTTTTACCCTGCTGCCAGAACCACAGAACCACTCCCCTCCCCAGGTGCTGTTCCCATGAGCCAGGACAGAGAGGATGCCCTCAGCCACTGGAAATACACATGGATGAGGCCTGGGGGTCTTGCTGTCTGCCTCTCTGGAGAGCATAGGAAGCACCAACCCCACGTGAAGTCAAGCCATGGATCTCTGCCTCTGACTCCAAGGCACTCAGTAGAGGACACAGCCTTAAGCTGCACCAGAGAAGATGTCAGAAAGAAATTCTTCACTGAAAAGAGTGACTGGGAAATGGAATGGTCTGCCCAGGGAGAGGTGGAGTCACCATCCCTGGAGGTGTTTAAAAAGAGACTGGAGGTGGCACTCAGTGCCATGGGTTAGCTTTTAGCTGATGAGGGGGTGTTAGGTCATGGGTTGGACTTGATGATCTCAAAGGTCTTTTCCAACCTAGTTCATTCTGTGATTCTGTGTAATAAGGGCTGCACCTGGGAGCCCAGAATGACCAGTTCACAGCTCCCAGGCTTATCCTGCCTCTGCCAGTCCTTTGTGGCTTTTTAAAATTCCCATTCTGAAGTTAACCAAGTCTGGAGAGGAGCTCAAGGACCAAGAAAATGATGCAACAGACCTGTTTTAGCAGCTAACAACACTGGGTGTGGCTGCCAAGCAAAACTGGCATGCTGAACTGTGAGCTCCTGGAAAGTGCTGAGGTACAACACTGCCCAAGGAATGATCCCTATCCTAAACCCACCCCTCCATTCTCAAAGGATTTCCTGCAGAAGATGTCTGCAGAGTTGTCCAAGAGTAAATTACAAATGTGATGCCTTACCAAAGAGGGTGATAAAAACTTCTGATCTTATCCCAAAGGGGATTCTGGGAAGAGGCACAGGGTTGAAGTGATCCAGGCACTCAGTCGTGCTCCAGAGTGAGCATTTAGTTTATTTATCTCCCACTGAATATCCCAGTACTGCTGCTGTCCAAGGAGAAAAGCCCAATAAGAACTTGTAGGATTTTGGGGCAGGTGCTCAGCTGTGGACAGGGTGAGCTCACCCAAACTGCTGCTGCTCCCTGAGAGCTTTGTCCAATTCTCCCCACTACAAGTGAGATTTGTTACTTGTAAGTATTGCTAATGCAGCTTTGGAAGTCGCTGTGGAGGGTGGAAGGAAGCTCCCACACCCCAAACCACATGGTGGGATTGTTTCTGTTTGGGTTTCTCCCACCTAGTTGGGTTGGAGGGTGCCCTGATGCTGCTGGGACTCTGCTGACATTTACTCCTCTTAACCCTGCAGAAGTGTTGTGGAAAGTTCTCGCAAACTTTAATAACACAAAGTGCTTTTCCCTTTTCTTCCCTCTGAGCTTTTTAGGCATTCATCCACACTTTATTTATGGTTCAGAGGCTAATAAAGTAGAAATATGGCCAGCTGCTGGTGATGGAAGTGGAGATCCTCACACAACAAGATTCCCTGGTGTTTTGAGCAAACATGAAACACAAGTAAAGGATCTGAAGGTAAAACTGAGTGTTGGCATAGGGCAGCCCTGGTTCCACCTGCCAGGAGAGAGGGGAGGGGGAAGAGGGGCAGGTTGCTTAGCAGAGGAGATTAAGCAATTAAATCATGCTTGGCTGAAGCTATGAGAGCTAAAGCAAGGTGCTCAGCCTTGATGCTTTTTGGGTTTTGATGCTTTTAAGTCAAGAAAGAAGTCTGGGCTGGGGGAGAGAGGAGGGAGGAGCAGAGAGAAGGGAAAATAAAAGAAATGTGGAAGCTAATCCCAAGCACTGTGAAAAGGTCATGTGCTTCGATATGAGTAATTAATTTTCTTAGAGCAATGTTGAAAAGGTTAACCTGATTTATGGAATGCAATTTAATTTAAAATGTGTTGTGTACCTTGTTAAAAGGGTCCAATTATGGCTGCTAATTCTGTGGACTGACACAAGCGACGTGGTCTGATAATACCCCGGTGTGAGGGGGAACACGTGTCAGTCAATAATTAGACATGGCCTATCGAAATTTGAGGGGGAAGGAAAACTGGTAGAAATGCTGAGAGAACAACTGTTCTCTATGCCCAGGGCCCACAAGTGTCCCCTTGCAATTTCCTGCTCTGTGGAGCACTTGGTGATTCATTTCGAGGCAGGTTTGTGTTTAGAGTGGTTTATCATGGTGCTTGGAGACAGGAGTAAAAATGCCAGATTTGTACAGGTCAGCCCACACTGCTCCTTGACCTTCATTCTGTTAATTCTTCTCGCAAAAACCAAACTAAACACCACCCTCCTTCCTTGGTGACTTGGTACAGCAAGAGGCTGAAAAACTCCCAGCGGTGCTTGTACACAGAACTTAGTAATAAACTAAATAACACAGGCTGCAGGGATCCTCAGTGAGAAGGGCTTGTGGTCAAAATTTCCAGCCTGAAAACTTTTGTCCTAATCCACTCCTTGCTCAGCTGCTCATCCTCCCTGGGCTCTGTGGTGTCCCTGTTCCTGCCAGCCCTGGGGACTGTGTGCCCAGCATCCCCCTCCACAGCAGGAAAGCATCCCATGGGTTTGCAGCCCTGAAGCCACTGTCTACCCAGGCTGCAGTGAAATATTTCATTTAATTTTCATTTTGTCTAAGTCTCCAAGGCCAGCAGCCAGAGTTACTCCCTGCATGTTTTGTAGGCACTCCTTTAGCAAGCAATTAATGGTGTGTGTAACAGCTGTGGGGTATTCCTCAGTGCCATATTCCCTAAAATGTGTGTGCAAAGCTCCCACAATGTTCCTTCCCCTGCTCATTTTGGTACGCTGCAGATTAGCAGAGGAACTATTGCAATCCTTAAAGTGGTTGACAGGATAAATATTCCTACAAGGAGCAGAATAAATCAAATAATGCAGCTCCAAGGTGTCCCTGGTTCCTAAATTGAGTTGGTAAATGCCAAAATTGTGTGGCTACAGAGTGGCTTTGGTGGATCCAGCTGCATGGGACCAGGACCTGGACCATGGGACCAGGACCTGTGTTGTTGGGAGGACTCACCTGGCCCCGGGTGAGCAGGAGGCAGGAGATCTGCTGCTGAAATGTGGTTGTATTTTCACCAAGAAGTCAGAAACACGCCCCGTGCTCAGTGTGGAGTTTGCCATCAACACCAGCAGTGTTCCACTGTGACACACAGCGAGCTGGGTGCAGCTGGATTGCCAAGTGATTGTAGACTGGCAGTGCTCAGCAACTGCTGCATGACTGCTCTGTGCCTGCATCCTTCCAGGACCTCTCGTGCATCACTGGGCCTGCAACCTGCCAGGACCTCTCACGTGGAAGCCAGCCTGGTCAGGGAGAGAGAAACAGCAGTCGTTTCTCACAGGGGCTTGTGAGAATTTTTAGGGAGTTGTAGGAATGTGATAATTTGTTGGTATAAACAATCTGCAGGTGTTGTTTTTCCACCTTGCTTTTCTGTTCTTCTCAAGGGCGGTGTGTGGGAAAGATGTTTTTATTAACTAGGCAATCCAGCAGAATGCATCACATCGGGCTATATAACCCAGAGAGTCCTTTGTGTTAAGGCTTCTTTTTCTCCTCTTGCAATTCGGTCTCTCGTCTGTTCTTGTGTCATTCTTGGTGCAAGAGTGACACTCTCGTGCATCATTTGTCTGCAGACTTGTAGGAGAATCAGCTGAGCTGTTATTGGGTCTGGTTATTGGATGATGAGCACAGCCTTCAGCCCTGTGTCCCTGCCCATGGAAGGGGGTTGGAAGGAGATGAGCTTTAAGGTCCTTTCCAACCCAAACCATCCTGTGATTCTTGTCCTTTTGGAGTTATTTCTGCTGAGGAAAAGAACATGTGTGTATTGGGCTTTCCTGCAGGACCTCGTGAAGTTCCTGGAGAAAGGGAACAAGCTTTTGTTTAACACATTGAATGGGCAGAGGCAAGAGCAGCTTGTAGTTACATTGATTTTTCAGGCTCTTATTGCTGTGACATTGAGTACTAGAACTCTTCTGGCATTTTATGAAAAAGTCTTGTCTGAAAGGGAGGACAGAAGAAGCTCCTATCTATCCTACAACCCCAAATATTCTCGTGTTCCCTTCTGCAAACAAAGCTCTTCCCCACCTTTACCCAGAGCTGGTTTATATTGCCATCACCAAATTAGCTCAGGAAGCTGCATCTTGTGATATCTTCATTATGTTCTATTGCCTTCTCAGGGAGCTGAAAGGAATATAATGGCAATTTCCCACAATGGATAACTGGCTGGGGAAGCCAGGCCAGGGAAATGGCCCTTCCCTCCTCTACCCTTCTGCAGTCAAATCACTGTCAGACATTTCATTTTCTGATGTGCATGTTGGCCTCTTATCAAGCTATTTTCACCCAAAGAGGATTCCTCCTCAGAGGAACATGAGGATTAGCATCAAATGGGGAAAATGCAGTTAGAATTACTGGAATATTAAAGGGGCAATTGTAATTTCTCAGCTGCAAGGGACACTTCAATCAAATTACCTCAATTAAGAGAATAAGAACCAGGGAACTGCTTTAAATTGAAAAAACATTCAGATAGGATGTCTGTCTGTTTGTCATCAGGGGCTTAATATTTACTTCTGCTGATGAGACTTTGTCATGCTCTATTACAATTCATGGACTCGTGTTCCCAAATTATATGCACCAAAATGCTTTGATTTATAGGGTATAAGTCCCTTCTCTCTGTGAATTCCTTTAATATTGTCATAAATGTGGTCAGTGATGCTGATCTTACGGTATTAACGTGCCTCATTTAATTATATTGTCTTGCTCAAAAAGTGCACTTAGTTTGAAGGAAACTACAAATTGTTAACTTTTGGTAAATGCACATTTCTCACTAGAGGATGGTGAGAACTGGTGCCTTCTGCAGCCAGCAGTGGGATGGGCTTTTGGGAAGGGTCAGAAATACACAGAAGGCTCTTGGGTCAATAATAATTCGGGTCCTTTCAGCCTCTGCTTCTTGTGGGAGCCCCAGTTTCTGGTCTGGCCATCATCTCTGTGCTTTGTCCCACATTCCCTGCTCTGAAGCTGCTCCTGGGTTCACATCCCCCTGTTTTAGGCTCAGGAAGGTGTGATTCTCTATTGATCACTTGATCTGTGTAATTACAATCAAAACCACAGGGATTTCAAGCCTGATTGACTGCAAAATAGAAATCTATTGGCTTGGCTGGACTCCTAATGACCAGGATTAGGAGAGAACATGGTTTGGGGCTGCTCTTTCTCTGCAGGATTGGTTTTGGGTAACTGGAGATTGACAAGGTTTGTGAAGGAAGGCACTGATCCCATCAGAGCAGGCTGGGGGGGTTTACCTCCTTCATCCCTGCCTGCAGCTGTGCTTGTGGCATCCTGGTTTTGTGACCCTTCTGCAGTAGCCTGCTGCCTACAGGAGTCAGAAGCAGAGCCTGGGGGTAACTGCAGGGCAAGCCAAAGAGCTGCAGCAGGGAGAAATCCAGCTGAAAGCCTCTCTCCCACATATTCTTGGCATTCTTCTCCCACTGGATGCCCTCTTGGCCAGAGTGTGAGTGCCTAAATAAGTCTAGGGCCTGGAGTTTTGTCTGTCCCCACCCTCAGAAGCTGAAGGAAGGAGCACCAGCAGGCAGGGAAAGGACCTTTTTCTTTTTTTAAAATAGGTTTTCATTTAAAAGATGCCAGAGCCAGCAGATTAGTGTCTTGACTATATAGGTTTCCTACAGATAAGGCAGAGAAATTGATTTCAATTACCAAAGTGGATAGACAGGCTGCTCTGCTCTCCCGAGGATTGTTAACCCTCGAGAGGCAAGAAGGGAAAGCCAGGAGGGGGTTTGGAACCTCGAGCCATTTCCTCAGGAGCAGCTGTGCCTCTCGCAGCATAAATCCTCACAAAGGGAGAGAGCTAAAGAAAGGAGGTTTATTTAAGGATGTACAATGATCCTTGTGATACTCTGGGATTTCAGCAAGCTTTCAGATCCTCCAGCGAGGCTCCGGAGGCCAAGGGTTAAAGTGGCTGCAGGGATTAAAGGATTCAGTGCCTTTCAAGCACCAGGTTCACCTTTTCCAAGAGCAGCCCGGCTGCTGGGAAGTTTTCCTGGGAGGTTCCAGGGCTGGGGTGGGGCAGGGCTGTCCAGTGCTGGGTCCCAGCTGGGCAGGGAGCAGAATGCCAGCGTGTGGCTGGGCTCCTGCCCTGCTGCTGGGCACCTCCAAGCTTGGGGCACAGCCCTAGGTGAGCTCTGGCAGCACGAGGGAGCAGAGGGGATGGAGCTGCCAGGGGCAAAGGGAGGAGCTGCTGGGACTGGGAGAGGAGCAGGAGCTGGACATTTCCTTGGTACATGTGGGGAGAGGGCTTCCAGTGCATCCTCAGACCTGCTCCTGCCTTTACACACCCTGCAATTCCTGAGCTGGCTCTGTAATTGTGTCTGCAGGGTGCCTGCTTCCCTTCCCTCCTCAAATCCAATTTGCTACTTTTTGCAGCTCGGCTGCTGCCTGATAATGGGCACCTTGCGATGGATTTTGCTGCTATTCACTTGCTGGGTCTCTTTTGTCCTACCACAGGGAGGTTTGCCCCTGTGGGTCTCACAGTTGGCTTCTCAGCTGGGTTTCACACAGGCTTTTATTGCCAGCAGCATCTGCTCTCCCCTCCAATTACTCCAGCACATTTCTTTGGTTCTTTGCTTTTCTGGGCTCACCGGCAGCTCCTGCCCTGGCTGAACTCCCCAGCAGACTCCCCCCACTGCCTCCAGGCATTTGGGGGGTCTGGCTGTGGTTAGAAATCAGATGTTGCACATTGTCACGTCAGGACAGAAGGAATTCAGTGACCTTGCATGGCAGCAAGACCAGTGTGATAAGCATATTTAAGCAATCACAGGAAAACACAGCATATAAATAAGATTTTGTTTCATGCCACGGAATGTATTTGTTGCTGGAAGCAGCTCAGCAACTGCAGCTTTTGTGTCCTTTCAAACACAATTACATATTTCACAAAAACAGCCTGTGGTTTGTACTTTGCATTCCTGTTTTCGTGGACAGGACTGTCCTGTGTGTACACAGCATCCTCTTTCCTTCCCTTTAGCTTTTCCCAGAGTTTGGCATTGTCCCAGGGTGGGGGATGCTCCTGCCACACCCCTGTGGCACAGCTACACCCAGGTGTGGCCTCAGGCAGGCTCCTGGGGAGGCTGCTGCACAGCAAACAACATTTCTGGAGATGTCTGGGTAGGTTTTATTTTCCCCCTAATGAAAAATTATTTCTGACATACTGGAAATGTGAATATACATCTAGATAGAGAAATGTTTAGGTTATATTATGTCTTAAGCTCAAAATAAACGTTTTCCATTCCCAGCAGTGTTTTCTGCTAGGGAAACCCAATCATTCTCTTCACAGCAGTTCAGTTATTTTCCATCTCGCTCTGTGGACAGCTCCTGGATTTCAGATAAGGATCTCCTGCTTGAATACTGAGGGAGAAGGTGGCAAAGAATATGTCAGTGGCAAATAGCCTCAGCTTCCTCCCCTGCTCTTTGGTGGGGAACATGATGGGACCTCAGTGATATTAAAATGAACTTTCTGGAAGAGCCAGAGGTAAATTTTACTGAGGTGGAGATGCTTGGAGAGGACAGTTGGTTAAAATTGGGTTTAATGCACAACCCAGGATTTCCAATTGCAGATTTCCCCCCCCTCCCCCTTTCCTCTTGGCTGCTGGCATCATTAATGCCAGGATTTAAGATGACAGAACTTTAATTGTACAGGACAAAGGCGTCTGGTTCCCTGCTTCACTGATCAATTCCAGTTCATAAATTGTTGCAGGAACAAAACTCTTTAGCAATGCTGACAATTAAGTAACATCCTGATAAACATCCCCTTTTGTTTTATTTAAATGAAAATGCCTTTATTTCCACAGAGTGGTATCTTGTAACAATAAGATTCACTGTCCCTGAAGCTTGGTTAATTAAACACAGTATTTGCAATCTACCAAAACAAGCTGTTTTATGCAAGCTGATAACAGGGTTTCCGTTTCATAATGTGAACAATTGGGTTATGCAAATGCCAGGATTTTAAACCCCTGTGATCTGTTTTTGTTGCCTTATTATCTGTTTCTGTCTACAAACACCAAATATAGACATCCCAATTAAAGCAGCTAAATGCTATTAAGTCCAACTAAAGATGTTTTTATCAGTTAAAAACTTCCCCCAGTTTAATTAAAAATAAGGTTTGAGATTGGCCTTTCTAAACCTAAACTCCACTCCCACACTTCCATCCATTTGATTGATTCTCCCTCTAACTCCCCTGTGGGTTTTATTCCGTGGTGAACCCTCAGAGAGCTGGTGGGAGGCAGTCACTGAGCCCAGGTGGTGCTGCCCTGTTGGAAGGTGAATTGAGTCCTCCAGCAGGTCTGGTGGGCCTTGCTGGGGGTTTGCTGAAGAATCAGGAGCTGGATGTGAACATTAAACCTGCCCAGGCATTGTCACTCGTGGGAGCTCATCCTGCAGAGCTGCTCTGATGCATTTCACATGCCTGCTGTGTGGAGCCCCAGGTAAGAAGCAGGGAGATAATATCACCATGGAATAGAAGGGAATAAATAGAGCAGAGGCATCCTGGGGCAGGTGTTGGCTCCTGGGGAGCTCTCAGATGTTCGTGCTCAGACCCCCCAGCCTGGCTCACTCAGAGTTTGCACATCCTGCAGCTTACTGGGAAAGTTCACGTCCCTGTTTTGAAAGATGAAAGTTTGACAAGGAAGTTTCACAGATACGTGTGCTTGGCAGAAAGATCTCTGAATGTAGAAGCTGAGAGCAGAATAGAGATGGAAGCAAATTTTGATATAGAAGAACAAGAGATGTGTAAATTGAGGATTGCTGAGCCAGTCCTTACTGGACAACAAAGAAAGCAAAGGTTATGTCCAGCTGGAAGGAGGTTTTATGCCTAGAGCAAGGGATATGTTCACCATAAACAAAAAGATGTTTTTTCCAAGCAGAAATAGGTCTTAGGAAAAGCAGGAAGATACCATAGGCAAACAAACATGCCAATGGTGCAAGTAGAAAAAAGGTCTAAGAATTTTCCACTGCAAGAAAACTGGAAAAACAACTTTAAGCTTAAAGTGTACCACACTAACTGATGTGATTGGATAGTAATGACCATAATATGGTGATAATAGTTAAGGCTAAAGGTAATAGTAAAGGTATTGATTGGTTGTTGTGTATTAAGATGCTCAGCAAATAAGAATATATAATGCAATGTGACCAGAACTAAAGGGTTTTCAGGGTCATCTATAGCTGGAGCTGACATCTGTAGGGTGGCTCTTTCACCCACAGCCCCAGACTGCTGTAAAACCTTCTCTACAATAAACAGCATTTGGAAGGGCCACCTGCAGTCCCACCTCTCTGTCTCTTATTCATGGGAGTTTTTTTTGCTCCTCCCTGGGCCAGCTCTGCTAACAGAGAGCTCCCCTTCCCCTCTGGCCCCCTGTGCAGCCCCCGCAGCAGGGCTGGAGGAGCCCCTCACTCCCTGCCCAGGGGATGGGGTGAGATGTCTCTGACTGGGGACAGGGGTGTGCAAAGCTTTCTGTGCTGGCACTGGGGGAAGGCTCTGAGCTCTCAGCTTTCCCCAGGAGGATGTAACAGATCCCCGAGCGGCGTTCAAAGCTTTGCGCTGCTTCCAAAGTGCAGTAATTTAACTTTATATCAGCCATGTTTGCAGCAGCTGTCAGTCACCATGACAACAATATTAGCACTCGTGATGGCTTTGTTGTGAGCACCAGAGAATGTAATATTCTGGAGGGAAGAAGCAGCAATTGCTTGAGCAGTTGCTCACAGCCCAAGTGACTCTATTGAACTGGGAGAGGTTCAAACTGTATTTTAAACATACAAGAAAAGGCTTGCTTTTGGAGTATAAAATGACTTGAATTAACTTCAGTCTGACAAGAGGAAGCAAAGGGAATCACTGGAATAAATATGTGTGAGACTGGAAGATTAGAAAGACACATTCCAGAATCTCACAGAAATGCAAACTCCCTCTTTTTGAAGGCACTGCCTCTGGAATGGCAATTTACATTTCTTTAAAGTTGGGGAGGGGGAAGGAGAGTGATCTAAAGGGGCTTTGCCAGCCTTGTGGTTGTTGTCTTATACATGAAACAGTTGCTCATAGAATACTAAGGGTAGCTCTTAGGCTGTATCTTCTCTAAGAATTAAAACAGGGGAAAAGTGTCCTGAGTTTCAAACGCTGGAGTTTGTCTCTTAATCAATTTTCTTTTATGGGGAAAAGCAAATCATTCTCTCTCTCAATATTTAGTATCTTTACTGTTTCTAAACTCCCTCCTTCCCCTCCAGAGATACCCAGCATTACGATAAGGCATTGATTGTCTACACTGGGAAATGCATTCTATTTAATTAGTTCATTATTCCTTTTTTTTTAACATAAGATTGATGACTTATTAAGCTGTGGTTAATTACAGAGTTTATTACTTTGAAAATAAGGACAACTCCACAGCTGCAGCCGATTCTGCTCTTGGCTGATCTGGATTTCTGGCACTGCTGTGTCCTGGAGATCTGTGGCTTCCCTTTTGCACCCTGTTCATTGAAATCCAGTTTTGGGGTCTGCAGCTTCACACCTCTGGGGCCTGGTTGAGAAAACGTGCCAGTGACCTTGCAGCTGCTGGTTTTCCCTGCAGGTCCAGAGCTGGGATCCCCCAAAACTTTAGCAGTGTGTTTCAGAAGCCTCTGTAGCTCCAGGGCCCCAGTGAGGACCAGAGCTGGAGCATCACCACAGGCCAGCAGCACTGGGAGGCTCCAGGAGGAGCCCCAGCCTGATCCACCAGACAAAGGAGACAGCACCAAGCACCAGCTAAGTGAGGAAGGAGTTTTGTGTGTCCTCAGTGCACACCCTGTGTCCAGCTCCCAAAAATGTCACCCCTGCCAGCAGAGTGCCCTGGTGACAGCCACGGCAGCGATGAGACCCAGGGAGTGCCTGCAGGCTCATCCAGCATGCAAAAGCTGACTTTGCCAGGGGCAGAAATACCCTAAATTTTGTCTAATAATCCAGCCAGACTAGCAGAGAGTGGAGGGCCAAGGTGCCCATGGCTTCAGCAGCACCTGCTACAGTTTTGGGAGGTGTTGTGAGACAAACCTGGCAGTGTGGCAGCAACACATGCAGGGATGCTGCTGCCTCCTGCTGAGGGAGGGCACAGCAACAGTTGGTAACCATATTATCAGCTGCCTTTTCAGCTCCAAGATAGGAGTTTTTCAATCCAGAATTAACACCAAGCAGGCTGAAATGCAGAGAAGTGCAACGTGGATCTTGTAAGTCTGGCCTGTGAGGGCATGGACAGCGTTGCTGCTGCTGGGCCTTCAGCTCACACTACTCCTGCTGCTGTGTGTCTGTGTGAGAGCAGCACCAGTTTAACGTGAAATTAAAATAGAATCGAGCACCTGTAACACAAAGTGTTGCATGGGAGAGTCTGCAGAGCAGCAGGGCCGTCATCAGAGGAGAGAGGCAGAGGGACAAGCGGGGAGTGAGGGTGGATTTCTCTCCTGGCACATTTCTGGAGCAGTGGTGCTCCCTCCAGGCTGTGTGTTGGCTGAGACAAGGGACAGGCTGCAAAGCCATTGCTTTCTGAGCAATGTGTGAAAGGAGGTAAGAGGACAAAGTTGTAGTGAGCCCGTATTTTCTCACTGTCAGTACTCCAGGTGGTGGAGGAGCTATGAAGGAGATGCTGCAGCCTCCAAATCTTTCCTTTGGATCCTCTGCAGTTTCACTATCAGGACCACAATTAGCCAGAACCCCACTCCTGCCTTGTGAAAATGTCAGCTTCCAACATCCCTGAGAGAACAGATATTCAAGAAAAACACAGATGTTAAATCAATTCTTCCATCTTTCCGTCCTCCCATTTTTTTCAGGCTGCTAACATTGTCCTTTTGGGAATGTACTCATGAACTATAAACATCTGCTGGTTTGCTGCAAACAATTCCCAGCCTTTAGCTGAACAGGCTCCTCTCTCTCTTTACTGACTCCCAGCAGCCAGGCTGGCCACACTGGGATAGTGTGAGATGAGGGACAGGCAGAGGCTGACTGACATTTTGCCTTTAGACATGAAAGAAGTGCTTGTGGTTTGTTTTCCCCCTCCAGAGGCAGCAGTTTAGAGAGAAAGAAATTAAAGGAGTTGGGATAGGAGCAGAAATAGCTCCAGTGGCAGCTCATGAGAGTGGATTGCAGGATGCAGAAGTTATGGAAATGTCAGTAAGTGAACAATGGGGTAGCAGTTTTAGTGTCCCCTGCCTGTGTCCTGCTCAGCACAGAGGGGTTGTGGCCACTGCCACCACATGTCCCATGTCACTGCACAAGAAGATTCCACCCCTGGCCTGTGCCAGCCACCAGCAGAGATTCAGAGACAGTGACACCCCTAAAAGAGGCACAGGTTTTGTGGTGCCAGCCCAGCTGAGTGGGCACCATGCTCCAATAACCTCCTGGACACCTTGGGACACCCCAGTGACCTTCAATCTTCATGCTTGAAAAACAGAATTTGATATTTCCACCCCCAAGCTCTAAAACCTACTTAAATTTTCATCTTTTGGGGCCAGGAACCACCATTTCTACATCACAGATCTTGGTGCATCCTTCAGACAGGCAGCAGGAGGAGCAGGGAGAGATTTTCCCTCCAGCTTGGGAATTCAATGGCGTGTGCTCAAGCAGGAGGTATCAGGTCTTGGTTTCCAGCTGTAAAACCAGAAGCCTCTGGGGGTTTCTGGATGTTTTCCAGCTGCCACCTGCTTTCCTCTATTGTGCATCCTTTGTCGCTGCTGAAAAATAACTCAGCTATGTGGCTTTTCTTAGTTTTATGAAGAGTATTGTTGTTGGTTTATTTTCTGTTATTTTCCAGAAACATTCACGTTCAAGGATAAACTGCCATCCACGTAGGAAGATTTAGTCCCTCTTCATAAAGTTATATATTACAAGTGAAAGGGAAACAAGCATGGGTTGGCAGCAGAAAATTGAATTAGCTCAGCAGTACACTACACAAAATAAGACAAATTTTGTACAGAAATATAATTGAAGCTGCATTATTTATCCTCCCTTTTTGGGTTATTTGTCAAAGTGAGCTGCAAGTTGCAAATTAAAAGAGCTATTGATTCTAAAGTTGTTTTTAAAGTATTTTCTGCATTCAGATCCTTGGAAACAATTATCTCAAAGTGGTGCCAAACAACCAAATCCTTATTGGTGTTGGGTTCAGAGAGATAATGTTCCAGCTTCTCTCCATCCTTTGTGGACATTCAAATTACTCTTTTTGGTAGAATCATAGAAAAATAAATCCTTAAAATCAGAAAAGACTTCCAAGACCATCGAGTCCAAGCTGTGCCAAATCTCCTCCTTGTCCCCAGCCCAGAGCTCTGAGTGCCACATCCAGGAATTCCTTGGACACCTCCAGGGATGGGATCTCCAAACCTCCCAGGTCAGTTCCAAGGCCTGAGCCCCCTTTCCATGGGGAAATTCCTGCTGCTGTCCACCCTGAACCTCCCCTGGTGCAATTTGAAGCCGTTCCCTCTCCTCCTGTCCCTGGAGCAGAGCCCGACACCCCGGCTGTCCCCTCCTGGCAGGAGCTGTGCAGAGCCACAAGGTCCCCCCTGAGCCTCCTTTTCTCCAGGCTGAACAACAGAGATTTCTTTGTCTAGGAAGAAATGTGTGGAAGGTGGGATCAGAAGGGTTTGTGCAGTTGTGTTGTTGAGCACAGCAGCAGCACCTGCAGGAAGAGCTCTGGCTGTCCTGGAATGTCACCTGGAGAGAGCATCTGCTCCTGCCACAGCACCAGCCAGGACAGCCCTGGCACAGCTCATCCCAGGGTCAAGGTTTTACCACTTTTACATTCCTGTTAAACTTTCCTGCTGCATTGAGAGGGCGAATGTCCCATCAAATACCATCAATCATTCTTCTCACAAATCCCCGCTGAGGACAAGGACCAGGAAATGCAGCCCAGCTGTTTTCCCACCCCAGTCTGGATGGATGACAAGGTGGTGGCACACAGCTCCTGCCTTGCCCGTGCTTGTGGCACAGGAGACTGGGGGACAGTTTGGCGAGGGGGCATTGCTTTTGTTTTTCAAAATGAACAGAAAACAGCCCTTGCGACTACAAAAGGAAAAAACAAAACGCATTAAAAAATCCATCCAAAGCAGCATTTGAGCCATTCTCCATGGGCCCTAGGAGCCTCTTACTGTTTGAGTTAAGGCTCCTTATATAAAGTTTATGGGTCCCATCGGGGTGTTTTGAGTAGATTACATTCACACCAGCTCATGCAACGCAGGCGTGAGCAGTCAGTAAATCAGCCAGCTTAGCTTGTGAGCTCCTGCTCGTGCTGGCGATGGTCTCAGGGCTGGGATAACACCTCCTGTTATTAGCTGACAGCTGGTAAACAAAGATCCTGCTCTGATACACATTGTCAGGGCTTTTACAGCCTCGGCACACACGCAGAGCTGGGGAAAACTGCTGCTTCCATAAGGACATGTGTCCCTGCAATGGGCAAAGTGTGCCTGATGCTGGGAGACCCGTTTCACTGGTTTAACCCTAACCCTACCCTTAATCCTAACCCAGACACCAGAATTCTTCTGCCCTCTGAGGTTCAGAGAGGCCAAACTGTCAGGGAGGTGGGTCAGGAGAGCTCAGAACTACTGCAGTTCTTGCAACCACATGGCAGCGATCCTGGCCAGTGAAATTGATGCTTCCAGATTCAGCTTTGTAGTGCTGTGTTTTGCACCAACCTAGAGCCTGTGGTTCAGAGGGATGCCAGGCTGGTGTAGATCCCATGAACTCCAGACTGGGACAGCTGATGTGTGCCACAGGCCCCTCAGGAGGATCTGGTCCTGCTGGCCAGAAATCAGGCAGAGGCTTCACTTCCTGGGGTTTATTCTGGAGACCTCTCTCTCTGCCACTCCCTTAGACAACAATATCTTCCTTTTAAATCAATGCCCCCACTCTGAATTTAGGCATTTATGGCTCTCAGGTTTGAACACCAGGACTCTGAGCATCTCCTGTCTTACACCTCCCTCCAACAATATTCCTGTTCTGCCCAGGAGCTCAAAAGGATGGGAGCCTGCCAGCTGGAAAAAATGCCTGTAATATGAAGAAACAAAAACAATTTATTTGCTATGTGGCAACAGTAGGGATGTGATTGGCCAGGGAAGTCATCAGCAAGCAATTCTTCCAGTGGCAGATTGTTTAAGTCAACTGCACGCTGATTTATTTGCTGTGTTCTAATTACTGAGGGAAAATGAGGGGAAGTCTGGTATTAGCAAAATCCCTCAGCTTATAATTACCCCATTCACGGGGTTTGGGTTTCACCACAACACAATCCCACCACTACACACGAGCACTTCAGCATTTAATTAAGGGCAGATAAAAGTGGAGTCGTTGCCGATTTCCATTCCAGCTCTTGCACAAAGCCGGCTTAGGAGAGGCAGGAGAGGCTGAACGCTGAGTGTCTCCTCTGAAAAGCCAAGGAAACCCAACACAAAGCAGTTCTCTATCTATTTCACCCACTTTTTATGGCCAGAACTGTCTTGGCTGGGTAAATCTGATGTGTCAGATGAAGACAACAGCACGTCAGGAATGGCAGCAGCTTTCAGAGGCAGCAGCAGGAGCATCCCTGGGGCAGGGGTACCCGCGGGGCTCCTGCCCTGCAGCACCCTGAGGAAAACAAAATATTCTTTGCTGTTCTGGAGCCCGAAACATCTTTCCTTTTTTAAAAAGTCGGGAATTTGAAAGATGCAGCCTAGGCCTCCGGAATAGAAAAAAAAACAACTGTATATTTCTACATTTAAAAATGGTTTTGAAGTTCTGAATTTTTAGAAGCAAAGCCCTGAAATGATCAGTGCAAAGCCTTTTCTGTGGGGAAAATCTGCCAGAACAGGCAGTTCTGAGCAACCCGGTAATTGCCGTGAAATAAATAAACAGGTCTTGCTTATCAGTATCTGAAATAAATTTTGAGAAAAATAACATTTTAAGATACAGAAGCATATCTCTGTTTTGATAAACACCTCTACAAGTGGCACATACCTCCTCCCTCAGGGTCTGTCCTTCCCCACTTGTTGTGTTCCACATTCATCACCTGAAAGCGAATCCCCTCATAATTTAGATCCCACAGCCGATAGTTTATGTGCAGCAGCGTCGCAAATGGAAGCTCCACTTTGATTTCCATTATGCATTACCTTGTCTGACTCCCTTTTTTTGTACAGTGGAGTAAATGACCTCCCAGATATTCAGGTTCAGATGTGGATGTGATGGTAAATTTAAGTCCTGAAATTTCCATCCAGTGATAAAATTGTATAATAATAAAAAAAAAAAATCACTTTTTTCTGCTAATATCTGCTTTTGGCTGTCACATCAGCATTATGGCTAGATTGTATTTTGTAATATATCAGCATGGAATCCAATTGTTGTGTGCTGGTCTCTCTTTTGAAAATAATACAACACAGGCTGAAAAATCAGTACATGAGTCCTTCTGCTTTTATTTCTATCAGCTTTACATGAACTTGACAGATGATTGTTGGTGTCAAATTTGTCGAGTGTAACATTTAATTAAATATCTTTCCTCTTAGTACTGAGCATCACCTTGAATAAAATCACCCACCTCCCATTCAGGCTTGGGAAGGTGTTTTGGGAAAGGAACAGGCCCTTGGTTGTATAGTCACTGTTTTGTTGGAAAACAAAACCAGTGAGAGACTCCAAGTCAGAAATATAATTTATTAGGAAAAGTGGAAAAAGAAAACAAAATACATGCAATAATACCAAAGGAAAACCACAGACAGAGTCAGAACACAACCTGACAGTATTTTTGGTCAGGGTGTTGGTAGCAGTCCAAATTGGGAGTGGCTGCAGTCCTGCTGGAGTGGCAGGTGTGGTTCTGTCAGAGCAGTGATCCTGTAGAAGGGTGGAGACTTCCTCTGAGGGTCCAGTGGAAAATTCCAGCTGTTTCTCCTGAAAATCTAGCAGAAAAATTACTCTGGTGCCCCAAAAACCCAGATTATATCCAGGTAGGAATGCTCGGCTCCTCCCTCTGGGTGGAACTTCTCCCCATGGGATGTTACAGCTCTTATCAGTAACCAGTGACATTCAACAGCCGTTATCAGCAGATGTCTCCCCTGAGGGAGGATTGGTTGTGGAGGAGATAAGGAAAAACTGCCCACTGAACAGAAGACAACTGCCACAGAGATGGTAATGGATACATCCTGCCTTTCAGTCTGGGACAGTCACACATCCCTGGAGGTGTCCAAGGCACAGCTGGATGTGGCACTCAGTGCTCTGGGCTGGTTGATTGCAGGTTGGACTCCGAGGAGTTCTTTTCCAGCCTAAATGATTCTGGGATTCTGATCCAGCCCCTCTGGTGCTGGGGCTGCTCCTGCTCCCACTCCAAGCCCGAGCAGTGCCCTGAGCCCATGGTCAGTGTTATCACTCACAGAACACCACCCGTGTGTTTGTTAGAACACACACACACACACCTGTGCAGCCTTTCTCAGTGGCTTTAGAGGGTTAATTAATGCATGGCCCTGGTTGCTGAGCTTTGTATTCCTGTATAAACAGCGTGGGAGCTGCTCAGCATGGGCTGTCCAGGAGCCCTTGATGCTGCATTAGAGAGCCCAGAGCTCTGTTATTACACAGATAAATGTTATCATGTTCATCTCATGTAGAAATTTATCCAGTTTACGCTGCAACCCAGAAACATTAGTCCTGTAAACTCAAGTAATCTTTCTTCAGGGAACAACTACCCAATTACTAACATTACTTATTGAATTGGTTGCTTTCTCTATTAAACGGGACATGGTGCCAATCAAATCAGATAATTCAGCCACAAAATCAATGGCACCACATTTACTCAATCAAATGCATTGCTCAGTATCTTATATCCATATGAAATTAAAGAGATGGATGTGCCAGCTGCACACTAGAATTGGGCTTCAGGAGTTTGGCACATGCAGGTTAAAAATAAGGAAATCGATGAGCAAGAGAGAATGTATTTGACATCAGTCACTGCTTTTAATACATTAATTTCTTCACTAGATTAATCAACTATTGATCATCCTTCAGCTTTCCGAGAAGCCAAGCATGTGATCTCTGCTGAGCAATCCCTGTCCAAGACCTCTGGACACAGGGATGGACCATCCTGCCCAGGACCTCTGCGTGCTGTGGATTACAGATGTGGCTCTGGAGCAGCATAGTTGGATCCCAGCTCTCCCGTGTTTTGAGCTGGGTCTGGCTTGAGCCTGGTTTATTGGGTCAGGAATTTTTTTGGGCCCTTCAGAGGCCCTGGCAACCTGTGCAGAGCTCTCTGAAGCTGAGTGTGGGTTTCCCTGTCCTGGTGGGTTTGCCATCTCGAGGTTTGGCCCAGTACCCACCTGGAGACTTTTGGTGGCCACCATTGTGTGAGGGCCAGGTTTGCTGCTTCAGTCTTGCTTTAGTGATGGCATCAAGGCAGGGCTTGTCTGTGTGCTGTGTCTGCACTGAGAACAGAACTGGGCTCTGTCCTTCTGCAGACAAGTGGAGACTTGATCCTTGCCTTCCCCACTCCAAAATGAAGTGTTCAGCAACCATGTGAATGGGAAATCAAAGTGCCTGCACATACGGGGAGGGCAAGAAATCATCACTTATTTGTAGGCAAGTGACAATTTTTAATCTCAGCTTTGTGAAGGATCTGATTTACACCAGAACTGCTTATCTCCATGCCCTTGCTGTCCCCCTGCTTCCCTTTCTCAGCACTATGCCAACAACACAGCTGCTGTTTGTCTCTGAGAAAAGAAAAGAGACAGGAGGGGAAGAAAAAAGACATTATAAAAATACATTGTAAGTTACCAGAATAGAAACAGTCCAAGCACTGTGTCCTACTTTAGAACATGCTGATGCAAATAACAGGGAGCAAGTGCTTGGGATTTGTAACTGGAGTGGCTTTGGTAAGACACAAATATCCCTCCTTTGCCCTGAAATCGATTCTACAAGGCTGAGGATTGCCTGGGTTTGAGTAGGAGATAAAATTAATTAGCAAAGCAAGAGGCAGAGCTCAAACTGGTTTGACTGGGCCAGTGTTTCACATCAACAGCAGCTTCAGCAGCCCCAGGGGCTCTGGGGGATTCTCAAAGGGGATGTGACAGCCACAATTGCTGCCATGTGGAAACTCTGCACCACGGGACCAGGCGTGTTGCTGAAACTGTGATTTTGCTTGGAACCCCTGCTGCCAGCCAAGGGAATTAGGAAATGCCAGGCTCTGGTCACACTTTGGACTTGTACTGAAACCACAGGTGAACCAGAGCAGCCTCTTTGCTCTCTTCCCTGGCTCCTCATCCATCCTGGGGCAAAAAAATGTGTCCAGGAAGAAGTTACCCATCCGAGGCAGCCTAAAACACTTCAGGGAAGTTGGCTGGCAGAGGGGACAGTCCCTGAACCTCACACAGACCTCACCATGGTCAACCCCGGCTCTGCTCTGCCTTGTAAGGCACCACCAAGTGCCTGCAGGCAAAGATTTCCCTTCTCTGGCCTTTTACAAAGGTTTGGGCTCGGTGGGGATTCTGCAGGTGCTGGGCCCTGCCCGTTCATTAATGTCAGAGCTGTGAGCCAGCCCCTGATCGATCTCTCTGAGCACTCATCGACAGCAGCACCAGACACCAGGCCCTGTGAGGAGAGCAGGAAAATGAACACAGACAGATCTCAAATAATCACAGCTCCTCTTGGAGGAAACAAAGGTTTTTGGTTTTGTTTTTGTTTTTTTCCAAAAGCGGAGGCAATAAACCCAAAAAATCAGTTTCCTGATTTCCATTTTCCTATAGATGGGCTTGACTGAGAGAAAAGGTTCCCTTGCAGAGCTCCAGGATGGAGGGCAGTTCTGAGTAAGTGAGCCCATTTCTTGGACCTCCAGTTGGAATTTTGGGAGGTGAGGTGACTCTGTAAACTAATATTTCACCATGAAAATGTGAGGTTGCAATTCCACACTGGAGACAAACTGAGATATGCATCTAGTGGAAACGTCTCTACAAAATACAATCCTCACTTGACTGGGTAAATCACCTTTTGTTCTCTCTATGTGTGTAAATATCACCAGAAATACTCGGATGGGAGGTCAGAGCCCAGCTTTTGGAGCAGGAGGGGGTGGGCACAGGGATTAGCATGGACATCCCTACTCATCCAATCTCATTTGTAAATAGGGATAGAGCTTAAGGATTGCAATTCTTCAGGGAGAACTTCTCTGCTAATTGCCACAGTTTTGTTCAATTGACTGTTTAGCAAAGTGCCCTGTGCTTATCAAAAGAATTAAATCCCAAATATCCGCTGCTGATATGTGGATTTTTTACAGGAATTGGGGTAACAATGGCACCAGGCAGCTCTGGTGGCTTTCACTGTGTGTCCCCTCTATTTTCCCTGGACTGGAGCCTAAAACAGGGCTGTAAGACAACCTGTGGAGCAATTTACAACATCATTGTTGGAAATTTGGAAAAAAACCAGCATGCTCATATGGAATGTTCCTGAAGGGACAGACACAGGTGACTGAGTAGTTTAACCATCCCTGCTGCCAATGTGCAAGCTCTACTTTGGGTAACACTTCCCAAATTATTCAAGTTCAATTACTCAAAATAAACGTTCATCCTGCAATTTGAGTGACTCAGTGGAAATGTCTTGGTTTCCAGAGTTGAGGATCACACCAGCTCCCAAGAGAATTGAGCTGTTTGAGTTACATCAGTTAAGCAAGGACCCATCTCTGCATTCAAACTCTATCCTCAGGCAGTGCTTATGAAATGTGAGCTTTATCTTTTGGTCAAATTTAACTACTCACTAGAAATTGCAAGTATTGGCAGAAGACTAGAGGAAGAGCGTAAGGACAGATCCAGGATTGCTGGAAGGGATAAGAGCTTCTTACATGCAGAACAGAGATTGTTCTCCTAAATTGCAGCTGCAATCTCATGCTGATATTGGGTTGCTATTACACAGGATTTGGTAAAAAACAGCTTTTACACTTCTGCTGCTTGTATTTTTGCTGTGCAGGGCACATTGCTTCTTTCAGCTTCTCTGGTTATCCAAGTGTCAGGCTTTAAAATAAGGAATATGCAAGTGATGCCTTAGGGTTTCAGCTTTTATATTTTTCATGTATTTGTAATCCTGCAATTATTTACCGTAAAACTCCAAACTCCATGTGCAGTGTGAGCTGCTGCTTTCCCATTTGGGGCAGACACAACAATTCCTCTCCAGGCCTGGCAATCAAGGACACCTCACTGCCTCAGGGCCTGAGAGATGGAAACAAAAGTGAGTTGGGGGAGCAAACTTGGGGTAAATGACTTCATTAGCTGAAGCTGTAATTGGCAGATGAACCCCCAATATGCAAATGCACCAAAGTTATAAAAGTGTGAAAACCCCTGACTCACTGTCCATTTTGGGTGTAGCCCCTGGGGGGCTTTGTCTGCCCAAAATGTACCTGAAGGCCCTGTGGCAGGCACATTTTTCTTTCTTTCAGGATTTTTCATAGAGGAGCACAGAGGAAAGACAGAGAAAGCAATTTCTATATCTGCTCCTTGTTTTTCCCATGTGGAATGTGGTTGGAGATTGTTTAGCTGGGGTGATTGTTTGATCGGATTCTGGTGAGGATTGTTTGAGCCTGAGGGCAAATCCAATCCACTTGTGTTTAAACTCTAGAGAGAGGGACACGAGTTGTGAGTTACTTAGATATGGTAGTTAGAAAAAGTAGGTTTGTAGTTTCAGTATCTCCTTTAAATAGAATATTAATGTATTGTAGTATAGTTATAATAAAGAAACCATTCAGCCTTCTGAACTGGAGTCAGACATCATCATTTCTTCCTACTGGGTTCACCTGCATTTACAATAAAGGCCCTTCAATAAATATCACTTCTTTTTATTCCCTTAATTTTGTCTGGCCTCTTTTTTTTAGGTAGCCAGAAAAGGCATCACCACTCTGGCCCTTGGGCTGATGCTCAAGGTCTCAGCAGAGGAGCTGCAGCCCTGACCCTGCACCCGCTGGTGGCCCTCGGTGGCCGGGGCAGGTGCCAGGGGCTGCAGGTGCCACACGTGGATTCGGTGCTGTCACCCCCTCGTTCAGGGCTGCACGGAGCCCTGGATCCCCCAGGAGCCTCCTGCTCTGCAGAACCACGGCAGCAGCAGCAATAAGGGTGATAAATAACCTCCAAGGTGCTTCCCGACAGTTTTTACAATGCTTAATGAGGTAAACTAATTGTAAATTGTGGCAAAATGGGAGACTTAACGACACTTCAGCTCTTAAAAGGAGTTTAAATGCTGCGGAATTGGATAATACTTGTAGGCGTTGGGAAGTAGTGGGGAAGCCCCAGAACTCACCCAGACAGGATCCCAGTCTCCCGTGAGCCCCACTCTCATCACCTCACACAGATTCGGTTCTTGCTGCAAGCCAGATGCAAAAATATTTGCTTTTCATTTTGGGGATTCCAAAATCTCTGTGGAGCAAGAGGAGGGGAGAGATGCCTGTGCCAGAGCCAGCAGCACTTGCCCAGCCCTGCCTGCAGCCCCTCCTGCCTGAGGGTTTGAAATCTCCCTGTCCTGGCACTCACTCCTGACCTGGGACCAGAAGTGCCACCAAAATGGGAAGCATCTTCTTCTCTGCCTGATCCCAAGGAACAGGAGCCTTTTCTCGCTTTGTCTCTTCTGTTGAAATTTAACTGGCTGCCTGTCAAATCACTGAATGAGAATAAAATCACAGCTAAGAATCCTGAAATCTGGAGCGAATTCATGTCATATGTTCCTGCTGAACCAGTGCTACCCCTCGGTTACACATCACCACCCGGCCCCATCTGGGAGACATGAGCAAACTTTTGGTATTGTGTGATAGGAAATATTCACACTGGCTTTGCAGCAGATGTCAATGGCTGCAGCAGCTCCTCTGCTCTGGGTTCATTCTTCTGCTTCAGTGAAATTTGCTTCTTTTCCCACAAAATCTATGAAAGCTGCAGCTGCTGTGATCCTGCAAACAAGGAATAACATTCCCTGGCATTGCAATTCAGAGCTGAGTTTTCTTTCCAGCTTTGCTTTCCATACCTGCAGGTTGGTAGAGGAAGTTCTGAGGTGTCACCTGCCCAGTACAAGTGGTCAGCACTGGCAAAGTGTCCCCAGCCTGGACAAACTGGGAATGCTCTTCCCTATCCACTGGGAATGTCCTGGTTCTGCAGCAGCTCACATCAGCTCCTGGTAGGAACTTGCCCTGTAGAGCACCAGGCTCTGAGGGAAGGAATCTCAAGGATTTTGGACACACTGGAGCAGACTCTTCCTTCTGTCCTTTCTGCAGTGTGTCAAGATCTTGTTGTGCCAGCAGAGAATGGGAATTCATGGAGCTGCTGGTGCACAGCTGACCACAGCCAGCTCCAATGGAGCCATGCAGAGTTTTTCCAGCTGCTGTCCTTCTTGAGTGGAAATTTGGGCTGATTTTCAGTGAGCTGATGCAGAATCTCTCCCCGTGCTCTGATAGACTTAGTAAGTTTTGCACATTCAAATATTGACCTTTCATAAATCCTTCTCAGCCTCCCACCGGGGCTGCTGTGAGGGGAAGCAGGAGCTGGCAGGGCCTGAGCAAGCTGAATATCATTCTCCTTAAACAGCTCGGAGGTGTTCAGGGGCATAAAACCTTTAAGAGCTGCAAATGGCATTTTTCAACACGCTGCCTCCTTCTACAAAGGTCAGGTGGGAGTTAAACCTGAGGCTCCTCTTCTCTCCATCTTAATCAGCCATCGCAGGCGCTTATCAAATTTCCCTCCTGTCTCCCGACTCCGATGGAATTGATAACCTGATCGGAATTCTCCCAGAGCTTCGCTGATGGAAGATCAGCTGTGACAGAGCGTGGCAGTGCCACTCGCTGCAAGAGCCACGTGAAATTTGGATGCCTCAGCTGCTTCAGCACCCAGGAGTTTTGTTTTGCTTCCTGTACCTGCTGTGATCTGTGGATATTCTCAGTTCAGTCAGAGAGAAAAAGAGGAATATTTCTGCCAGGCTAAGCCTGGGAAAAAGTCTGAGAGGAACGTAAACAATTTATTATCTTGCTTTCTGTTCATATTGTTTATAGATATGTTCTACCACAGTGACCTAAATCCAGTGTACCAATCAGGTGAAATGTTTTTACTTTAAGACCAATGTGATTAATGTTCATGATGTTCTCTATAAAAGAGAGAGGTGCTTTTGAATAAACGCTCATTTTGCCTTCTAAAATTGTGTGAGTTATTTTGCCCATCCCTGGCTCAACAATGTCAGTGATCCTGTCCCGTTCCATCCAGGATTTTTCCAAGTGTGCCACAGTGACCCCTCTGCCCTTCCCTGAACTGCCTCAGGGGCTGGGGCACAGAGGTGACCAGGAAAGTCACCATGACCTGCCTCAGCCCCTGCCATGCCGAGAGCTTCATTAACATCCTGCTAATGAGTCACTTCCCAAGCTTCCTCCTTGCCTCCCTCCTCCTTTCCTCTCATTACTCACAGACGGCATCACGAATGACAATGATGAACCAGATATTTGGATCATCCTTCCAGGAGGGACTTTTCCTGCCACCACTTCCCTAAGTGAACTGAAGAAAAACTGTTCTAGAGGTGGCAAACTGACTGAAATTTTAGGTTTTATTTCTTTATCATTGGGAAAGAAACAATTGTAGGGGGAGGAGAAGTGTCCTGAAGGTTTTGTTCTGATTCTCATTACTCTTCCTTTTAGCTACTGTTAATAATTTTTTCTTAATACCCTTTTAAAGTTTTGAGCCTGCTTTGCCTTTCTCCTAATCCTGTATCACAACAGAAAATGAGTAAGTACATTCTAGTGAGTGCACTGGTAATTAGCCAGCACTGAACCCACCACACTCGTTGGATGAGAAATCTCAAATTGGCTGAGAAATCTCAAATTGGAAAACCTAAACCACTACACTGCCTGACTCAAAAACAAAAGTGAGTATGAGAGGAGACCCCAGCAGCTCCTGGCAGCACCAGACACCGGGGACAGGCTCCTGCAGGTACCCAGAGGGGACATTTGGCTGCTCCTGGCACCTCCAGGTACCCAGAGGGGACATTTGGTCATTCCTGGCAGTGCCAGGGCTGGGCACAGGCTCCTGCAGGTACCCAGCAGGCAGCCCAGGAGTGCAGCCACCCAATTCTGCCTCAGCTGTGATCTCAGCAGCATCCCCAGATGATAGTAAAACGGCTTTAAAACCATGGGGATTTGGGGAGTTAGAAGGAAAGTTAGGCTTAGGAGGCCCTGGGAAAATACCCTGGGAAAGTATAAGCCTTGTGCTTGCTAGAACTGCACCTGTGTAGCCAGTACATGATAAATTCTATAATTGTTAGATGTGATGATTGTTTAGTAATTAAATATAATTACTGCTTAATCATAAGAATAATCATGAGAAACTGTGGTCAGGGGCTTAAGAAAGATTACAAGAAATTCATGCTTGAATAAGATCAATGTATGCAATAGAACAATCTAAGTTTAATAATTAATATGTAAGTTATATAACGATAGAATATAAAATACGCTCAGCTCGAAAATCGTGTCAGAGTCAGATTTGGGTCTGTAGCCCTGATTCCCAGAGCTCTTCAATAAAAGCACCTGCATATAATCACATTCTGTGATTCTGTGTGTTCCTGAACGCTGACACAGGGAGCCAGCATCCATTCCCTGGGCAGCTCCAGCCCGGCTGCCGTGGGTCCCAGCAGGAAGGGTGAGCCCGAGGCTGCCTGAAGGCATCCCCAGGGATGTTTTAGAGGCATCCCCAGAGAAATCCTTGAGGATCTCCCAGAGGAGGCCTCCTGGGGCTCGTAGGAGGAAGGAAGCAGCGGCAACACGACGTGGATCTTCCCTCTCTGCTGTCTGGAAGAAGCTGACTCGAGGGAAAAAGAGATTCTTCCCAAGAGGAGAACCACTGCCTCCCTCTCTACTGAGCTTTCATGGGGTTGAATTCATGTGTCCCATTGCAGGTCTTCATCACCAGGGCCACAAACCCTCCCTGGCTCCTGTCCCCACCACCAGGACAGTCCTGGCACGGCCAGAGCTGCCAATGGAGACCGAAACCCCCCAAACCCAGGTCACCACCAACCAGCTGTGCTGTCCCCATCCTTGCAGATGGAGATGCCAAGGCTCAGAAGCTTTGGGCAAAGCTGGGGCAGGCGTCTGAGAAACACTGCCCTGATTTTTAAAGGGATTTTTTAAAACTATCCCCTTTGAGGTCAAAATCTGGCAAAGACGTTTCACATAACTGGTTCACCAGCCAGAAATATCCTGAACTACAGAATTTGTTTCATAGCAGCAAGTATTTTCTGGGAAGTGTCTGTTAAACCAAACAACTAATATTCCAGCAAGAATATTCCAGTCACAGAAATGCTTTATCCAGCCCAAATCCCCTTCTGCAGAGGACAGTGGGATAGCAGCAGCTGGGAACAGGCTGGGTGACCCTGCCTGGCCATATGTGCACCGTCATCAAGGACATGGCACCAAGGACACTTTCCCCTTGTTATCCACGTGTCCCTGCCCTTGCCAGGTGGGGAAAGCATTTGTTATGCCTCCTGAAGCTCCCACCTTTGCAGAAAAGTCTTTCCAATCCGTGGACATCCTGGCTGTGTTCCTGGGGCAGGATCTGTCGTGCTGCTCCCCCCGGTCGGTGCCAATCTGCTCCGTTCCTGGGATGCAGCTCCACTTGCTGAAAGCAGATGCCATGCCCAGATTTCTTCTGCTGCTGAATCTCAGCTGCAGTTTGGCAGTTCCAGGGTGATGTAGTGTTTTCCTCTCTCTCCCTGTCATGCCATCCCTCCTCCAAGGTGAGCTGGCCGCGTTTTCCATCAGCTGTTAATTCACCCTGATGTTTGCATTCCTCTCTCCTTCCAAAGCATCACAAATCACGCTGCTTCTCCCTCCTGCACGCACCCGAGGGGAGAGGGAGGCTGCAGGAAAACATCCTGGGAAAGGAGCTTTGGTTCTCTGCCTGCTCCAAACAGAAGTCATTTTAACATGGGAAAATCTCACATGATGCTAATCAGTTCTTTCAATATTTGCTGTGCTTGAAGCACTGACTTGCTTTTCAGATTTTAGAGAGGCAGGAAATACCACATTTTAAATGAGGAAATTACACACACACACCATCACACACCCAGACCCCCCACACCCCTCATACCCCCCAGCTACCAGGGTGTCCCTGTGGTGTCCCTGTTCTGCTGCTGGCAGTGCCCTGAGCATCCTGCACCCAGGGTTTGCATCCTTCCAGTGCAATCCTTACCCTGGCACCTGTCTGTAATATTTTAAAAGTCAGGGAGTAACATTATGTGTGAGAAGTGGTCAAATTAAGTTAATTTGACCTTTAAACTCCATTTTTAATCCTTTTCTTTGGCATCCAGCATGATTTGCATTCCACTATACTGACACTCGGCCTAACAAATGACTTTCTTTCCAAACTGCCTTTGAAGTATCTGAACTTAATGGACTATAACATTTATGAACATCTGAGTTCTTCTCTCAGCAGCTGCACTGGGTTATTGATGATCTAATTGAAATGCTGGCAAATATATCCCAGCAGTATATGGGGAGCAGCAGCCGACTCGGCACGACCCCAGAGCCTTGGAAGTGTATGGTTTCCATGCTATTCATTAGCAGCAGACAGTGTATTTTCAGCTATGTTAAAACAACAACAAAGAGCAGAGCAAAGACACCAGAAGAGGCCCCCAAAAACTTAAAATAACTAAAAATAAAAATAAAAAATCCACATGCAGGAAAAAGGCTGATTTGTTTCTCCTCCGTGGCTCCCCAAACAGCTCCACTGCAGGGATCACTGGGGGAAGCAGCTGCAAATTGGGCACCTCTTGGAACTTGGGATTTATTTAAAGAAATAGCCAAGGGCAAGGCAGGTTACCCAGGGCATGCTGTCCTTCCTGACTGAACAGGTAAAAATACATGAACCAGCTGAAAACTGGACAACTGCGTACCAAAATATGGGGGTTCGTTATTGCATCCAAAAATCAGCACACTCTTTTCTAAGCCCTGTGGGGGGGTGATCCAAGTTGGAAATCTCCCAATTGTCCATGGCAGACCATGAGGTGCTCCCAGCACTCCCCAGAAACAGCTGGCACACTTCCACCAGGACTTCACTAATGTGAGGTTTGGAAATGTCCATTTCCGTAGGAATGGCTGGAATCCCGTTGCACTCGATATTTATCCAGCAACCAGCTGAGAGCACACTCTGCTCTCCACTGATTGGCACGTAATTAAGCAAAGAAAAGAAAGTCATAATGTTTAGCAGCAGCACCACTTGAGTATTCAACAGTAACAGGAAAGATAGGGATGGTATGCTGCTAAAAATAAATAGGGAATGGGTTATTAGGAGGTGTAGTGAGTTCCTGTGCCGTGAATAGCTTCAGGCAGCCCATTCCCTTCCATTTCATTTCATTTGATAGTCAGGATTTACACCAGGGATAAAAGAGGAAGTAAAAGGATATTGAAAAAGAGCAGAAAATTTTTGACATGAAAATAAAGATGAGGGGGAAATCAAATTTGTATCTTTGAGCAGATGGAGGCTGAGCTGTTTCTGGCATCCTCCACACAGCTGGATTCACTCTCCTGGTCCAGGCTGGCTAAAAGACTCCGATAAAAATGAAAAATGCAAATGAATTCTCTACACCTTACTGGACACACACAGGAATGGAGGGTGCCACTCAAAAGGCAATCTCTCCAAAACATTTAAAAACATTGTGCAATTTATATCTTGTGCTTGACAGAGCATCCAAAAGTAATTTCAGTGGCGTGTCCCGGTGCCACGGCGCTCCACCGAGGGTGCCAGTCACCGTGCCGTGCCTGAGGCCCCGCTGGATCATTTCCCTTCCCTCTCCAAGCTGCAGAGCTTTAAAATGCAATACCAGTTGGCTGCTGGCCTCTCATTTCTGCTGGAAAATCTGGCTGTGCCAGCATGCGTAAGGTCAACAGCACAAAGCCTGCTTATTAACTGGAAATTTGGGGGATCTGGTGCCAGGAAATAGCTTTCAGCCTTTGTGAGAAGGAATAAAGAGGTTTCAGGGCAGTGGTTTGCTACAGAGGAAAATCAGGTTTGAGCATGTTTCATGGTCCAGATTTGCCTCTGTTCCAGGGCACCAGGAGCTGTGTCTTATCCTACCAGGACACTCAATTAGGCTTTTTTAATCCAAGCAGAAAGCTCTTCCAAATCACATTACACCACCCACGGCATCTCTGCCCCCCAGAGCACAGGGGACAGCATCCCACGACCCCCTGGCACACTGGGGGTGCAGCATCCCCCTCTCTGCCTCGCTCCTGGCTGTCCTAACTCCAGATGTTTTGTTATTGAGGGATAAAAAACCACTTTTGGCTGAGCTGCACTGGAGATATTCCCAGCTGCCTTTGTGCAAAATCCTGTTTCCAGCTGTGCTGGATGGACATCAGGCTTTCCCATTGGCACTGCCTGCTCCTGCTTGGCCAAGCAGGGATTTACTGTTGAGAACAAGCAGCCTAAGCAGGGACTAGTGGGGGTCTTTTCCCATTTTTTTCCATTAAGTGGAAATTCACAGCGAGATTTTTGAGCATGAGAAATCTTAGCATCTGGGCTGCAATGCAGGAAGGGATTTCGGGTTATCTGGGAGCTCTTTTCCAACCTCAATGATTTCTTGGTTCCAAGGGCATCCCAAACACAGGAACATCCTTGGCTCCACTGAATTCCATGCTGACACTCAGATTTACGTGTGGCTCATGGTAGTTTTGCTTTTGGGCCAGCAGAGTTAAAAGCAACGAGGTTTGTAATAAGAGAGATGGGAGAAAATCTTTCATTTAGCTTTTAACTTTGTTTCAGGACAGGCTCTGCAGGTGCTCAGGACTTGATGGATTCTGATAAACCAAACCCACCTTGGTTTGTCCATCCCCTGCCCTGTTTCCAGGGAGAAGCAGGGCCAGTGTCAAGCCTCAGGTTTCCCTGCCCTCACGTTCCAGATCCAGATGGAGCAGCAGCAGGACAGAACAACGGTTGTTTCTCTGGCACTCGCTGTGTGAGCAGTTCTTAAAGGCTAAAAATGCTTCCTTTTTTTTGCAACTTTCATCATTTTTAACCTTGAAGCCTGCGCTTCTGTTGCAGTGTGATTTGGGGAATGGACAGTAGTTCACAAATTTAATTTCTCTGGTTCCCACAAAGAGGCAAAGATTTACACTGTTGGTGACAAGAAAAAGGCATTAAAGCAACAGTATTCCACTAATTTTGCAAGCAGATTTTGGATAGAAAGATTCCTACTCCTGGCTAATGTAACATGTAAATTCTGCTGATAACACAGCTCCCCTCTCACTGGAGCTGGTAAATGATTTCCTGAGGCTCCTCACAGAATATCTGCTTCATTTAAATCCCCTCTCTTCTCTCTTGCAAACAATGAATAACAGATTCATCCCATGGATTTGTCACTTATAATTTCTATTAAGAAAAGGAATTCTGATTTAAAAGCAGAGTTTGGGACCAGTTAGCACAAGCTGTGACAGAGCTCCAGTGGTTCTGTTGTCACACTAAACAGATACGGAGACTCCGGGCATAATGAGCTTTTCTTTGTAGGAGCAGACAGAGCCTGGAAACAATGGAACCTCTGATCTGGGATTTGGATGCATTTGGGCTGGGAAATGAGCACTCTGGAGAGATAAGGCAGATGAATCATCCAGAAGGGATTGCTGCAGACCAGACTGTCAGTCTTTGCATGGTTTTGTGGACTCCAATTTTATTCTGATTTGAAATTACACAAAAAAAAACCCCACACATTATAAATCAAGGGATAAATCAAGGCTGGAGCAGTGTCCGGGTCAAAGGCAGAGGGAATCTGGGAGCCTGGTCCCTTTCCAAACGTATAAATCATCCTAAAGTGATTCCAAACTCGCTGGAATGCCTCACGAACCTTGGGAATGTTTCCAGAAGGCCTGGCCTTAGTCCCAGTGTAGAATAAAAGCGCCTTGAAAATTAGATGAATTTCACCTGAAATTGCACCCATTTTCAAGGGTTTAACTTCAAAGTTCTTGGCCGTTTTTGAGTCTGATGCAGTGTCCCCACAGAAAAGGCAGAAATACTCGAGTTTTGCAGGATCCTGTTTAGGAGAATGTGTCCCAGTGCCACTGGTTCAGACTGGGATGCCAGCAGACTCCATGCAACACGAGCTCAGGGGAATGTTCAACAGCAGTCAGTCATGCTAAAATTGTTAAATTCTACTGATTTGGACAGCTGGTCATCCAATGGTTGGCCAAAGGGGGCTCTGCATCAGTTATACAGAATTTTTTAAAGATTTTTTTGCTTTTCTGCATGAATCCTAGAGGAGTGGATAAAGTTCAGAGGCTCAGAGTGAGGTGGATGCCACATCTGGGCTGGAAAAGGGAAGGTGTGGGAATAGAGCTGTGGAATGCCTATTAATGCATCATCCAAGCGGTGCAAGGAGTGGAAAGGTCTCGCTTAGTGAAAAACTACAAAGTGATGACATGATTTTGAGGAGTTTGGGGGTGGGCTGGAGCAGCCTCTCCCTACAGCTACCTGTGGCTCTCACCATGGGGCTGTGAGGTGCTGCTGCTGCTGGGGATGGGCGCACAGGGGATGGATCACTGCCCTAAGGGGCATCCCACACCAAGGAGCTTCATCCAAACACCAGCAGCATCTCCAAACCCAACAGCAGCTGCTCCCCAGTCCCCCCTCGCTGCTGGGGGCCTGGTAGAGTTTCATGTACCGGAATATCAGACAATTTTCTTTTTTTTTTTTTTTTTTTTAACACCATTTCTCGTTCCTAAGCGAACACAGCATGTTTTCTGATCTGCATTTCCCTGCTTTGATCATCCGTTCTGCAGATCAGTTTTCCTGTTTAGAGGTACAGCAGGACACGTAATGAATGCAAATACGATGCGGTCGGAGATAAATGTCTAGACTTCAGAGCTTAATCCTCCCAAATCTTACACCCTGATACAATGTTTTCATATTTAATACATTCTGAGGGATTTTGCTTTTATAAATAATGAACTAATCTCATCTTCAAGGCATCACTTTGCAGTTTAGGTGTTAAAAAAAATAGAAAGCAATATTCTATCCTCAGAAAAAGCTGTTTTAACCAATATTAACTGAGACCTCCCCTCAGATAAAGGCTTTGAAAGGTTTGTTGGGTGATGACTTTAGGAATAAAAGCACTGGAAAATGATATTGTATGAGGCAGGGCAAAAATTGGGATGAGGAGGCATGGAAGGGAACTGTTTGTCCAAAATTCCCGGTGTCCCCACTCCATGGGTGGAGCTCAGTGGAGCAGCATGTGTTGGTGTCAGGACAAGGGGGAAGCAGAGAAGTGCACAGGCTGGGTAGGAGCACAGCAGAGCCTG
This sequence comes from Chloebia gouldiae, assembly GCA_003676055.1. Lineage (NCBI taxonomy): Eukaryota > Metazoa > Chordata > Aves > Passeriformes > Passeridae > Chloebia > Chloebia gouldiae. The sequence continues at coordinate 1,080,679 of QUSF01000067.1, read as the reverse complement.
GATGTGATGCAGGGAGATGTGGCTCAGGCATCTTTTGGAACAAGAATGTCTTTTTGGTATTTGTTATTTCAGTGGCACAATTAAAGCCTCCCTTTAGCACAGGGAGCCCCAAAATCCACCCAGAGAAATGGAGAGGAGCGTGGCTGTGGAGAAAACCGCTGACAGCAGAGCTGCTGCTTTTCCATCCCACACGCAAATCCCACCTAATGGCATCCCCAGAGAGGAGCCAGAGCCTGTCCCTGCCTGTTTCCCTATGCAGACACACACACACAGCTCCTGCTCCTGCAGCTCCTGGAGCACAGTCCAGGGAGAGGATTTTAAATGATTGTCCATGGCAAGAGAATAGTTTTAAATTGGGAACAGAAGTAAAGCTGGAGCCTTTACAGGTCAGAGAGAAAAATAAGTTTTTCCCAAGGATGAGTCTGACTCTCTGGCAAGATTTTATCTTGCTGCCTCACATGGGGACCAGCTTCAGTGACCCACTCCAGTCCTGCAGGGTGATGGGACTGGGGTCTGCACCTCAGAGGAAAAGGCACCTCATCCTGGCCTTGCTGCAAAGCAGCAGAAGGCACCAAGCCCCACAAAAATGTTTGTCTCTTTCAGGGAGCTTTTGGCAACCAGCCACAACCTCCTGGAGTGGGAACCCTCAGCATCCACCTGTCCTCAGAAATCCCCTAAGTCCCTTTTCTGGGCTTCAAGATGCTCTCAACCAGCATTCAACAAATTGAGTTCAAAGGGACCAAGGCTCCTTTTTAAGCACTTTTCCTGGGTGGAAATGTTTTAACTCATACTTTACTCCTGTGAGTAGCCCCTGCACACTGCCGCCTGCTCCCAGGAGTCCCTGTTTGCACAGTTTAGCCATAATTACTTTCTTCTCTTTCTCCAGCCAGCCTCCAAGCACTTCTTTGCAAGGGGAATTGCTATTCCCTTGTCAGGAGATGGGATGCTGGAGTAATTGAGAGAGAACACCAGCCTGGTTTTGACTGAGGCTCTTTTCTCCCTCCCTCCCACTCACTGCTTATTGTATGGGAAGGAGAAACCCTCAAGACATGCTGGACAGACTCTTGGAAATAACCTTTTTCATCTCAAAGATCCTGCTGAATTTTAGATTAAAAAGGAAGCTTTTCTTTCAATAATGTATTTCCCCCTTGGCTCTGTGGCTATCAAGTAACTTTCCCTGAACAGAAAGCTCAAAAGATGAAGCTTCCCCAAATTCAGATTCATGAACTGAATCTCTTCCCTCCCAGAAGCCTGGCTGGAGAGAGGAAAGGCAATCAGGGCATGAATTTCATATTAAGAAGAATAAATAAAGCAGAGCCTCTTTTATTTCATTCCTTCTGGCTGGGCAGGTGAGCAGGGGTTATTAACCACTGCTTAAATCAGCACATCTGGAAGGAGAGGGTCCCCCAGCCCACAGACTCCAAGCAGCTGCAGCCACCAACAAAGGGAGAGCTGAGCCCCTGGAATGGGGGTGTTGGGCCCTGGGGGGAGTTTAAACACAGCACTGCAGTGTGGGGTCAACAAACACAAAATAAGATGCAATCCTCCCCCGTGGCTCTGCACTCTCCAGATCTTTAAATCTCTGCAGAGCACCAGCAGGAGGGACGGCCTGGCCAAGGGGGCCTGTGCCACATCCGTGTCTGACCTGACACCTCTGCAGTCACACGGGCGTGGAGGGGACACAGCGCTGGCAGCACACAGAGCACAGGGCACAGGCTCGTCCTCACAACCCCTCGGAATCTCAGGAAACACAAAACCGCAGTTTCCCAAGGCTGCTCTTCACAGGCGCCGTTTTAGCGAAGAAATCGGAGCAAAATCAGAGCAAAAATCTTTTAGTGAATAAATTTTTGGGGAGCCCCAGGTATTGACCCCCATTGTGTGAGCTGAGCTGAGGTCCCAGGAAAGGCAGGAGTGGAACGGTCCTTCGGGTCACCTTGGCAAGGGCAAAAATCCCACCCAAAGGCCCTGTGTGAAACCTCCGTGTCCCAGGCTGAAAGGCAAGATGTATCCATTTCCCATCTCTGTGGCAGTTGTCTTCTGTTCAGTGGGCAGTTTTTCCTTATCTCTTCCACAACCAATCCTCCCTCAGGGGAGACATCTGCTGATAACGGCTGTTGAATGTCACTGGTGACTGATAAGAACGAGAACATCCCACTGGGAGATGCTGAGCCCAGAGGGAGGAGCTGAGCATTCCTACCTGGATATAATCTGGGTTTTTGGGACACCAGCACAGCTTTTCCTGCACTGGATTTCCCACAGGAACAGCTGCCTCTCCCACTGCAGGAAGACTTCGCCCTTTCCTACAGGATCACTGCTCCAGCAGAACCATAGCTGACCCTCCAGGGGCTGCAGCCACAATTCCCAATTAAACTGCTGCCAACCCCCTGTCCAACAGGGTGTCAGGTTGTGTTCTGACTCTGTCAGTGTTGTTTTGGTTCACTGCATTGTTTATTTTATCTTTTTATTTTCTTTTTTTTCTAATAAACTACTTATTCTAAGTTGTAGTTATTCTCCTAATAAAGAACTGTTATTCCTGCTTCCATATTTTTGCCTGAGAGCCCCCCTTAATTTCAAATTTATAGCAATTTGGAGGGGATTGGATCTACATTTTTTCCAATTTCAGGGGAGGCTTCTGCCTTCCTTAGCAGACACCTGTCTTTCCAAACCAAGACACCCTGCCAGGAGCAGCACTGCGGGAACACATCCCCACAGCCCTGCAGCTCCTGCACCACTGCAGCCACATCCCAAAGGCCGTGTCCCAACAGGAGCTGCGGGTTTGGGGCTGGGCTCTGCTCCGGAGGAGGAGGAAGGCAGAGGCTGGCCAAGCTCCTCGCTCCCAGATGGGCCCCACCTGGGATTGGCTCACTTGCTGTTGATTTTGATGTTCCTGGAAATCCCATCCAGCCTGAAGCATCAGCCCAGCTGCACATCAGCAAACCCTGTCAGGGTTAATGATGCCAATACTCGGCTGAACCGATCCCTGCTGCAATTCCCCCCAGACCAATTGTTTTCCTGCCACTGGAGCTGTATAATAATCACCTGGGAAGCCCAGGTAACCCCACAGCCTCTCATTTCCCTCTTAGCAGCACACAGGTAGCAGTGGCTGTGTCAGGCACTGTTCTCTCCTCTTGGGCTGAGAAATAATGGGAAACTCCTCAGGAGGTGATCTGACCTGCAATAAGGAGCCCAGCAGCAGGTACACCTGGGGAGAATATTGATGGCTGGATCTCATTTCAGGGGCTGCATTCCCACACGTGGGCACAGATAACGCAGAGCTGTGATCAATAGATGGACAGGGTTGGTTTTCAGGGCACTGGCAGAGGACTCATTCCGTAGCTGCAGACCCTGTTACCATGCAAACATGCTGATTGCTTTGTTTATACAAGCAGCACAAGAAAACAGGCACCAATCTCTGCTCTCTGCGACAGGGACAGGTCCCAAGGGAATGGCTGTGTTGGTGGAGGGGCTTAGATTAAATATTAGGAAAAGGTTCTTCCCCCAGAGTGTTTCTGGGCACTGCCCAGGCTCCTCAGGGAATGGTCATTACCCCAAGGCTGCCAGAGCTCCAGAAGTGTTTGGAAAACACTCTCAGGCCGGAATTGTTGGGGTGTCTGTGAAGGGCCAGGGGTTGAACTGCATGATCCTTGTGGATCCCTTCCCACCCGGGACATTCCATGATTCTGTGTTATTCTATGAAATTAAACAAAGGGCTCAAATTCCTTTTGCTTTTCATCCTGCTTAACCCTAAACTGCTGAGGGCAAACAGTCCAGACAGCAACCATGATTCATTCCTGGCACAGCCTATTTTTGACACAACAGCAGCAGCCAACAATTTGCAACTCCATAAACCGGATGCATGATTCTAATTTATGTGTGAGCTAATGGATCGTTGCTCCTGTAATAAACTGCTCGGAGTGGGCTGGATTTATCAGCAAGCGGATTGCCCTTTACACATTTTTATTTAATTTTGCTTTATTTTCTGAGGTGCCAAGTCAACAAATGATTAAATACGAGCAAATATTTTTCCACTGGAGTTTTATCAAGGTACCAAATCCAGCTCAGGGATGGAATGTAATTGATTCTGGAAGCAAAGCTTGTTTTCCATCAGGGTTCTCAATTAAAACAAATAAATAAATAAATAAAGGGGGTTTCCCATCTGAGTAAAACAGGAGGTTACAGAGTGTGTTGTGCCTGGAAAATAAATAAGGAATTTGTAGAGATAATGGAGGCTTTGGATGGGATTTTGCACAGCCCTGTTCTCACAGACAGTGCCCTCAGGAGACATCGGCTTCCTTTACCCATTTTGGGAAGCTGTCCCTGCCTGTTGCTGCTCAGCCTTCCCTTTTGGGGCACAAATCAGAGTCCCTGCTCCCCAAAGAGTCACTGGTCTCTCTCTGCCCCCTTTTCCCTTCCAAGGGAAGGGAGCTGGGCACATCCCAGCTTGCAGGGGACACAACCAGGGAAGTGCCACTTCAGGAGCCCATCCCCTGCCCAGCTCCTCTTCCTGCCCAGCAAAAGGGCAGCAATTACAGGAGAAGGCTTTAGGCAGCTCAGGGAAGGGGCAGGGGACGTGCAGAGCAGGGACATGGAGCATTGAGGAGGCTGCTGGCAGCCCAGGCAGTTCATTAAATGCTCCTGGGAGCCGCAGCCGGCCGCTGTTTATGGTGGCGAGGGCAGAGGTTAAAATGCTTCACTTGGCAGATCCGGGGGATTTAGGGCTTCAGGTCCATCAGGTCAAACCACAAACTGTGCTGGAGTTACTGTCAGTCACTACCAACACTGGAGTCACGAGGGCTTGGGAAAGCCTCACTCTCCATCCTCCCTGCAGCATTCCCAAAGTGCCTGTGCCTGCATCACTTCAACCAGGGAAGGATTTGGGGTGAGAAAACCTCACTGCAGCACTCCCAAAGTGTCTGGGGCAGCATCCCTTCACCCAGGGAAGGATTTGGGGTGAGAAAACCTCACTGCGGCATTCCCAAAGTGTCTGTGCCTGCATCCCTTCACCCAGGGAAGGATCTGGGATGAGAAAACCTCCCTGCAACATTCCAGAGCGCCTGTGCCCACATCCCTTTACCCAGGGAAGGATTTGGGGTGAGAAAACCTCCCTGCAGCATTCCCAAATTGCCCATGACAGCTTCCTTTCACCCAGTGAAGGATTTGGGGTGAGAAAACCTCAAACCTCCCTGCAGAAGGTGACAGTGACCCAAAGCTTGGAGGAGCAGAGGAGCTGGGGGCTCCCAGGAGCCTGGCCCGGTGCATCCTTTCTCAGCTGCTCCTGACCAAAAGCCTAGCCTTGGAGGGCAGCTCTGCTCGGGGGGTTCAGCTCAGAGAGGGAAGGGTTTGTGCTCGGCATTACCCGAGTCACATTTGCTGCTGTTCTGTGCCTGAACGATCCCTCTGGCTCGCCAATGCTGCCACCTATAGCGACTGTGCAGCAGCGAACAGCTCCAGGGCTGACCCTGAGCCGCACCTGGGCTCGGCACTCGGGCAGGAGCCTCTGGAGAGGATGTCCAGGGAGGACACAGCAGCCTTTGCTGCTCTCCCCTGCCCGACCTGGGAGCAGAGCCCGCCTGTGCCCACCCTGCAGCACACACAGAAACAAGGGAAATGTGACATCCACATTCTCTGGACAGACAGACAGAATTCTGTCCCTCAGGAGAAGCACAGGGAGAAGAAGAGAAAACAATCTTTATCTCTGCTCCTGTGTTCTCCCCATGTGGAATGTGGTGTGGGGATTGTTCACCTGCAGTGATGCTGGGTTGGATTCTGGTGAAGTTGTTTGGGGTCAGTGACCAATGGGATCCAGCTGGGTTGGACTCTCAGCAGAGTCACGAGTTTGTAGTTAGATGGGTAAGTAAGAAGCAAGTATGTAGAACAGCATAGTATCTCCTTAAATAGTATATTAATGTAATATAGTATAGTTTTAATAAAACTATCCTTCAGCCTTCTGATCTGGAGCCAGGCATCATCATTTCTTCCCTGAGTTGGGGCACCACATTTCCTTACTATAGGAAAGGTTTCCTTTATCTAAGTGGCTGCATTGTGTTCCCTCTTCCATGTCCTGGCCTGATGTCCATAATTCACACAATTTTTAACTGCATTGTGCTCCCTCTTCCATGTCCTGGCCTGATGTGTCTCCCCCAGCAGCCGGCTGCATGTGTCCCCCCACTCCTGAGCCCCCCACAAGTACTGACTCAGGACTGTCACAAGAGCAGAACCTTCCTTTGCCTTTTGTTTACTCACAGAAATGAAACGAAATACAACAGGACTAGCTCAGAAATAGCAACAGGTTAACTCACTCTGAATCAGGACAGACCCTTAGAAGAGAAATACTTGAAATACCAGAGTCCTGTAGGGAGCCTTGGAATTCTGTCAGAGCTCAGAGAGGGTAGAGGATAGAACGGGAAAATTAATCCAAGGAAGGAGAGGGCAGCTCTGCAGGCAGCAGATTAAAAGGGAAGCACAAGGAAGAGGAGCAGGTGTGGGTGAGGAGGGCTGAGGTACAAAAGGGCAGATTCAGCTGCTTCCCTGAGGTTTGGATTGACTCGGCGATGGAGGGAAGGGCAGGTGAGAGCTGTCTGTGCTGCTGCCCCTTCCTCAGGGGCAGTCTGGGCTCTGGGCAGGCTGGGGATGTGCTGGTGCCTGCTCCAGGAAGGCTGGCTGAGGGAAGGTGCAGGGCACGGGCAGCCACCTCTGTGTCTGTGCTGCCGAGGAGAAAGACAAAGGTCAGTCTGACAATCTGGCTCTCTGGGCAGCCCCAGCTCTGCCACCCTGGCAGGGCCAGGCCAGGACTGCTGTGGATGCAGACAAAGCTGCTGACCACTATCCAGATAAATCGGAGAAAATCACAGAATGTTTTGGTTGAAGCTCATCCAGTGCACCCCCTGCCACGGCAGGGACATCTTCCACTGTCCCAGGTTGCTCCAAGTCCCATCCAACCTGCCTTTGGGCACTGCCAGGGATCCAGGGGCAGCCACAGCTGCTCTGGGCAGCCTATACCAGGATCTGCCCATCTTCACAGGGAAAGATTGTGTAAATTACTGTAAATATTCAAGAAATGCTAAGTCAGCCATCCCTGCACCAGCCTCCACTGCTGCTGCTCTGACTTTGAAGCCAAACTCTGGATGTTTTCAGGTACATTTCTGGTTGTACCTTTACTACCAGACACAGTGTTTTCCTCTAGGATTTCCAGCACATGCAGAGCAGCCCATAAATATTGCATCTTTTTTTGTTTTAATTTGAATCTGTCTTGCACACTGAGCTGTCTAATCCATGGAACATCTGCTCCAAGCAGGCAGCAATCTCTTAAATGCCACTGTGCACTTAAGGCAGCTCTGCAGGAGCCCCTGGAAGAATTTAACTGATATAAGGCACCTCCCACAGCTCGAGCTAATGATCACAATACAAACGACATTTGCATGCTATGATATTCCTTTTGTGCAGGAGGCAACCTGCACCCCAGCATCCCTTCACCGCTGGCAGCTTGTTTGCACTCCAGCTGAACATTTTATCCCAGCCCAGGTGATGTTGCCCGCTGCCCCAGCAGTGCCCTGGGCTCCTGCTGCCCCTCAGGGCTCTCTTCTGGGTGTTGTGGCCCCTTCCATGCTTGGGGAAGGTTGGGGGGATTTGGGGACCCCTGTGGAGTTGTTGCACAACACCACAGCCCCCATGGTGGGGAGGGGGAGCTCTCTGCTGCCTGCTTTTGTGCTGTGGTGTGGCAGGGCTGCTTCCCATGGGATGTTTTGTGCTGCCCAGAATCCATCCTGACCCTTAAGGCAGCTCCTAATCCACCCTGGTAGGGCTGAGACATCATCATCATCATCACCAAAATCTGGAAGGGAGAAGTTCTGGTGCTGCTCCGGAGCTTCCTGCCACGACCCTTGGCAGCACCAGCAAATCCCTTAGTTTGTGTCCTTCTGCCTAATATTTTTCCACTCTTAATTTGCTTTATTTTAATTGATTGGGGTCTCCTGTAGCGTAGCAGCTTATTGGAAAGGAAAGCAGTAAGGTACAAAAAGAAAAACCAGCCCTAATATTTACTCCCTTGCCTCGGGGATTTGCACAGCTCCCCTGCCCCAGTCCTTAATGACACAAACCTATAATGGTTCAACTGCTGCAGCCCAAGGGACTCAAAATCAATGGCATGATGTTGAAATTACAGAAGATTTGTTGAAAAATGTTGTTTCCTATTGTTTGCTCACTGCAAATCCCGGCAGTCTCACCAGAGCCGGTTCATGCACTGAAAGCTCCCAGCTGGCAGCAGTTTAACAGTGGCATCAATGCTGTAAAATGCACTTTTAGGTCAGTGTCTGGCAGCAGCATGAGCCATGGGGAGGAGCAGAAAGGCAGGAATTGGGGCTCCTGCTTAGAACCAGGCTTAGGAGAAATGTTTCCTTTTTCTATGTGGCTGTATTGTGTTCCCTCTTCCATGTCCTGGCCTAATATGTCCCCCCCAGCAGCCTGGCAGGGGCCCCCCACTCCTGAGCCCCCCACAAGTACTGACTCAGGAGAGCAGAATCTTCCTTTGCCTTTTGTTTACTCACAGAAATGAAAGGAAATAAAACAGGAGTTGCTTAGAAATAGCCACGGGTTAACTCACCCTGAGTCAGGACAGACCTTCAGAAGAGAAATACCTGAAATCCCTCTCCCCTGCCTGCCATCACCCGGCTCCACAAAGCAGCCAACAAGACAGATTTTAATGGGACTTACATCCAGGAAGACAAAAAGAGGGGAAAATGGAGAAACTGAATTAAAAATGCTTCCAGAGCTGAGACGCCAGGCAAGATAAATAGGGATCATCATTCCTCCACTCGGGGAGGTGCTGCCACAGCGCTGCTCACCTGGGCAAGGCAGAAGTGAAATTAATGCCACCACAGACACATTAATGCCACTCACCCCCAGCCCTTTTGTCTCCTGCCGGGTTCCAGGCCAGCCCCAGCACCTTCCCTGTGCTGCAGGCAGCCAAGCCAGGCAGGAGTTTGGTTTTTTCCCTGAATCCACAGGGTGAATGCTGGGAGGGCCGTGGTGAGGTCTGAGCAGCAGCAGCTGCCCCCAGATGTGGGGCTGGAGCTGGGGTAGCCCTGTCCTGGAGCCCAAAGGCAGCACAGGAGGGGACAGAGCAGCAGAGTGGGATGCACATCCATCCAGAAAGTGGGCATGGGGACCTGGGGGACGTGTCCAGCCAGGCAGTGGGGGTGGGGACCGAAATTGGCTGCCCTGTGCTGGCCCACGAGTGGTGCTGGAGAGGAGCTGAGCTCCCCAGGCTGTCTCTTGGGAACAAACCCCCATCTCTCCCTTCCAGTGCCAGAGCTCAGGGCTGTCCCCACTGTCAGAGCTCACCAAAGGCCAAAGGGACTCTCTTCTGTCCCCTTGTCCTTCTGCAGAGTCCTCCAGGTGACATTTCAGGAGAACTGGAAGCTGTGAAATTTAAGCATCGGGAGCTCAATCCATTAGAGTCCTGACAAGCCTTTCAGAGATTTACAACGGGTTTTACCACCTGCTGAAGGTGCAGCAATGAATTTCCATCTCTAACTCATTCTTGGGCCAAGATTTACAGCTGCCATCAGCCCCGTGCTGTCACTCAGTCCCCTCCGACCAGGTAGGGAAAGGTCACTTTTTAGAGACACAAATGATGAGGCTGTGACCAAGCACCTGCCAGGCTCCACCTGCACTGAGCCTGTCCCCAAAGCAGTGAGCAAGGGCTTCAGCAGGGGGAGAATTAACTTCCCTGACCCCTGAGAGAGCCTCAGCAACTCAGGGCATCCCTGTCACTGCTCACCTCTTCCAGGGACTTCCATATCCGTGGAGTTGGAAGCCAAAAGGAAAGGGGATGTGAAGGAAACAGGGCTCTGCTTGCTCCCAATATTTATTGCCAATGAAACCTCCTGCAATTTGGGATCCAAAATCCCTGCCAGCTTCCCACACTCCACAATATTTTCCCAAATATTGCCATCCCAGCATGGCAGCCCTTGTCTGTGGAAGCTCTTCTGTGCCTGAGGGCTCTCCCTGCTCACACATTTCCCTGCTGTTTAGTGTAAATCCCATCTCTTAATTTCACTCCCTTCCTCTTGCAGATAAATCTCTCCCCATCCTTATGCCCAGGATCTGCCAGGAGGAATTTTATCCTCACTTTACACACTGCTCTTTTTTTTTTGGGTGCTACAACAGAACATGCTTACTGAAAAATAAACCTTTTCATAACTCACGAGAACAGCAATAGAACACAAGTAGGAGCTCATAAAGGGAGGGAAATAAAAGATGAATCTCCTCCTATTTTACACTGCAGCATTTAATACATGGCAGTGGCTGTTCCTGTTGCCTCTGGAGTTTATCAGCAGCTGCAAAGAGCCCTCCACGTGCACAACACAGTGACCTGCCCTGTACATGGAGATAGAGCAGCTGGTAAACTCAGAGACCAGTGAAATTACCTCTAAACAAACCTAAAATCACAGCCCTTGGGGACAGAAGGAGAGAGACAAGGCAGGCACCGACAGTTTTTCCTCGGCTTGCACCAAGCGGATTTGCCAGGTGCGAATGACAGCAGGAGAAATTTCAGCGTAAAAATAAAATTTAACCACCCAAATTAGTGACCTCTGGGAGCTCCCCCTCAGAAAATCCAGGCTGGGATGTCCCCCCTCGCTGTGCCCTGGCTGCTGCACATTTCCAAGGGGAAGGCAGGAGCCGCGCAGCTGGATATTAAATGGATATATTCATCTCTGCGGGTGGGCAGCCATTAGCGCGTAGCCTTTGTGTCACAGCCATTCCCAGGTGCGGGGAGCCGGAGGGATGGGGGAGAGGAGGCAGCCAGGCGGGTCCTCCCCACGCCTGGAGCATCCTCTCCTCGGCCAGGATCCCCGCGGGACCACCGCAGCTCCGGGAGGATTCCCGCCCCTGGGAGCCCCCGCACTCTCCAGGTGCGCTCACAGGAACGGGGATCCCGGCTCTGGGGCACACCCCAGGTCACTGTCAGGAAAATTAACCCACAAACACCTGGGGGTTATGTCCAAAAAGGAGACAGAGGAGTCCTGGAACTTTATTCCAATAAAGGGAGAGCCCATGGGGTCTCCCAAATTTTTGGAGGGCACAGCCTCCTTTCTATCTCAATTTCCCAGCCACATTTCCCTCTCTCTTTCCCCACTGGCTGAGGTATTTGAAAGGTACAAACTTCCCAAAACCCCTAATACAGACCCCCTTCTAATGTGTAACCCCCTATTTTTCTTTTCCTTGTGCCAATCAGTGGAATTCCTATGGAATTTATGTTCTTCCCGTTGTTTCCTTCATCTCTCAGCATCCAATTTTATTTATCAGCAGACCTACAGTTTGTTTGTAAAGACAAACCTCTCTCATTCCTTTTATCCATCAGTGGAATCCTTCCCATTGTTTCTTTTATCTCTCAGCGCTGGTTTTATCTAGCAGCAGACCCACGGTTTGTTTGTAAAGACAAATCCCTCATTCCTTTCATCATGAACCACCTCACAAGGAGGTGGCGGCCCCTGCCTGTCCCACTCCCCCTGTGCTCTTTGACACATTTCTCTGTACTTTCGATTTTCATCTCCAAACCCCCTCTTGAAACCACACACCCCTGGTGCCAGTGTGTGACAGCTCCTGGACACGGGCAGGACAGGACCCTGCCTCTGGATCTGCCTAAATGCCCCAATCTGGCTGGATAAAGCCCCAGCCTGGCTGCATCTCCCTTCTCTCCCCTCATTTCTCTCATTGCCCTTGGGTTTTTTTTTTCCTGCTGCTCTTTTTCCACATCCTTTACACCGCATGTCTGGCCCTGGATTGCTACAGGAGCTTCTCTCCTGTCAAAGTCCAGCACATCCCTCTGGTTGCCCTGGCTGGCTCCAAACCCTGGCAGGGGGCTCAGAGACCTTGGCACGAAGTCAAAAACACCCCTGGCTTCAATTTTAGCCCGTGGAAAAGACTGCCAGCTTTATATGAGGAATTACAAGCCACAAGGGTTTGAGTAGTGTGATATTTGAACAAACACAGGGTGGAAAAGTAGAATTTGGGGATTTTTAGAATGGGGTTCAAAGGGGATGGAGGAATTTGGGCGTGTCCAGGCCTTCTTCTCCTTTGTCTTGTCCTCTATGCCTTGGCGTGGTGGTGACACTTTTCTATTGGTTTAAGGTAGAGATTCACAGTCTAACATAGATGAGAGGAATTGGCACAAAATTGTAAATATACACACGTAGTTTTGAGTATATAAGGTGGGAGCCACCCGAGGCTGCAGGCAGAATGCTATGGTGAACTTGCTAGGCAGAGCTTGGCAGGTCAGAGCAAAAATGTTATAGATAAGAAGAGAAAAACAGCTTTGAAAATGCAATCTGATGCATTCCAGACTCCTTCTTTGTCTTCACGGGCTAAAGGAACCAGGACTCTCACAATCTTGGGGTCATCCCAAAGCAAAGCAGACCCTGACCCTCTCCCTTCCCCGTGCTCTGGCTGTGCCTTGGGGACATGCAGGGAAGGACAAGCACTGTGAGGTTCGAGCCTGCTTGGTGTCATGACACCTTCCCGTGGGATTTTGGGCTCCTGTCTCCCTAACCCAAACCACCCCAGAGTTACCTGCAGCAACAGGAGGTGAAAAACGCTGGGGGAAGGGGGATTTGTTCCTTGGCATCATCCTTATAATGCACATGGGGAAATTAACTTAAAGCCTGGGTTATGAAGAGAGCTAATTAGTTAATCCATGTAAAGTGCTTTAAGACTCTGGAATGAGGGGGAAGAATAGCTAATGGGGGAGCTCAGACAGGGCTCTCCTGATGCAAAGTGAATTTCTGACAAGAAATCCTTACTGTACAGAACTGAATTAAATTCAAGGGCTTGTCTAAAAGAAAAACCTCAGAATTGATCACATCCCAGTGAATAAAGACAGTCCATCAGTTCAAGGGCATCTTACATGGATATCCATGCCCACTAATTATTCTGCTTGAAACCAGCCTTCCTGGCAGATTCCCAGAGTCGATGCATCGAGGACCTCTGTGTCAACATTAGCTTTATACCAGACGGATAATTGGTGGTAAGTACCCAGAGCTGGACTGTGCTGGACAACATAATGGCAAAAATTAAATTCTTCCAACAAAATAACTCTTTGCAAGCATGTTCAAGCAAACCAGGCTCGGGAGAGAGCTCCTCTGCGAGGCAGCACAATTACAGAGCAATTAGAGGGGTGAACTTCAGCAACTCACCTGCACAACACCTATTTTCTCCTCTACAATCATCTGTCAAGGCTTCAAACATTTCCTTTGTTCCAAACAACAGTCACTGACTGAATTACCATCAGCAAGAACGCTGTGCAGCCATACAGCCAGCAGGAATCTGGGAATGGTGTCTCACAGCATTTGCCAAAGACAAATACTCATTTCTGGCCGAATCCTGCGCTTTTTAGAAAAATTGTTGTCCCCATGGGCTCTCCCAGGAGAAATGATTTGCACCTCTGAGCACTGTTGGTACCTAGGAGATGATACTCATGTCTCCACTGGGCTCTGCAAACACCAGTGTGCCCCGTGGGGAGAGCAGCCAAACTGGGCAGTGCTCGATGAGGAGTGGGGCTGGATGTCACCTGCAGGAGCAGCCCCTGTCCCCACCCTCGGTGGCAGCTCCAGGGGAACCAGTGTGTGGCAACAGGAGCAGGAAATCTTTGTTCCACTCCATGGGTGCCCTGCAGCCCTGAGATAAACCCTCTGCATGTTTGTTTTAACGCCTTCCTTCCCTCCTGTTGGCTCTCATGTGAGCAGACGCTGGGTGCTGGTATCCAGCACAGAAAAGCTGAGTTGTCCCTCCCTGGGGAGTTCCATGGCAGGGGAAGTTCAGGCCAGATGTTAGGAAAAGGTTCTTCACCCTCAGGGTGAACAGGCTCCCAGGAAAGTGGTCAAGGAGCCTCTGAACACAACTCTCAGGGATTGTTGGGGTGTCCTGTTCAGCCAGGAGATGGCTGTGATGATCCTCACGTGTCCCTTCCAGCCTGGGATTTTCCATGATTCTGTGGTCTAAGATGCCATGGCTGTGGCCAGGGAAGCCTGACACTGTTCCTATTCTCCCTCCAGCACCCTGCACTGTGGCTGGACTGATCCTTGGGGTGCTGGGACATGGGGAACCATCCCTGGAGGTGTCCAAGCAACACCTGGATGTGGACATCGGTCACAGGTTGGACTCAACCATCTCAGAGATTTCTTCCCACCTAAATGATTCTGTGCTTCTGTGACCCCAGGATGCTGGAATTTGGAGACCCTCAGGATTCTGGGCTGTGGGGAGCAGCCAGACCCATCCCCCTGGGGTTCATTTGCTGTCACAGCCACTTGGCCCTACGGAAAGGCTGAGCTGCACCGAGCTCCCACTCACCCTGAGTGGCACCAGAGGGAAGCAGAGGTGACAGTGATGCAGAAGACTTGAATCAGTCCAGCTGCTCTGTCTAGTGAACGGCACAAATTGGATTATGTTGTGAAGTTTCCAATGAGGACAGCTCTGCTGTTTGAGTGGCATTTCCATATTCTGTCAAGCAACCCACATGCCCATAAAATCTGATAAGTTTTCTCGGTCATCACTTTGTGTATTTTTATGAGTCTATTAAAATGTGATTTACATTTTTCCAATTTCTCCCCCCCTCTTTTCCCTTCAATATGCCCAAGGGATGGGTGAATTAGATTGGAGGGAGCCCAGGACCATATGGCCAATTGGATTAGGCTCTCCTAAGTGCTCAGCAGAAAGTAATAGGTGTTTTAAACCTGGATCCCAAATTCTGGATGCCTGTCTTGTCTGAATTGCCAAACAGCTCTGTTTTATGAGGCTCTTGTGGAGTGCTGGGGCCAGTGGTGTGGTGACAAGGATGCCCAGGGTGTGACAAAGATCTCAGGGCTAGTGCTGGGGCGGCACACAGCCACCTCCACCCCCTTCCTCACACTCGGGAATTAATCACCAGTTAATCGTTGTTCAAAGCCAGTATTTTCAGTCGGAACAACACTTTCTGTTTGAGTCGACAGAAGCGTGAGTCGTGCTTCCTGTGTTTCTGCTTGCTCAGGGCAAACGTTCCAGCGTTCCCGGGACAAGACCACAAAGGAGATGCTTGTGCTGCTGGATGGAAATTTCCTTTCAAATTTGAGAGAATATTTGTAGGAATTCCTTTCTCTGCTATTTGCTCAGCTCTGCTAACAACGGGCTGCCAGCCGGGTTCAAGGACAGACGAGCAATGGGCTCTGAGCAGCCGCTGTAATTCTCTTTGCTCTGAAGAGACAGAGGGAGATTAATAGAAAAAGCAGCAGCAGGAGGATTTGTCAAGAAAAATAATCATTTTCAGGCCAAGAAGGCTTTGCTATCTTGATAGTGAGCAAATGGCAGGAGCAAAAGGACTCCTGAGCCGGCCCCTTGTTACCGAAAGAAGAAAATTAAGGCAATTGCAGTTGAGCAGAAAACCAACATTTGGCTTTTTGTCCCCCCTCAGCTGCTCTCCTTGGCCCCGAGACCCTCCCAGCACCCTGCCCAGCGCCAGGAGCCATTTTCAGCCCATGTTTTCATCCACACAGCGATGGGCACCTTTTGTTCCGTGTGTCCCCAAGCAGCGCTGAGGCACCGCGGGCAGCTCCTGCCACCCACGCGAGAGCCCGGGGAGGGACAGCGGGGACCAGGAGGGACAGCGAGGACCAGGGAGGGACAGCGGGGACCAGGAGGGACAGCGGGGACCAGGAGGGACAGAGGGGACCAGGAGGGACAGTGGGGACCAGGGAGGGACAGCGGGGACCAGGCAGGGTCAGTGAGGACCAGGAGGGACAGCGGGGATCAGGAGGGACAGCAGGGATCAGGAGGGACAGCGGGGACCAGGGAGGGACAGTGAGGATCAGGGAGGGACAGCGGGGACCAGGAGGGACAGCAGGGATCAGGAGGGACAGCGGGGACCAGGAGGGACAGCGGGGACAAGGAGGGACAGCGGGGACCAGGAGGGACAGCAGGGATCATGAGGGACAGCAGGGATCATGAGGGACAGCGGGGACCAGGAGGGACAG
>QUSF01000067.1:1013402-1064578 GCA_003676055.1 Chloebia gouldiae | reverse complement strand
GAGGGACAGCGGGGACCAGGAGGGACAGCGGGGACCAGGAGGGACAGCGGGGACCAGGGAGGGTCAGTGAGGACCAGGAGGGACAGCGGGGATCAGGAGGGACAGCAGGGACCAGGAGGGACAGCGGGGACCAGGAGGGACAGCAGGGATCAGGAGGGACAGCAGGGACCAGGAGGGACAGCGGGGACCAGGAGGGACAGCAGGGACCAGGAGGGACAGTGAGGACCAGGAGGGACAGCGGGGACCAGGAGATCAGGAGGGACAGCAGGGATCAGGAGGGACAGCAGGGATCATGAGGGACAGCGGGGACCAGGAGGGACAGCGGGGACAAGGAGGGACAGCGGGGACCAGGAGGGACAGCAGGGATCATGAGGGACAGCGGGGACCAGGAGGGACAGCGGGGACAAGGAGGGACAGCGGGGACCAGGAGGGACAGCGGGGATCAGGTGGGACAGCGGGGATCAGGTGGGACACTGGGGACCAGGAGGGACAGCAAGGATCAGGAGGGACAGCAGGTATCAGGAGGGACAGCGGGGACCAGGAGGGACAGCAGGGACCAGGAGGGACAGCGGGGACCAGGAGGGACAGCGGGGACCAGGAGGGACAGCAGGGATGAGGAGGGACAGCAGGGACCAGGAGGGACAGCAGGTATCAGGAGGGACAGCAGGTATCCGTGCTCTCCAGGCAGGGGGGTGGCAGGGAGCCGGCAGGGCGGTGGGTGCTGAGGGCCGGGCCGTTGTTCCAGCCCCGAGCCGACACCTTCCAGCCCCAGATGTTGGCTGGAGCATCCAGGAGCCCCTGGGCACCGTCCCCGGGGCTGCAGGTGTGGCACGGCTCAGCGGGTGCCCCTGCCAGAGGGCAGCAAAGGGAGGAAGGCACAGTGGAGGTTTTGCTGTCCCATTCCCCTTCCCTCCATAGACAAGGGAGCAATTTGCACTGATTAACAGCCAAAAACAATCCAGGTTCACTTTCCCCCTCCGCTGGCGGCACATGCGTTTTGTTTGTTTTCATTCTGCAGCAGCCTCTGTATCCCCTGACACTTTTCTGCTTGTAAATAGTCGAGTATCACATTCCCCCTGTGGAAACTGCGGAAACCAGGGTCGACAAAAACCTGAAATCCACCTTTTTTTTTTTCTTTTTTTTCCCCTTTTTGCAGCTGTGCTGCAATTTCAATTACCATATGCCTTGTTTTGCCCCCAGGGAGTGGTGGTGAGATGAGGAATAGGGGAAGTGTGGCAGGTAATGAAAGACACGCTCTCATTTCTGCTCCAGCAGATAGTGCAAGTGCCCATTAAATGCTGAAATTAATTGTTTAAATTGTTCTGAGCAGCATTTACGGCGATCTCCTTGTCGGTGCAGCTGGGCACTGGCTTTCAAAAGCTTTCCCTGCGTTATCTGCAGCCGAACGTTCCAGCAGCGACTGTCTCACCACAAACTAATTTGTTCAACACGCATTTATTGCACAACACTTACAAAAATACGTGGCAAAAATGCAGATTTTTTTTTTCTTTTTCCCCTTCTTTTGTTCGTGCTGTTCCAGGGACAAAACCAAAGGTGGCACTTTGTGACACAGTTTCATGGGCATGGGGGTGTTTGGTTGAGGGTTGAATCTGATGGTCTTGGAGGGCTTTTCCACCATTAATGATTCCATGGTTGGAGCATTTCAAGGTGTCTGCCTCCCACTGCTCCCACCGACAGCCAGAGCAGCTGGAAAACCCAAAAATCCCACAGGGCACGGCCAGCACCTGCAGAGGGCACAGGGAGCCCTGAGAGCCGGGATGGGGAGTGAGGATGGAAGTGCTCCCAGTGCTCCCAGTGCTCCCAGTGCCCCCAGGCTGCAGAGGGAAACACCCGGGCTGCAAGTGGGATAAATCCCCTGCTCCAGCCCATTTCAGAGGCTGGCTGGTGAGATAAACCTTTGGCTGATGCTGGAAGGTGAAATAATCCCTGGCTGGGACTGCTGCTCCCGGAGGCTGCCCCCACCTGGGACCTGTCCCCTGCCTCTGGGGCCACCGTGACCGAGACTCCGGAGCCAGGGGGAGGCACTGGAACCTCCCCAGGCAGGAAAAGGTCCTGGCAGGGCAAGGGACAGCTCCCTGCAAGTACCGAGGGAGGCAACAGCTGTCAAGTGA
Source organism: Chloebia gouldiae (assembly GCA_003676055.1). Lineage (NCBI taxonomy): Eukaryota > Metazoa > Chordata > Aves > Passeriformes > Passeridae > Chloebia > Chloebia gouldiae. The sequence goes on along the minus strand of QUSF01000067.1, from coordinate 1,062,446 downwards.
TATAAAACTCCAGCATCCAATAATTCCTTCTGCTTTTCCAAAGCCTCGGTGCCTGGGTGCCAGCAGGTCTGACAGGGGCACCAGCCCAGGGCAGGGTTTAACAGACATGGATGTGGCACTTGGGGACATGTGGGTGGGTGGGCAGTGCTGAGGGAATGGCTGGACTCGATGATTTTAATGGATTTTTTTTTTCTGGGATTTATCCTGTCCCACCCAGGAGGGGCTGTGCAGCCTTTCCCTCATCCAGGTGGGTTTCAGGAGCTGGTTGCCCACGGTGCCACCATGATCATCTCAGGGGTGAGACAAGGAATCACTTCAGTGCCTGTGAATATTGTACAGCTGCTTAGAAATTAAAATGAATTTTGAGTTGTGTAGCACTTATCTGCACTCCTAATTTATATTTGAACAGGAAAGGAATTATTTTCTGTCTTGAAATCCAAGCTTAATTTTTATCTTTATTATCTTAAGAGCTTAGTGAATAATTAATTCTTTTTCTTGCAAGTTTTTTTTTTAGATTTGAAGCAAAATTAATTCAACCAAGGCCCCAGCTTTGTTGTCATTGATTTTGCAGGAGGCTGTGGAGGTCCCAGAGTAGCTGAGGTCCTCCTGGGGCTACAAAATCAGTTTTGGGATAAAGAGCCTTTTCCTCCAAGCAGAAGAGCCAGGAGAGCAGGGCTGGGATGGAAATCATGACATGGAAATAATGATAGAGACCAGGACAGAAGGGAAATGGGTGTCAGGGAGAGAGTTGGGCATGTGGCCTCTAGGATTTGGCACCTCTTCAAGGATGGATACTGATTTCTGAGGAGATTTTTATTACTTTTTGCCATTGCAAAATTTGATTTATCTTTAATTAGAGATGAAAACCAGGTATAAACTATCCTGGAGCAAACGAGGATGTGGAAAACACCAACCCTGGGATGAACCAAGGGCTGAGCATCCCCCACGCTGGGGATCCCCCACCTGGGGCACCGCATCAAAAGGGGCAATAATTTCTTTTCACAGACAAAAAGTCATCACAAGTGAGGGTCCCTTATCCTCAGAGAAAAGGCAGAGAGGCTTTGCCTTGGCTTTTCCAGAACAAATTGCCCTCAGAGTCCCCACAGCCCCCGGGCACTCCTGCCACAGCCAATTCCCATTCACAACCTGATTTTTGCTGACAGCTTAAGGTGCAAATGCACAGAAATTTGTCACCCTGTTCTTTTGAGAGTTTTAATGTTCTGCTAAGAGTTTCTATGCCTTCTGATATTTACATATTTCAACTCACACTGTTCATATAAACAATGATTGTTTTGCATTCTTCTTTGTGGGTGGAGAGAATTGATGGGCTGTTGGTTTGACCAGTGTGGTTGGAGAGGTGGCAGTTTCACCCTCCAATCCACTGCCACTTTTGCTATTTTGTATATAATGGAGTCAGAAAATAAAGTTGGCTTTTCTGGGTTCTTTTTCTTTCCTTTTACATCTAGCCTGCTTCCGTGAGTTATTTCGTGTCGCAGTGTGACAGAAATTCATTCCAAACTTCCTGAATATGGATTTTGTTATTAGTGGGAGGAAGAGCCTGTTATTCTGGCAGCATCCCTTTATGTAAGAAAATTAATAAACTCAGTATAAATGCTCTGTTTCCATCAGCTCTGGGCTGTCAGTGCTGGCAGCAAGGAGCCACTGCTGCCTTGGTGTGAGTGGGTCCTTCACTCTCCCCATTTAACCCTTTCTGGTCCTCTGCTGCCTCAATATCAGCTCTCTTCTAATCAATTGCTGTTCCCAGCTTCTTCTCCAGACCAATACCTGCTGTTATCAGCACCCCAGGCCTGACTCTGGCCCCAGCCCATGAAGGCCCTGAGCCCCCCAGTTCCTCTCAAGGTCCCACCTGGCTGGAGGTGTTTTGAGGGGCATTTTGGGACAGGAACTAAGGGAGCACTTGGGGAGCTTCATCTCGCACATGTCATTGAAGGGGTTTCATTTGCACTGACAGGAGCTGGTACCCTGCTGTGATTGGCATCTTAATCAATCAAAACACCCAGCTGATGGCTCACCCTCCTCCTGCAGGGCCCTATTTCACTCCAACCTGGATGTATTTACGAAGCAACACCTGTGTTTTTACAAGATTATTGTTTCTATCCAGCTGACATTTTTGCTCCTGTGAAGCACAGGCCAAATTGCCACCACCAGCATTGCCATCTCCTTGGTTTGCTCCAAGTGATGAAGATTTTTGTGGGTTTTTGCATGTCTCAGAGCCTGGAGAGAAGGAAAGCCCTGGATTCTCCTGCATTTAGGATGAGATAATACATAGGTCAGAAAAATGCCAGGGAGGAGTCCCTATTATTGGGGCAAAACTGCTCCAACAGGGAAATTTCAGCCATATTACACTGTGTAGTTAATTTTCATCAGCATTACATGGTGTAGTTAATTATCAGCACTATTGTGCTGTGTACTTGACCTTGCTGACCTTAAATAATTGCATCTTAAAACAGTCTTAAAGGAGCTAGTTAAGGGAGGGAGTAGAGCTGGCCATATTTCAGCATTGATTTTCTGCCAGCTCGCTGTACTTTGGATAACTCAAACTCCACAGGACCCTCACTGAGCTCTCCTCCCTGGGATGGGGCTGCCCCCAGTGTGGCAGGACAGAGGGACAGGACAGGATGGGCAGTTTGTGTTTTGTCTGCACTTCTCAGGCCCGAGACCCGCCCCCCCCCAGATGATGTTTAACCTCAGGGGAAGAGTTATGTGTAAACAGGAAGAATTTCCAGGTTCTTCTAAGAGCTTCGTACCATTTTAAAACAACTTTATCTCTTAATTCAAAAAGTCTGTTTGAATAACCCAAAATGTGATCAGTATGGAAGGGCTGGAAGATCATCTAACAAAGAGCAGCAATTCCTTCCCATTCAACTCAATTATCCCTGGCTCAGTCTTGGGGAAACAGCCCGATTGCTTTCCTGCCAGCTCCTGGCTGCCGAGTTAATAACATCGCACGCTGCGTGTGATGCACCAGAGCATTTTGCAATTACTCCTGAAGAATTTCCCTGGAAGGGGCTGGGAGGGCTGCAGGGCTGGGGGCGCATCAGGAGGTGCCTCGTGCCCTTGAATGTCACCCTGTCCTTGCTCCGGTTGTGTCACCCTGTCCTGGCTCCTGTTGAGTGTCACCCTGTCCAGGCTCCAGATGTGTCCCCAGGTCCTTATTCTGGTTGTGTCACCCTGTCCTGGCTCTGGTTGTGCCACCACCCTGTCCTTGCTCCTGTTGGGTGTCACCCTGTCCTGGCTCTGGCTGTGTCACCCTGTCCTGACTTTGGTTGTGCCACGCTGTGCTTGCTCTGGTTGTCACCCTGCCCTGGCTCCTCCCTTCAGAGCGCTCCAGCACTGACAGACCTCGCCGGCCCCGGGCTGTTCCGGCCGGGATGAGGCACACCGGAGCGATCCCCGGTGCCCCTCCGGGATGAGGCACACCGGAGCGATCCCCGGGATGAGGCACGCCGGAGCGATCCCCGGTGCCCCTCCCGGGATGAGGCACACCGGAGCGATCCCCGGTGCCCCTCCCGGGATGAGGCACACCGGAGCGATCCCCGGTGCCCCTCCCGGGATGAGGCACGCCGGAGCGATCCCCGGTGCCCCTCCCGGGATGAGGCACGCCGGAGCGATCCCCGGTGCCTCATCCCCGGCGCCGCCGGGCCGGGAGCAGCAGCACGCGGCAATTGTGCTCCCTGGCTGCCGCACCGAGCCCTGCAGCTGCCGGGGCTCCCGAGCTCGGGCCGGCACCCGCGGCAGCACAGAGGGGCTAAGAAAGGCTGGGGCCGCCCATTTGGGCTTTGCAGTCCAGAAACACCACTGGAGCTGGACGCCGTGGGGGCTGAGGATGCTGCCGACGGGCACAGCGGACAGGGGGATGGAGGAGGGCTGGTGCCCAGCTTCCCTCGGGCAGGACGCAAGCTGTGAGGGCCCAAGCAGGAGCTGTGTGTCCCGGGGGACACGGGCACAGCGGTGCCGCACAGCTGCTCTGAGCCCCGGGCGGTGCCCGGCAGAGAGAGCCCCGCGCAGCGAGCGCAGATTTGTGGCCGTGCCTCCTCCCGGAGGTGATGCCCGAGGCTTGGCTGGCACCGCCGGCCTGTCCCGGGCCTCTGGCACCGCTGCCGTGGCACCGCGGCTTCCCTCGAGATCCTGACCTCGGCTCCTTCATTTCCAATTGGGGCTGTGACCGTTCCACGGGACAAGGCTGCACCATTCCCTTCTCCGCTGCCCGGTGACATCAGCCAGACCCATGGACGTGTCTCCTCTCAAAACCAGGCAGGAACTGGGATTTCAGCAAAGAAGGTTGAATAAATAAACTCAAATAAAGTAACTTTTAGTTTGTTTTTTTTTAATTAACTTTGATAAACTCAAATAAAGTAAATAAAGATAAAGAGGGAAACAACAACAACAAAAAAAAAAAAAGCCCCAACAAAAAAAAACCCTAAAAAACCCCAGAGAATGCAAATGAAGCATTATATGAACACAAACTGTAAATTCCCAGTTATAGAGTGTTTCCAGCCCTGCTGGCTGCTGGGGAAGGGGCATCCCAAGCCCAGTGCTGCTCACAGGCTCCCTAAGGGAAGGGACAGTGACTTAGAGAGATGTCAAAGATTCTGTCAGTTCAGCTGCTAACCTGAAAATCCTGGTGGTTGCAGGTGGTTTGAAACCCACTTTTCAAGCAGTATTAATTTCAGACCAACCTGTGCCTGTTTCTCTGCCCTCAGGAGTGCCACGAGCAGAAGCCAGCTCAGGGGTGACAAAGTGTCCGTGCTCCCTGGGCTCTGCTGTCCCCCCGGGACTCCCCATGCCCAGCCTAAGGGGAGGGGATGGGGCTTTAATTCCTTACTACAGTGAATAAACGCTGTGTGCTTTTACCATCCCTGGCCCGTTCTGATTCCACCCTCTCACCCAAAACCTTCCCTGCCTCTCCTGACAACGGCGTTTTACAAGATGGATCAGTGCTGTCTCCTGCTGTAAAAGCCAGCACGGCAGCGAGAATGATCGAGGGCAGCGCACGGCGTCGGCAGCCGCAGCCGGGGAACCCCTCCCTGCAACAGCGGGACTCCCTGGCCGCTGCCACACCGACAGGAACCACAAACCCAACGCTGTAATCCCTCCTTAAGCACCTCGGCAATGAGAGGATTAGCCAGGGATCTGCCATGGCTGTGTGCCATGGCTGAGCCGGAGAAATCCCGATGGAAATTCCCGTGCTCTCCCGATCTCCGCCCCGTCCTCCTCTCCCACACAAGGATGGTCCCGTGTGGCAATTAATATTGCTTGAAATTAATATTGTGGAAATTAATATTGCTTGGAGATTGGGTTTCAAACCACCTGCAAACACAGGGATTTTCATGTTGGCAGCTGAACTGACAGAATCCTTGACATGTCTCTAATTCACCGTCCCTACCCTTAGAGGGAAGCCCAAGGGAGGTTTTTGTCCTGTGCCCTCCCGGTGTCCCTCTCGTCCTCCTCTCCCACACAAGGATGCTCCTCCAGTCCCTGCTGTGCTCCAGGATACGAAAATGCAGCAAACCCCAACTCAGGGAAGAAGTGATGATGTCTGCTCCAGATCAAAAAACTGAAGGATAGCTTTATTAAAACTATACTATATTACATTAATATACTATTTAAAGAGATACTATCCTATTCTACATACTTACTTCTTACTTACCCATCTAATTCAAACTCATGACTCTGCTGAGAGTCCAACCCAGCTGGATCCCCCTGGTCACTGACCCCAAACAACTTCACCAGAATCCAACCCAGCATCACTGCAGGTGAACAATCCCCACACCACATTCCACATGGGGAGAACACAGGAGCAGAGATAAAGATTGTTTTCTCTTTTTCTCCCTGTGCTTCTCCTGAGGGACAGAATTCTGTCTGTCTGTCCAGCGAATGTGACAGTCACAACCCAGCCCCAGGCTGTGCAAAGCCCAAGCTGGTGTTGATGAGCAGCACCCCATTTTCCAGCCCCACTGACACCCGTGGGGAGGGCATGGATGGGGCAGCACCTGTGGGCAGCACACCTGTGCTCAGCACTTCTGCAGGACACCTGCCAACACCTGGAGGCTCCAAAATCTAAAGCCAAACTAACCCTTCCTGCTACAAAGTGTCACCCCTCAGGTGCACCCCGGGCCCTGGTCCCCAGTGGGATGTCCCTGGGGGCTCCCTCAGGGACCCAGCCATGGTCACGCTGCTTCCAGATCCCTGTTCTCCCTCTTTCTGCTCCATATCCCCGGCCCTGCAGGGGCTCAGCATCCTCTCCCAGCCCCAGCTGTGCCCCCAGCTCCCCACACCCAGCACAGACATTACTTTTAATGATGTGCAGATTGGCTTAGGGCACAGCGATCAATCACGGGCTCAACACGTTGCTGAGGGGACCTGGTGGCTCTTTGTTTGAGGGCAGCAGCTGAGGAGGAGGGAGGCAATGCTGCTCTGGCCGGCGCTCCAGACACGCAGGAATTGATTTGGGATTGTTTCTGAGCAGCAGGCGATCCAACAATCAGATATATTTCTCTTGCAGGTCTGAGTGCAGAGCTCTATTATTCATACTCTGGCTTAAAGTTATGGCCAGTGTCGTGTCAAATGTACCAATTCCAGCAGCTTTAATGGAGTTGGCCTCTGCACCCCTCGCCAAGTGGCAGCTGATATTTTCTGCCCACATCCGTTGGATCTACAAGGGAAAAATATCGAATCCTCCCTGTGGCTCTTGTTGCAGTGTGTGTGAAGGGGAGGGGAGGTTTCCTGGCCCTGGTGACACCACGTGTGCCAGCGTGCACACGTGTGGCTCCTGGCACAGCCACGGCCTGGCACTGCCACACCAGAGCACCCCTGGTGTGTCGTGCCCAACTGGGCTTTGCTCCACCGGTAGCACCCAGGGATCTCAGAGAGGAGAAAAGCCCAGCTCCACGTGCTCACAGCTTTGCTGGCCCTTTGGCCACCGCTTTGCCAGCAATGGCCAGTGCAAGCTGCCATGTTTGTGCTGGTGTGACAAGCAGGAGCTCACTGCAGCCTGGACACAGCAGGGTGCAGGATGCTCACTTCACTTTCTCAGTGTGCAGGGTGCTGCAGCTCGCACCAGTGAAATACCTGAATGGGTGAGGGGGAGAAAAACTTTAAATCCTGCCACTGAGAGGTTCAAGGTTTCCCCTGAGCTGCTCTTGCTGCCTTCTCCTCCTCCTGCCCCAGCCGTGGGGAGGCTGCAGCACCAGTGAGTGTTGTGTGGTGGCCATGGGGACGTGGGGAGGAAATGCTTCCTGCAGGTGGGAACATCCTCCAGAGAGGCAGTGGAGCAGGGCTGCCCCTTGGGATGAGGGCAGGAGGGTGGGTGGTGCTGTGGGAGGCCCTCACTGTGCCACCACATCTTCCCTCCTGCACAGCCCTTCCTCAGTGTCTGGGAATGCTCCAGGCAGGCCCTGAGCAGCAGCTCCAGCACTGGGAAGGGCTGGGACGGCTCAGGGCATGTTCCCATATTCCCTGGTGGCTACACATCCTATCCATGCTCCAACACTCACTGCAGCTGGGCACAGACCCTGCAGATGTTGGTTCATTTTCTGCTGCCACACAGAGCTCAGCCTTTGGTCCACAATTGAACCAAATGTTTTAAAATAAGCTTTGATCCCTTGGAAAAGGCAGCTCTCCTGGCTGCCCCATCACCATGGCACCTGTAAACAACTGGCAACCTGCCCACCTCCTAATTTTAGTGACTAATTACCTCTCGTTATCTTGCATCAGGCCAGTAGCCAGCATGTCACCAAGTGATTAATACAGTTCACACAGCAACGTGAAGCTGCATCCCTCACTCACCAGCAGAGTTATCCTGTTTGCCCTCTCGTTGTTTACCTTCAAAAAGCAGTGAGAAAGGCAGGAAATACAAGGAATCAGTATTTGCTGTTGGATGAGCAGCTGGGAAGGCAAAGGAGCAATAGGGCTGGGCCAGGATCTTCTGGAGGCAGGAGAAGTGGCTTTGAGGAATTTGTAATTAAGATTTAATCCAGGAGCCTCTAATAGGCTTGTAAATCCTCTGCCCCTCTGCATGACCAGTGCAGCCCGTGGGCTGCTGACACCCTGCAGAAGGATTTTAAACCTAAAGGTCTTGAACCACGACAAGACAGAAGGAGGATTTCTCTTAAATTGCTTTCCACTGGTTTTTCCCCCCATAGGTTCTCCCATGAGGCAGGGAAGGACCCACTTCCATCCCATCCCATCCCATCCCATCCCATCCCATCCCATCCCCTCCCATCCCATCCCCTCCCATCCCTTCTCTCAGCTCCTGCACGTGGCTGTCACAGGATTGTGCACTCAGCCAATACATTCAATTCTGGTGGCTTCATCAATATCAATTTCGATGATACTAAAAAGAGCCTGACCAGAGGCACCAACCCTGCTCTCAAAATTATAACACACCGATTTTTCACCCCTGAAATTGTCCCCTTCCATCAGCCCATCATAGGAGCATCTCTCAGTCACCTTGGGACACAGGCTGTGTGGGTGTTGGGGAGCTGGGTGGGTTTGGTAGGAGGAAACAGTGGGTGAGTGGTCTGGGGCAGGAGGGCAGCTGAGGGGGGCAGGAAAGCAGGTTTGGGGTGTTTGGGGCTCAAACCTGCCGAGGGCTCCATCCCATCCTCACCCAGGCTCCTCCAGCAGCAAGGGCAGGCGAGCACTTACAATAATGAGGTATTCAGCACTGACACTTTTTAATTCCCCAAATGATTAACTCGCAGCAGATTAGAGCTGGGATGGCTATTTAATTAACAGACACGTCAAGCTTGCTTATGAGTCATTAAAAAACCCACCCTAATGATTGACTTGTTAATACGGAAGAAATCAATTAGATTTTTTTTTTTTCATTCCTCCTCTGAAGTTTTTGGATCCAGCTGAAAGGAGGGAGGAAGAAAGGATGCTAGGATTCAGCAGAGCTTTATTCTTTACAGAGGAGGTTGCAGGAGCAGCTAGAGGCAGGGGTTTGGAGGGTTTTTGGGAGGCAGGGACTGAGCCCTGTCCCAGGATGCAGAGGAGGATGTGAGCAACGCCTCAGCACCAGGTTGGTTGTGTGGCAGAAAAGCCGCCCTGCCCTCCCTCAATCCCCTCATTCTCACCTCCAGGACCAAGTTCCAGGTGTTCCACCACCCTTTCCCAAAGCCCTTTACCCTGAACTGCCTGGCTCTCCCAGAGAGCCTGGAAGAGTGGCTGGGAATGGCTGGAGTGGGAAGGGGGAGGCAGGGTGGCTGCCCTGGGGCTGGGGCAGCTCCTCAGCTCAAAGCTGGGGGTGACTCCGCTGCTGCTGGGGGAGGGGGGTTCCTGCAGGGGTTCCAGATGGGTCCTGCAGGTGCTGAGTTCGTGATGCCTCCAGAAAAAACGCAGAATGGCTTGGGCAGGAAAGGCTGGCTCTGAGCAGGGGTTGTCTGCTCAGGGAACAGCTGGTGAAGTTCAAGGGCAAAGAGGATTTGGCAGGATTTGGGAGGTGCAGCCAGTGTGGCCCAGAGAGCCCCCGGAGAGCTCAGCAGGGTCAGGGCTGGGGAGATTTAAAGTTCTTCCGAGCACCACATCGGTGTCAGGACAGGGGAGAGCTGCCCGACCCTCCTGCTCCCCGGGGAAAGCCCGCGAGGGGTTAAATGCCTTTCTCACACACAATTATGTATTGCTGTCTTCGGAGTCTGACTTAATGCACAGAAACTCTGATTGCTCAAGTCGTAGATTGCCTCTTGACATTAATTACTATGTAAATCCGGCAGATTAACATTGTCAGATGATGAGTGGCAAGTCTCACTCGCAGTCAGTCTCCCAGGAGCGCCGCGGTTGCAGAAGTTGCCATAGAGATTTTTTCCCTCTTGGAAAAAAAAAAAAAAAAAAAAAAGATAATAGAATAAACTCAAAAGAAGCCAGCACATCCCTGTGCTCCCGCCAGGCGCTGCTGCTCTCCCTGCTGATCCCACGGCCTCAGCCGGACCCTGCTGGGGCAGGAGCTCAAGTTGCGTTTTGACCCATCAGCGGGTTTAATGCTCTTCGAGTGCCCGTCTGGCTCCTCCTAGTGCTTCATGCCTAAGTGGCCGTGATGGGGAGGCTCATCCCCACTCTGAAACGCGGATGAAAAATCGAACTCTACAATTCTAATAAAGATTTGTAGGGAATGGATATGTTTATTTACAGCGCTGTGGATGCATGTTGGGACGTACTGCCTTTTAATGGACATGCGTGCCTCAGAGAACTCTCGATCTTTTTTTTATAACCCTTACTAATTTCTATATGCATAGAATTTTACAATAGGTTAATGCATATTTATTCTGCTGATTTCACATTATACTTACAGCTAGTTACACTTGTACTCAGTTTTTGTCAGAAAGTAGAGAAAGAACTCCTGGGTCACTCTGCCCTGTCTGTTTTAAGGTCTGAGGAGTCTTTCTTATCTCTTATCTTTTAGTGTGGGAATTTGCATTCTTTTTCTTTAGCTAGGGTAGTTTTGCTAGGGCTGTAGTTACTAGACTAAACAGCATATTTAGCAAGCACAAAGTGGCACATTTCACCTAAATCTAAATGGACTTCTATCCTGTTAAATTTTCACTGTCTCAACTCCACAGGAGCTGCCTGGCTTTGCTCATTCTGTGCCCCCCTCGTGCTGCTGGGCACAGTCCCGGTGGGCAGTGTGGTGCTTTTTGGGGACAGAAAACCCCTCTGGGTCTGCTTGAGGAGATTTGATGTTGTTATCCCAATCTCTGAAGCAGAACAGTGAAAAGAAAAGGGGGGAAAAATCCTCGTTTTTCACTCAAGATTAAAGATGCATGAGCAGAACGAGCAAGGCTGCTCACCGAGGAGTCAGGGGCTTTGAAGGTGAGCTGAAAGCTCCCTACATAAATTGATAAATTGACTCAGATCTGTGGTCAGGAGAGCACAGGCAGCCGGCTGCAAACCTCGCTGTGCCTGCGGGTGCTTTGGCCCCAGCCCTGTGCCCTGGCTCATGTCAGCCCTCACTGCCAGGTGGGTGCCTGAGATGTCCCTGGGACTACTCTGCTCCAAGATGTCCTTGCCAATGCCCTCTCGCAGGTCACCCAGCTCCCGGGGACTGCAGCAGGGGTCCCCCAGGGCCCCCAGAGCTCCCCAAATCCCACCTCTCCCCCAGCGCTGAGCCTGGGATCAGCCTCTGCTCCCCAGGGACACACCGCGGGTCTGGGTGGGCTCTGCAGCACCACCGCCTCCGTGTGCCCTGAGGGAAGTTGCACGACAGAGGTTGTTTATTGCCTTTGAAAGGCAAGAATATGCTTCTCATCCGTGTCATACTTCTAAAAATACCAGACGTGTTGCCCCGACTCTCCTCTTGTGCGCTAATGACAGCTGAGGAGCGACGTCTGTATCATAATGGATGAGAAACAAGTGCCTCCGTACCCGGGAGAAGGCTGATTATTTTACTGGCAAGATACATTAAAAAATGCCTTGTGACACAAAGTAACATTAATGTCAGCAAGCGGCAGCGCGGCGCCTCGGGGGAGCCCCGCTCCTGTCACCCTGATTAAATTAGCGCGTTCCCCGCATCCAGCCGGCCATCAATATTCATGTCGGGGTGTGCCCGAGCCAGGCTGCCGCTGCCTGACGGCCCCGAGGAGGAGAAACAGCATGCAGGAGCGGATCCGGGGGTGTTTGCCCTCCAGGCAGTGCCTGAGCATCCCTCTCTCCATCCCCAGGCCTGAAGAGGGGCAGGGATGTAGCCCTGGAGTGATGCTCCAGCAGGGAATTCCTGCTTGGTCCATGGGATCTTTCCTCAGCAAGGGGAATTTTCAGAATGAAATGAATTTTGGAATGAAAACATGCCAGACCCCTGGGTTTGGCTCGGTGTTTCACTTTCAGAAACCCCAGCCCGTGGGAATTCACAGGGGCTCCTGGCTGGAATGCTCATGCCTGGAGCTGCTGCCCAGACCTCCTGCCTCTCTTCAAAAGGTAATTATCCTCTACCGGGCTCTGCAAAATTCATGGCTATCAATGTCCCCACACGAGGAAGGTGCTGTAACTCATGAAGAATCAAATGCCAAAATGCTGCTGAGGAAAGGGCGGGGAGAGCTTTAATTGCCCCAATGAATCAGTGTCAGCCCAGCCTTGCACCGCTGCTCCTGCTGCACATCGGCCCTGCCAGCAGCCGGGCTGGGGATGCCTTTCCAGAAGTGGAAACCTGTGGATCCTCCTGCCAGCTCCCACCTCAGTCCTGTGCACGTCCTGGGTCCCCAGCTTGCCCCCATGACCTCTCCTGGACCCAAAGCAGGATCTCCTCATCCCCAGGAAGGAAAGCAGAGGATGAGCAGGGCCTGGGGAGGTCAGGGACACCCCGGCCCTGCCGGCTGCCAACGTGGGATAACTGTTCCATAACTCTGCTGCTGCTGTAACAGCGAGAACAGGCTCAGGGTGGTTTAGGGAGCTGTGCAGGGGCTGCCCTGAGCTGAGCTCCCTGAAAGGGGCCAATCTGCTGAGTGAGGGAGCCTGGACTTGCTCCATTCACATGGGAGCTGCCACCCACCTGAAGCACTGCCTGCAGGACCTCAGACTGCTTTGGCTTGGAAGGGGCCTTAAAGCCAATCTCATTCCACCCCCTGCCATGGCCAGGGACACCTCCCACTATCCCAGGGTGCTCCAAGCCCCAATGTCCAACCTCGCCTTGAACCTGTGGGCAGCCACAGCTTCTCTGAGCAACCTGTGCCAGGGCTACACCACGCTTCCAGGAAATAGTTTTTTCCCAATATCTAGTCTAAACCTGTTGTCCTTCAATTTAAAACCATATTTCTGGTGACCCTAGCTCCATCCTCAGTTCAGGGCTGACTTGCCAAGGGACCCAGGCACAGCAGCTGGCACTGGCACTGCTCCTGCTGCCATTGCCACAGCGTGGGGTCCTGTGGGCTCCCAGAGCCCAGTGGTCAGTGGAGCTAAAACCTCTTTAAAATTGATCTCCCTGAGAACTTGTTATTCCAGGATTCCAGCCATTAAGGGCTTGTTAATATTTATGAAATAATTAATAGATGCACCTCTGTTCTTTAATAACTCATGTAAAGTTGTGCTGGGGAAGGCGGCGCTGGGTGTTCTGCTCAGAGCAGCTCAGAGCAGGAGGAGCCCTTAATTATGTATTAAACACACAGAGATTTATAGCACAAAGTTATGAAAAACAAAGGCATTTAATTTTAGAAATAACGAGGCAAGTTCTGCTACCTGGAGAGCCGTGTTAACGAGGCAACTGGCTGTAGAGCTCTGCTCCAGGGAAAAACATTTACAAGGGGCCTGGCCCCAATGTGGTGAGCTCTTTCTTTAGGTGGGAGATTCAGTGCTCAGCAGGGCAGGAGTTGGGAAGGGCAGCAGGGCCACCCCAGTGCACATGCACGATGTTTTCTGGGAGTTTTCCCACTGGCAGCTCCTCTCCATGAGCACAAGATGTTCCTTTGCTCCAGGGACCCCCGTGCAGGTGCCCCCCACACAGGCTGAGGGTTCCTGGGGTGGCACTGGAGGGCCTGATGGCAGCACGTGCACAGACTGCTGGCCAAACCACCATCTGTATTTTCAATTTTCCAAAAGATTATGTTTTCATCTTAAAAGATGTTGTCTGCTGTTTTTTTGACCTGAATAAAGTGAAAGACAATAGAATCCAGATGAAATATATATCCACACTAATCTTACATAGCCTGGCACTGCTTCCAGCAGCAGAAGAAGATCCAGTTACAATCAGGTGCCCACCCGGGTCTGAGTAATTCCCACTCTGATTTAACAGAATTAAATGCTGCTGTGAAATGCAGCTGGTCCCAGTGCAGGGAGCACAGCTTCCCCCTGGGAGGGGCTGGAAAAGCTCAGGGGGGATGTTTTCCCCAAGAAAAGTCCATGGCAGGGGAGGTGTGTGACCCTGTCACCTCCAGACACCAGAAGGTGACAGTGGGGTTGTCACGCAGCTGCTGCCAGCTGGGCAGAATGGTGCTGTGCCCTGTGGGATGATGCTGTGCCCAGCAGGATTCTGTTCTGCCCAGTGGGGACAGAGTCCCAAGCTGTGCCAAGGGAAATACAGGTTGGATATTAGGAAAAAGTTTTTTACAGAAAGGGTGATAAAGTTCTGGAATGTGGAGTGGTGGAGTCACATCCCTGGGTGTGTTTAACAAAGCCTGGATGTGGCACTGGGTGCCAGGGTTGAGTTGAGGGGTTGGGGGTGGGCTGGACTCAATGATCTTGAAGGTCTCTCCCAACCCCGTGATTCTGTGAATTCTGTGATTGATGTGATGAGGAGATGATGCTGCACTGAGCAGGATGATGCTGTGCCCAGCAGGATGTCGCTGTGCTGAGCAGGATTCTGCCACCTCAGCATTTGGACAGGCACTTCCACCTGGATTTTGGCAGCGGGAGCTCACGGTGGGGCAGGGGCAGCCCAGGCTGGGTTGGCCGTGAGCTGCCACCTCGGCCAGCAGAGAGCATTCTCTTTGCTTTGTATCTCCTCAGGTTCCTCCTGCAATTTGCATTTCAAAGCCTCTCCTGTGCTGCCTGTGTCCCCAGACAAGCCTTGTGCAGCCACAGGAGCTCGAGGCCAAGGTGAGGGGCACTCACAGACACAAATCCCTGCCAGGGACAGGCTGGATCCCCCAAGCCAGATCCCAGAGCCAGGCATGGTGGGGCTCCAGCTGTAGCAGGAGAGTAGTGGGGGAGGGAGAGGGAAAAATTGGATTCAGAGGCAGCAAATGCAGCTCCCCAGAATGGATGTACATTTTCATTATACACTGAGTAATTGGTGGTAATACAAGAGATATGGGCAGTATCATTATAGACCAGGCTGTGCTGGAGATGGATTATCATCATCTGTCATTATCTGGGCTTCCTTGTGGCTGCTAAAATTGTAGAACATGATTTTAATAACCCTGGAAGGCAAGAATCATTTTTCTTTTGTCACTTAACAACTTGGCCTCATTCACTGATACCTTTAAATAAGAAGGGGGGATTAATTTCTAGTGGGATAAATGCAGACCTGGTTGTTTCCTCCTCTCTTCATTTGCAAAGGGGTCCCCCCTTCGATGCCTGACAGCTTTCAAGGAAATTGCAGATAATGGGGACAGGATGTCAGTGTGGAGCAGGGGGCACAGGATCACCAGGAGACAGGTGGTGGTGCTGACACAGTGCCAGGAAGGGCACTGATGGCTCTGGGAACCACAGCCTGAGGCTCAGGGAGTCTTGCCCAGGAGATCTGGGCAGTATCAGAGCCGTCAGGGTGGTGCAGGCACCCCAACCTTCAGTCCCACCAGACACGGCCGTTTCCCAGGAGCCAGGGGAGATGTGTCACTCCTGACCCCACCCCTGGACACTGTCAGGCTCATTTGGGGATGTTTCATCTGTCATTCCTCTTGGCCATGGAAAAAGCCAGCAGCAGGAGAGGGACAAATCAAATTACAAGGCAGCTAATGAAAATAATGGGGAATAAAGCACTTTTGGAGGCTGCTTGGTTGGATTCCTATTTCCCTGTGTCACTGGGTTCAAGCAGGGATGTTTATAACCTCATGAGGACATTTCATTGCCTTTGTGATTAGCTCAATTGACCGTGGATTTTTTGCTCTCCCTGATTTCAGCCCCTGGAGAGGAGAAGTGCCAGCTCCAAGTCACATCCCTGCCCCACAGCTCGAGCACCCAGAGCCCTCCTGTGCCTTCCAGGGGCCTGGCACTGGCAGCGTGTCCCAGAGTGACATGGATGGGGAATGAAGGGGGTCTCCACAGCCCAGACAGGGGGTTCATACAGCAGGAGTAAGGGGGGAGCACTTGGGAGAGCTTTGCCCCTTTTCCATGCAACACTCCGGCTACGAGCAGCTGTCAGTGCCTGCCTGGGCTGGCAGCCCCTACCTGCAGCTATTGACTCTGAGTAAATAATCCCCAGGTATCCTTTTCTCCTGATAAAAGCTGGGGTTTTTTTCTATTACTGTCAGAGGTGTTTATTAGAGCAGAAAAATAATAGTGCTTTGCTTGCAGCCCGATTGCTGGGAAGTGACGGGAGTGGCCACTCAGCCCCAACAGCTGGGATCAGAGTCAGACCTGCTGCCTGGCACCACGGGCACAGCCAGCTGAGGGGGGATGAAAAGCCCCTGCCCAGGTGGTTTGATGGGAGGCAGCATCAAAGGGAAATTTCTTTTCAGCAATGGCAGAAGGAGGAGATTCTTCATAAGTCTGAGCTCTGGAGTGACTCAGCAGAAAAGAGCAGGAATTTCCAGGAATATGAGGGGTGAGAGGCTGATACAGGGCTCAGTCAAAGCTCATGGGGAGGTTCCTCTGCCACAGACACCTCTGCAACAGAGGCAGGAGTTTAAGGACAGGCAATTTCTAGGTGGTCCCATGGAGGATCTCTCCCTCTTGCCCATCCACCCTGTCAAACCACTCTGCCGAGCTGGAGCTGCAGCCCCTTGGCACCACTTTGGCATCTCGCAGAGCAGAGATGAATAATGGCAGCACAGCCCACCCCTCCTCCCCTCCCCATGCCCATCAGGGCCTCTCCGGATCTGCCACGCAGAAATTAATCCTCCTGCCTCATTAATTGCAGGAATGTGTCGGGAGCTGTTCAAGGTCGGCCTCGAGGACCCCTGCCATCAATCCTCCCCAGTTTGCAGCTGCCTCGCTGGGGAGGAGCTGGCAGTGGCACAGCAGGGACAAGCACCAGGGACATCTCTGGTGTTTGGGTGACCAGAGCCTGCAGACACGGGAGGGTCCTGCATGGGCAGGAGTGGCTCCATGCTGCCAGGCTGCCCATGTCCCCCTGTCCCCCTGGTGATGCCATCCAGAGCCAAGGGTCCTCTCCTGAGCACCTCTGCCCACCCACAGAGCGACTTGATGGGAGCCCTCTGCTCCCTCCCCACTGCTGATGGCTGAGCAAGGGGGTAGTCTGAACTAATTGCATTGGGCACCAATTAAGCAGCTCTCCTCACCCATTAGAGACTGCAGAAGCTTTTGCACTTAGATCTTGCACCTTACGTGACTGGCAATATTCTGTTTTTAGGGAATGAAAAGAAGAAAGGGAAAATCCCTTTAGGGGAGCTGGGCTTTGCTGCCTGTGGAGCTGCTACACACCAGGAATGTACTTTATTCTGTTTAAGAGCAATGATCCACCCAGCAGGGATGGAATCAGAGGCACTGGGAATAGAGAAGTGGCTGAAAGCTCCCAAACATTGAATGTAGGGCTGCTGTCTGTGGACTGCAACCAGAGCTGCCCAAGGGCTGCTGCCCAATGCTATCAGTCCCCATCCTACAAACTGCAACCAGGAAAAACCCTGCAGCTGCTTCCCCTTTCCACCTTCCCCCTTGCCTGATGGCCTCAGGCTTGGGAGGCTTTTCTGTCACGAACTGGGAGCCACTGGCCCACCACTCACTCCAAAATCTGCTTTGTGAGCATCCACCCTTCCTCCGAACTGTGCTCCCTTGCTGTCCTGCACCACGGCCTGTGTCACCACCTGCCTCTGCACCGTGGGACCCTCGGGCACCCAGCCGGCTCTCACACCCTGACATCCCCCTCCCCATGCATCCTCCTGCCCCAGCCCCTCTGCCAGGCTGGCTGGGACCCTCGGCTCAGGATCTTTGCAGGGGTGGCACCCTGCACCCTGCCTCGAATTCCTGTCCCATCCCAGGGACGGGATCTGTGAGCTTGTGAGTGTGACTCAGAGCTGAAGGGGAACCGAGAGCGCTGACAGGGGGCACGTCTGCTCCATCCCCGCTCTCGGGCCGCTCTCCCAGCAGATTGGAGCCCCCTGGGACGAGCCTTTCCCTGCGGAGCTGGGCGAGGCAAGCCCGAGGACCGGGATGCAAGGTCCCCTCCCCACCCCGGATCCCAGCCTGTGGCGGGGCCCCACCGGCGGCCGGCGCTTGTCGGCGTCCAGCTGAGTGTTTGCAGCGCTACGCCCTCGGTTCCCACGGAGATGCCCACGTCGCCATGGCTACCCAGGGATATTCCTGCTCGGCTGGTAAACAGCCCGCACGGCACCGGCTTCCGTCCCGCAGCGCTGGGGGTTGCTACACCCCAGGGAAATGTTGCGACGGCAGCTCCTCCGACCCGGGCAGGCAGTGGGCATCGGCAACCCCAGGGTGCTGAGCCCTCACCCCACTCCCACCAGCAGCCTGACCCGTTACAAGCAGAGCAGATTTAGAGAAAAGAGCCTTTGCTTGGTCTGTCGGGTTTGTGAGGTCGGTGGTGAAAGCCCCAGGCCATCCCCTCCGGCCAGCCCTCGGCTCTGCAGGAGGCAAAGCCAAATCTCCCCAGGCTGGTCTCCCACCACACCGACACACCCTGCTGCCAGGGCTGCTCTGGCCCCCAGATTTGGCAGCACGGGGCTATGTGAGCCCTGTATCGTGGAGATGCAACACCGCCCCGACCCAGAGTAAACAGCTCTTTGCACAACAGCCGTCGTGGTTGCGAAGGCTGCGAGTGTGTGAGGGTTGAGCAAACTTCTGTTTACCCCCATGCCAGCC
The DNA here is from genome assembly GCA_003676055.1 of Chloebia gouldiae. Classification (NCBI taxonomy): domain Eukaryota; kingdom Metazoa; phylum Chordata; class Aves; order Passeriformes; family Passeridae; genus Chloebia; species Chloebia gouldiae. The sequence continues at coordinate 1,044,005 of QUSF01000067.1, read as the reverse complement.
CCATCCCACCAGACACGGGATTCCCCGCCGGGGCTGTGCTCCAGCCTGGCACGGGTGGGCACGGCAGCTCGGCACGGCCCCAGGCAAGGAGCTGTGAAAGAACACGGGTCAATGGTCAGTACTGGGAAATACTGGTGGGAACGTCATGTCACGGGTTGCCCTGGGGCATCTTGTGGGCTGCACACCCTGGGATGTGGGCACGGACACGGGTGCAGGGATGTGAGCTGCTCCCAGGTGGCATCACACAGCTGGGTTTGCTTCCTGCCCCTTGAGTTGCTCATTCCCTGGCCCATGGCCTGCTGCCACTTTCCCCAAGGTCCCTCTGCCGTGTCCCCCAGCCCAGCCCGGTGGCCCCAGGGCAGTTGCAGTGAGGAACTGTCTGTGCCCCATCCCGGCTGTGCCAAGCCCAGCCCAGGAGCGGGCAGGGTGGAGGCCGGGCGCTGCTCCGGGTGCCCGCGCCCCCTGGGCTTTCCTGCCTGCGGCGAGCGAGGGGGTCGCAGACTTCAGGGAAGTGTTTTGCAATCACCTTCTTCAGAGCGTCACAGCAACTAACGGCCCTGGTTTTGAGGAACTAACGGGGAAAGCAGCATGTTAGCAAACACGCTGAGCACGGCCAGCCGCCCGCTGCCGGAGCCCCGAGCTCGGAGCGGGCGGTGAGCGGCTGCCGGGCACACCGGACACGGAGGAGAGGCAGGGACGGAGGCGAGGTAGGGATGGAGGTGAGGTAGGGATGGAGGTGAGGTAGGGGTGGGTGTCACTCAGGTCCCACCGAGCAGCATCTGGTCTGTGGCCGCTCTGCCCGTCCCCCGCCTGGCACAGCCCCACGTGCCGCTGTCCCACTGCCACACTCGAGTGCTTTGCCTCCCTCTGGATGTTGGTTTGGGGGGCGAGGAGCTGTGGGCACCCGGAGATGGGCGCAGTGTGGGCAGCTCCTCCTGGACCACGAACGTGTCTGGGACCCATCCGGGGCAGAGCATCCGGGCAGGGCAGAGGCAGCCGCCGCTCCCAGGGCCGTTCCCAGCAGCAGGCAGGGGACAGCCGGGAGGGGAGTGGGCAGACCCCGCAGCCCCGGCCAGTCCCGCTCTGCTGCTGTCGGTCATTCGCTTCCCTCTCCCAGCTTATCGCCCTCCGCCGCCCTCACCCGCCCTCAAACCGCAAATCTCTGCCCGGCAGCGGCTGGAGATAGTGGAGATAAAATCAGCCCGTGCCTGCGGCCGGGCACGGGGTGCTGTGCCCGGGATGGGGTGGGGGGACCCGCGTTCCGGGGTCTCTCCGCTGCGCTTCCCACGCCGGCGGCTGTGGCGGCGCGGGCGGCGAGCCGGGGGCGGAGGTGTCAGAAGGGCTGCGGGAAGGGCTGACGCTGGCAGCGAAAGGACATTCTGCTCCAGGAAGAGCCGGCGACAATGGAGCCCGGCTCCTTCAGCCCCCCTCGTCCCCAGCCCTTGCTGACCCCCAGGACAAGCCGCGTTCTCCGTTCCAGGTGATGCCAAAGCCACGGAGGAGACCATGGCCAGGCGCGGTGCTGGGACACCCTTCCTGCGGCAGCTCTCCCTGCTCCTGCTCCTCCACCTGGGCGGTGAGTGCGGTCCATCCTGTCCTGTCCCATACCACCCGCAGTACCCTGTGCCCAGCCGGGCTGGCCGGGCCCCGGGGCGGGCAGGAACGGCGGCAGAACGGGCAGGATGGGGCCTGGCATGTGCTGGTGCCTTGCCCAACGCTTGGCTCTTCCTCTCCAGAGAGGGGGGCCCGTCTAAGGGAAGAGGCTCGTCCCTGTACCCTGCCTGGGCGCTGAGGAGCTGAGATGGCTTTGTCACAGCTGTGCCCAGGATGTGACATGTTTTTCCTGCCCACAGGGACACTGGGCTGTGCCTCAGTGACTGTGAGCCCCCGCATTGTGCCCCTGGGCTCGGCTGTCACAGCATCCTGCACCATCCAGAGAGAGCTCTGCCATGGCTTGGAGCAGGGGAAGGTCCGGATCAGCTGGATGCTGGACAACAAGCTTGTGGCTGGGAGCCAGCGCCAGGGTCCAGGAGGCACAGAGGTGTCCAACCTCACCCTGCCCCGGTTCAACCTCACGCAGGCCAGGCTGTTCTGCTGTGTGGAGTGGAATGGGACCAAGCAGCGTGTTGGCATGGCCGAGATCAGGGCGGGCTGTAAGTCTGCTGCCACTGCGGGCCACCCTCCTCCCTGGCAGGAACGGGCACTTGCTCAGGCTCTTTCTTGGTTGTTCTCCTCCAGACCCTCCTGCAAAGCCCCTCAACCTCAGCTGCGTCCTGAACCTCGGTGACTATGGGCTGACGTGCCGATGGGAGCAGGGAACCAACAGCCACCTCCCCACCAGCGTCGTGCTGAAATGCACAGGGTAAGTCCCAGGACTATGATCCCCTGCCAAACCCCACAGCAAGGACCCCAAGCCCACTGCCCTGTCTGCCGCAGGAGCGGAGCCCAGGCAGTGACGGGCTGCACCCCGCGAGGAGGGCACAGCCACTGCACCGTGCCACGCCGGCTGCTCCAGCTGTACCGGCAGATGGAGATCTGGGTGTCTGCCACCAACGCCCTGGGCACGGCCGAGTCCGAGCATCTCTGCATCGACCCCATGGACGTGGGTGAGTGACGGCGCAGCGGTCAGGGGCCAGGGAAGCTCGTCAGCGGTGACAGGGGTATTAAAGTGACATTAAAGCACATGGGGCCTTGAGGTCCCGTTTTACGGGCAGTTCCGTGATGGATGTCCTGCCGGCATGAATCGGTGCCAGCGCCGCGTTGCAGAGCGAGCAGCGCACACGGCGGGTTATGAGCTGCCAGTTGACCTGCTGCACTCCACAGCTCCTGCAGCAATTGATTACCCATTTATTCAGCAGCTCTATTAATAATGGATCCAGTGCCTATAAACTATTTATAAAAGGAGCCTTCCCAAATGGAGAGACTTATCCTCCCTGATCTGGGGCTGGGGAAGGGCTGCCCAGGAACCAGCTGAGCTCTCTCATGCCTGTGCCACTCTTACCCCCAAGCCTACCCAAATGTGGGGTGTTCCAGGCACCAGGCCCCATGGAATCTGTTTTCTCTGCAGAGGCATTAATGCAGAGCTGTGCCAGTGTTGCTCCCATGGGCATTACTCCATCCCAAGCAAGGGCACACACACTGGCTCCTGTCCCTTGCTCCCAGCCATTCTCGTACATGTTTTGGGGTGATTTCCCCCATTTCCTGCTGCAGCACCCTGGCTGCAGCTCCTGGCATTAACAACAGGCACACGTGAGGTCATGGCTCTGGGCACTGCCCACCACACACCTCTCCAACTGTCCCCTGCCCTTCCTACAGCCAAGCTGGACCCCCCAACCCTGCAGAGCATCCAGTCCATCCCCTTCCAGACCGACTGCATTGCCCTGGCCTGGGATGTGGCATGGGGCACAGAGCACATGGAGCTGCAGTGTGAGCTGCGCTACCGAGCACCCGAGGACCCTGCCTGGGCCCTGGTGAGTGCTGCTGGGGCAGGGGGACCGGGCAGGAGCCAGGCCCCTCCCTCTGCTCCAAGCGCTGGGAGCAGAAGGGTCCCCGTGTGAGTGGGACAGCAAGGTGTCCCCCGAGCCCAGGGCAGGGCCAGCACAGCCCTGTTCTGGCTGCCACCAGGTCACCGGCATCATCGGCCAGGCCGGCTCCGCGCGGTGCTGCGGCTTCCTCTTCGGCACGCGGTACCGCTTCCAGATGCGGTGCCGGCGGAGCTCAGCGTCGGCATTGGCCTCCTGGAGCGAGTGGAGCCCCAGCAGGAACTACACCACCCACGAGAAAGGTGAGTCTGAGGAACCTGGGGGGTCCCCTCTGCCCGAGCAGACAGCACAGCGCTGGAGACATGGCACAGCGCTGGGGACAGAGGGCACAGCGCTGGGGACGGAGAGCATAGTGCTGGGACACAGGGCACAGTACTGGGGACACAGGGCAGAGCACTGGGGACATGGCACAGCACTGGGGACACATGGCACAGCACTGGGGACATGGCACAGAGCTGGGGACACATGGCACAGCACTGGGGACATGGCACAGAGCTGGGGACACATGGCACAGCACTGGGGATATGGCAGAGCACTGGGGACAGAGGGCACAGTGCTGGGGACATGGCACAGAGCTGGGGACACAGGGCAGAGCACTGGGGACATGGCACAGAGCTGGGGACACATGGCACAGCACTGGGGACATGGCACAGAGCTGGGGACACATGGCACAGCACTGGGGACATGGCACAGCACTGGGGATGGAGAGCATAGTGCTGGGACACAGGGCACAGTACTGGGGACACAGGGCAGAGCACTGGGGACATGGCACAGCACTGGGGACATGGCACAGAGCTGGGGACACATGGCAGAGCACTGGGGATATGGCAGAGCACTGGGGACAGAGGGCACAGTGCTGGGGACATGGCACAGAGCTGGGGACACAGGACACAGCGCTGGGGACATGGCACAGTGCTGGGGACAGAGGGCACAGCGCTGGGGACAGAGGGCACAGAGCTGGGGACATGGCACAGAGCTGGGGACATGGCACAGCGCTGGGGACACAGCCACACGGGCCCCTCTCAGCTTCTTGCACCCATCCCATTGCAGCCCCCACAGGGAAGCTGGAGGCGTGGTGGGGGGCTCAGCCGGCCGGGCCCGGGGGGCGGCTGGAGGTGCAGCTGCGCTGGAAGGTGAGCAGGGGCGGGCGGGGGCATTCCTGAGACCCCCGCGGGGACTGCCACCCACACGCCCTGCCCGCACCCAGGCCCCAGGGCAGCGGGAGGCCAACGGGCGAGTGCTGGGCTACCGCGTCACCCTGAGCCCCCGGAGGAGGGGCAGGGACCCCCCCACCATCTGCAACACCACCCACACCCAGTGCAACTTCTCGGTGCCCGCGGCCACCAGGAGGGTCTATCTGTCCGCCTACAACGCCGCCGGCGAGTCGGCACCGACCGAGGTCATCCTCCTGGAGAGGAAAGGTGAGGGCAGTGCCCAAAACCTCCGCGCATCCCTTGGGGCTCTGCTCGCCCTGAGCACAGCCAAGGCAAGGAGAGAGCAGGCTCCAAACCCGGCTGCACAGGGGAGGTGCTCCCCTCTCCCGCCATCCCGGCTGCTTGTCCCACGCAGGTCAGCCCCTGGCCGGGCTCCGGGCTGTGCCCGGGGGCGAGCGCAGCCTCTGGGTGTACTGGGAGGCACCGCTGGCCCCAGTGATCGCCTACGTCCTGGAGTGGCAGCGGGTGACAGCAGAGCCTGGGCACTGCAGCGCCTGCTGGCAGATGGAGCATGACGGGACAGCCACCAGAGCCCTTATCCAGGGTAAGTGGGGGCTGCCAGGGAGCCCTGACCCCCTGGTCAGCTGTCCCAGGGGGCTGGCACCCATCCTGACCAAACCAGCACCAAGCCGTGCCCCCAGCCCACTTCCCAGCCTCCCTCCTCCCTCTGGATCCACCCCCAGGGTAGGTGGGCTGGTGCTGGGGGGTCTCAGCAGCCAGGCCCTGAGCTCCCAGCCCCCTCTGCTTTCCATTGCAGATGGCATCGAGCCTTTCCAGCGCTACAACATCTCGCTGTACCCCCTCTACGAGGGCTCTGTCGGGGTGCCTGTGCACACCGCAGCCTACTCCCAGCAGAAGGGTACGTGGGAAGGGTGCCCCACCACCAGGACTTTGCCCTTCCAAAAGGAGGAACAACCTCTTCCCCACATACCCCAAATCCAGGGGCTGTACTAAAGAGCTCAGCTTGGGGAGGTCCTGACACCCACATTTTGGGAGGGACCCCCCCATCAGTTCCCACCCGAGGCAGTGGCTCTGCTCAGCACTTGGTCCCCCCTTGTCCTGCTCTTTCCAGCACCATCCCATGCCCCCAAGCTTCACCTGAAGAGGATCAGCAAGTCAGAGGCCGAGCTGTGCTGGGAGCCGCTGCCAGTGGAGATGCAGAACGGCTTCATCACCAGCTACACCATCTTCTGGGCCAGCAGCATCACCAACATGGCCAGTGAGTCCTGCCCGCAGCACCATGGACCTTGCCCTCTGTCCCACCTCGATATTCTGGGTGGAGCTCTCAGGAGTCCCCGTGTCCTTCTCAGGGAGTTCTGTGGGCCCCTCACAGGGCTCCCTGCCAGCAGAGGCCTGAGGGCTGTGCAGGTGGGGGCATTCTGCCACACCAACAGCCCCGTGTGTCCCCAGGTGCCACCGTGAAGCCTTCCCTCAGCTCCTTCGCCATCCGGGGGCTGAAGCCATCGACCCTGTACAAGGTGCACATCATGGCATCCACGGCTGCTGGCAGCACCAACGGCACCAGCCTGACCCTGGTGACCACAGTGCTGGGTGAGGGCTGTGGCCACCCGGGGCGAGGGGACGAGGGAGGGGACCTGCAGCTCCTGGTCCTGCCTCATGGCACAGCACAGCTGGCGGTGCCCACTGCAGCTCCTTGTGACCCTGTCCCTCTTCCCAGATGACACCGAGATCCAGTTCCTCTTCCTGAGCCTGGGGCTGGTCTTTGTCGGCCTCATGGTGTTGCTCATCTGCTTCCAGAAGAACGAGCGGTGAGTAGCAGAGCCCGGGCTGGGCTGCCGGTGGGACAGGGTGGCCTTGGAGCGCTGACATCCCACCGGGAGCCGGTCCAGCACTGAGGCCACCCATTGCAGCCCGCCTCGCTGAGTCCCCTCATCCCCGTGGTCCCCAGGATGAAGGAGCAGCTCTGGCCCAGCGTCCCCGACCCTGCCAACAGCAGCCTGGGCAAGTGGGTGCCGGCAGCGGCGCCGCAGGTGAGACCGGGCGGCTGCTCCCCCGGTGCCCACCCAGCACATGGCCCCGGGAGGGACAGCAGGGACAGCTGGCACCGCCTGTGACCTCCCGCTGCTCCCCAGGAGCCGCTCCAGGTCCTCGCCGCGAGGGAGCCCGGCCCCGCCGCCATCTCCACGGTGACCGTGCTGGAAGGGGAACCGGGGAAGCAGCCGGGGAAGGAACACCCCGCCCCGGCCGCCGCCCCGCCGGCGCTGCCGCGGCCCTACGTGCGGCAGGAGGGTCCCGGGGAGCCCGTCCAGTACGCGCGGGTGGGCGGCGCGGGGTACCGGGGGCAGCGGCTGCTCCCCGAGCCCGCTCCCCGCTTCTACGAGAACCTGCGAGGCCGCGGGGACGGCGGGGGAGGGGATTGGGGGTTCCTGGAGGAGCCCCCCGCCACCTTCCCGCTGCTGCAGGGGCTCCGCATCGGCGGCGCCGAGGAGCTGCAGGAGTGCCGGGCGGACTAGCGCGGGATGGAGCCGGGCAGCGGCAGCGGCTCCGCCAGCGGCAGCCCCGGGATGCGGGCTCCACCCGCGGGGCTCCGGCCGCACCCCGGGGCGCTGCCCGGCTCCAGCCCGCTCTCTGTGCGTGTCCCCTGCCGAACGTCCCGCTCCGAAATAAACGGGGACGTGCTGAGAACAACCCGGGCGTCTCTGCGGGAAGGGAACGGGGACAGGGACGGGACAGGACGGGAACGGGACCGAGACGGGGATGGGGACGGGGACGAGAATAGGGATGAGGACGGGGACGGGACCGAGACGGGGATGGGGATGGGGATGGAGACGGGGATGTGGATGAGATTGGGAACGGGGATGTGGATGAGACTGGGGATGGGGACGGGGATGGAGATGGGGATGGGACCGAGATGGGAACAGGACGGGATCGGGACCGGGACGAGAACGGGAACAGGTAGGAGACGAAACCGAGACGGGTACGGAGATGGCGATGAGACCTGGATGGGGACGGGGACAGTTAGGGAACCGGGACGAGGATGGGGACGGATAGGGGACCGGGACCGGGATCCTGGACGGCCATCGACTCGCTCGGCGTTCGCTCCCTCCCTCCGCGCTGTGTCGGCGCTCGGCAGCGGCGCCTGGCCAAGATGGCGGCGCCCATGGCGGCGTGCCGCCGAGCTCGGGCCGTGCTGGCGCTGCTGGCCCGGCCGGGCCGCGCCTGGCCCGCCCTGCTGGGCAGGGCACAGCCCGGTGAGGGCCGCGGGGGGCTCGGGAGGCCGCTGGGAGGGAGGCTGCGAACTCCCGCTGGAGAACTGGGAGCGGGCGGGGCCGCGGCGGGAGCTGAGGGTGCGGGGAAAGGGCGGCCGGGGGTGGCGGGGGATGCTCAGGGGGGCACACAGCGGGCTCGTGGTTTGTGTCCCCGAAACGAGACAGGCCGGGTTTATTGCTGTTATGACCTTGGGGGTCCCTCGGAGCAGCGTGGGTGGCCGAGGTGCCTGAAGCAGGTGCTGGTCCAGCAGCAGGGCTCTGAAAGAGCGCTGTCATTTCCCCAAGCTCTGGGTGTCTGCTTAGAGGTGGCGATTGGGGCACTAAGATCACACAGGTTCCTATATGATATCTGTAATTTTGGAGAAATCCTGCAAAGATTGGAAATGTTAAGGTCAGGAAGCCACTGTGCGCCAAGGCGAGTGGCCACACTTGGAGCCCATTTTCCAGGGGAAAAAGAAGTCATTTCCCCAGGCTCTGGGGATCTGCTCAGAGGTGAGGATTGTGGCTCTAAGATCACACAGGTTCCTGTTTGCTGACATCTGTAGTTTTGGAGAAATCCTGCAAGTTAGGAAATGTTGAGGTCGGGAGTTTGTTCTTGAAAGGTCAAAGAATGACGAATGGTGATGAATATTCACGTCTGTGTCAGAGGTTGTCCCCCCAGGTGTCACTGCCCCTGAGCTCTGACACTGCGGTGGGCCAAAGCAGCCCAGCCACGTCACTAATGAGATTAATTAATTGGTTAATTCAGCCGTTTAAACCCTCTAAATGAAGGCATTTGCCTGGAGTAGCCCTCACTCTGCTCAGTAAAAATAACTCAGTGTGTGCAGTCAGTTCTGCTGCTCCAGCCCTGTCATTTGCCCACTCTCAGGCAGCCCAGCTTGGTTTGTGTCAGCACCATGTGAGAGCCACCCTGAGCTACCCCACACACCTCTGGGACTGAAGATATGCCTGGTCACTGATCACCCAGAGCCTCAGTGCCCTGACCCCACACACGCCTCTTGCCCTGATGTTTTTAAATTTTCTAAAGCCTCCTGAGTTTACGTTCTTGTAGCAAACTTTCTCACACACTTTCTGTAAATAACTCATTGTTTTTGCATTCCTTCATAGAGGCAGAGAAATTTGATGTACTGTTGTTGGAGAGGTGGCACGTTCACCCTCCAATCCACTGTCACCTTTAGGAAACTATAAATGCTGGAGTCAGAAAATAAACTTGCCCTTTTTACCTCTACAATAACAGCAATACACCTCGTGCTTTCTCACATCCTGTAGTAACACACACCAAGCAGTATTTGGCTGTACAGAGCTGGAGAAGTGCACCCAAGGCTGAATTTTCTGTTTCTTCCCCACAGCCTGCAGTCCTGTGCTCCAAGCAGCCAGGGGCTATGCCAGACCTGTGATAAAGAAGAGGAAAGGTATGTCAGGATCCACATTTAAATGTTTTAAATATTTTGCTGTTGGCATGCTCAGAGCTGTACCTTCATGGCACAGAAATCATTCCAGAAATAGTTGCTTGCAAGCTCAGGAGTTACTCATAAAATTCCCCTCCTCCTCAATGTGGGGAAACAAACAATTGTCAGTAGCAGATCTGTGAGGGTGGGCAGGCCCTGCCACAGGGTGCTCAGAGAAGCTGTGGCTGCTCCTGGATCCCTGGAGGTGTCCAAGGCCAGGTTGGACAGGGCTTGGAGCACCCTGGGACAGTGCAAAATGTCCCTGCCCACGGCAGGGGGTGGAATCAGATGGGCTTTAAGGTCCCTTCCAGCACGAACTCTTGGTATTCTGTGATTCTGAGCTCAGTGGATTGCTGTAAATAGATGTACACCATGTTGTAAATCCAGAGTGCTGAAGGGAAGACACTTTTTTTCAATTTTTTTTCACTCAGTCCCTGCCCTCTTAGCTGGATGTGCTCAGTTCTTGTGTGGAGCACACAGCCAGTTTCCTTCAGAGCGTGTCAGAGCTCTGACTTTGTCCTGCTCTCCCTCAAATGTTTATCTCTCTGTAGACATCCCCAGCCACCTGGATGACCTTCCTCCCACCATGCTGAAGAAGGATTATGCCAATCTCCCAATAATGGACAGGTATGGAGAGGGAATGGCTGCTCTCTCCAGGGGTTTGTACTTACATGTAACCGTGGTGTGTGGAAGCTGTCACCTGCTCACTAATTAGTTATTAATGCTCTGTGGGCACAGAAATGGCAAAGTCAGTTAGAAATCAAATTTACAGACAGACAGTGGTCAGGGCTTGATTACAATCCATTTGAGATCAAGTGCTGGTTGTCCACACCTTCTGTGGGCTTTGTAGTCCATAAGAAAGAAAAAAAGAAATAATCTTGAAATACTAGAAACAGTCATCTTGCAAATAACCTGTGCCTGTCCTGAACTCAGATGATGGAGAGTGTCCTTAAACAACTCCCCATGAATTCAGCTGCTGCCAAATTTGGGCTCTGGGGCTCAGCACTGCTGTGCTCTGATGCAGAGCTGCTTGTGTGTGGTGCAGGGAGGGCCCCCAGTGGCCCAACTGTGACTTTCACTGCTCTCTGAAGGAACCAGCCTTCAAATTAAATATTTTTGCAGCAAAACTACTCTATATATAATACTCTATATGTAATCCAAGCCATGATTTTGCTTAGGAAAGTGAGCACCAGTTTATGGCTGTCAGGTTTGGGAGGGGAGGAGAGTCCCTGTAAATTTGTAGAGTAAATTAAAGCTGAGAAAAGTGAGTACATTCTGAGAACCTGAGTTCATTTGTGTTGTTAAATGGATGGGTTTCTGGTTTATAAGCTAATTTGCCATCTCCTTGCAGCGTGGATGATGTGGTGAAACGTCTGCTGTCCCTGGAAATGGCAAGTCAGGTCAGTGTCGTTCTGTTTGCTTGAAAAGAAAATAGATTTAATGAACACCTTCATGTGAGACTTGTCTGTGTTGTTAAATATCTTTCACTTACTGTATTTTTAAGTGGCTGTAAATATGGGGTGATGAAATACAGTGTTAAATCCGGTTTGCTCTTAAAATTTATCACACTAAAGTGGTTACAATTTCATATTAAAATAAGAGAAGAAAGTATTCAGGGGTGACAGGGCAGTGAGCTCTTCTGTTGCTGCTTGTGGCTGACCTCCTGTGTTCTAGAAACCATTGCACTGGACAGCAGATGTCCTTCAAGTTATTTTTACTTTCCATATGCCCAGAAAACGAACAGGTAGGAAAGTGGCACGAAGATCCCTATGCCATTCTTCTGTGCTTGCCACTTCAGCTTACAAAGATGAAAAAGCACTGAGTAAAGGTCTGAATTGCAAAGCCTTTACCTGGGTGTTTGGGAAGAGAGCCGAGTGTCTCTGACCTCTGGAGTTCTGGGACAGTGACAACCTCTTTTCTGTGCCCCACAGAAGGAGAAGTTGAAGGTAAAGACACAGCAGCTGGTGGAGAAGGTCAGGAGGTCTCCCAATGACAATGGCTCCTTTGAGGTGCAAGGCAAGTTAAAAAAGGGAAGGGTATTGTTGGCAGATGAAACATCTCTGCTTCTATGCAGCTGTTCCCACCCCAGCACTTCCAGTTGGCTGTATAATTCAGGAGAGTCTCCTCCAGGAGAGCTGCTGAGAGGCAGGTAGCCTGCAGGATGCCCTGCAGGACTGCTCCAGGTCTGGAAATGTTGCAGAGGCTGCTGGGGTGCTTCCAAATTCCTGCTCCACGTCCACCCTCCAAAGGCAGTGTGTGCATCATTCTGCTTGGAGTGCTTCTGTGACTTGAAGCACTGAGCTGCAGCTGTTAGCAAAATGAAGCAAATTCAGCCACAGAACCCAAATTTTTCTCTGCATCAGAGAGCTGTGGCTGAGGCACAGTGGGGACAGTGCAGGGACAAAGGCCATGTTGCACTGACCAACACTGACATCTCCTTTGTCATCAGCAAAGCCCTTCAGTTCCTCAGGATGCCACTGAAATCCCAAAGACCTGGCTGCTGCCCTGGGAAAAAAAAAAATAAAACCTTTATTGCTGTCTGCTCCCCTAGAGCTTAAATCCCATGAGGTGAAATAAATGTCAGATAACTGGGAACTGAATGAGTGCAAGAAGAATAAATTCACATATAAATTTATATGATGTGTTGTTAGAATCTTACCCTCCAATTAAGCACCCTCATAACAGTCACAGCCCTGCAGGTTGTGTGTTCTTGTTTGTCGTGCTCTGTGCTGTGGGCAGGGACTGCTGTGGACAGTGTTTGCTGTGGACAGGGCTTGTTGTGGACAGTGTTTTTTGTGCTGCTGTGGGCAGTGTTTTGCTGTGGACACTTTTGCTGTGGACACTGTTTTGCCATGGGCAGTCCCTGCTGTGCTGCTGTAGGTACCTGCAGGGGCTGCAGTGCTCAGCTGGCAGCTTGAAGCAAGGCAGATGATCCTGGATCACCTGGGAAAGCTGCTGCTCTCACACAGCTTCTCTCTCTGTCCTTTACAGTTGCTATTTTGACTGCCAAGATACGCACGCTCGAGGAGCACCTCCAGAGGCACCCCAAGGTAACTCGGGGATCTGAGCCCACAGCTGCTCAGGTGGTTTTCTCAGTTGATAACAAAAGGATTTTAATCCTGGGGATTATGGCTTTGCTGAGGAGGTTTATGAAACAGTTACAGCTGCTCCCTGGTGCCAGTGTGGGGAGCTGCTGGCTCAGGCACAGCTGGATTCTCTCCCACTCTGGTCTGAGTTCTGGTTTGTTATTGTAGGGGAGGAAACAGCTGAGCAGATTCCTTTGGGCATCTCCCCACTGCAGATGTGGCTTCACCACTTAGTTTTCACTAATTAATGAATGCAGCTGCAGTAATACACAAAGTCTGTGCTTGTTCTGCTCATGGAAATGTTTGGTGGACAGCACTGTGTGAATGTCCCACTCCCCTGCCTGCAGCTACCTGGGTTCAGGTCCAAATTTGAGACATCTTGCCTGGATTTATGTTCATAAAACAGATATCAAAGATTCTTTATGCAGGGTAAGTGGTGGGAAATGGGTTGATAATTGCATTTGAAAGAAGTGCATAATTGTTACTCATGAAAACGTGAAGGGTACAAGAGAACAGAATTGAGCTTTTCACTACAATCCACCAGAAGTTGTACCAAGTGTTCAAGTTGGATCTTTTGGAATTCCTGGCTGAATTTTTTACACAAATCACTTGTATAGGACAGGGAGATGTCTTCTGTGAGGGACTGCCCTGACTGCTATGGCTCAGGCTATGCTTGTGTCCTTCCAAAGAACAGCCAGACAGAGCCAAGTCACAGATTATTTTCATATTTAATTTCTGGCAAAACAAAGATAAATGCTTCTGTTATTTTGAAGCAGCACACTTCAAGAGAAGCAGGTTTTAGCCAGAAGACCTTCTCTGAAGCTTTGGCACAGCCTGAATCTGTACAAAAGCTGAAAACAGTCTTCAGGGAAGGTGAAGGTGCAACCATGGAAGGGAGAAAGCAATTCCAGTGCAAAGTAAATTACATCTTGGATCAGCTTGTGCTGACCTGATGTACTCACAGCATCTGCCAACAGAAGTTGTTTTAACACTCTGTCTTTCACCTTTCAGCCAAAATCTGCTTTATTCTCAGTAATTTACTGCACAGGCAGGACAATCTGCCTGCAGTGGAGTGAACCTTGGGTGCTTTGCAGGACAAAAAGAACCGCAGGTTGATGCTGATGGATCTGGACCGGCGGAGGAAGATGCTGGGGTACCTGCGCCGGGTGAACTACAGCACCTTTGAGAACACCTGCAGGCAGCTGGACATCCAGTACAGCCCCCCCCAGCCCTACACCCGCCGTGTCACCAAGCGCTGGCTGGTCAAGAAAGCTTTGTGCATCAAGGTATGGAGCAGGCTGGACAGAAAAAACCCCTCTGCAAAAGTGTGGGAAATGAATTTGGAGAGAAACGTGGCAGGCACAGTCTTCTCTCTGTCAGGATTTTTTCATCCTGAGCACAGAGAGAAGAATGTGGCTGCCACAGAGAATTCTTAAAAGTTTGGTAGAAGTTATGTCAGCCCAGCTCCTGGAATGTTTGGGGTAGACCAGGTTGCTTTGCAATGGGAAGGAGTTTCCAGGAATAAATTTGTAAATCTTGTGCAGATGCAGCACGTGTGAAATTCAAACAGGATGTATTGGTATGTAAACTTTGAGATAAGAAATACTTTTACAATTGGGTGGTGTTAGGTTGTCAGAGTTAAATATATCTTTTACTGCATTGTTAAAATATGGGGAATTTAAGTCACTGCTTTTAATTTTTTTTAAACTTTTTAATATTATAATGTGAGGTGTTAGAAAAGGGCCTAATTCAACATAAAAGTTAGACTGATAGCCAAGTCCTCTTAAGCCAGGCTTTGACTTTGATCTGTCTGTAAAGAACTGTCTGAGCTCAGCCAAGAGCTACATGGGGGACATTTATGTCACAGGAACTGACACATGCTGGACTCAGGCATTTCAGGTTGGGCCACTGGTTTGCTCAAAAATGTGATATTCAAACCACCTTTTTTCTCAAATACTGGTATGGGAACCAATATGTGAGATAATTTTATGGCAGTTTGGAACAGAAACATGGGTACACCCATTGTCTGCCCTGATTTGCTCAGAATATAGGAGTGTAACTGCTGCATGCAGTAGATTTTGGTATAACCGAGCAGAACCAAAAGCTGGACATGCCATAGGTTTTTTAAATGCTAAATTTTAGTCTAGTTAAATGGTAACCAAAGGACTGGACCAAAGGTGTCCAAGGAATGACTAGACATGGCACTCAGTGCTCTGGCCTGGTTGACAGGTGAGGATCAGTCACAGATTGGACTCTGTGGTCTCAGAAGTCTTTTCTAACGTGAATGATTCAGTGATTGAGTGGGTGGCTCTAACAGAACAATCTCAGATGGTTCCCTGGAGCAGGGAAGGCACAGAGGGAGGATTTGATCTGGCTCTGCCTGCAGCCAACAGCCTGGGCAGCAGCTCTGCAGGCAGCTTTATCTCTCTCCCTTCTGCTTCCACAGGTGTTCCAGGAGAAGCAGAAGTTGAAAGCAGCTGAGAGACTGAAGCAGAGGAGACAGTGGCAGGCGAGAGCAAGGGCTGCACAGGAACAGCAGGAGAAACAGGTGCAGGAGGAGGAGGCACAGGAGGGGACACCTGTGTAGTGGCACAGCCAGGCTGGCACTGACAGGCTGACAATAAATAAACACCTGCCCAAAGACTTGAAGCCACTTTGCTCTTGTGGTGTGATCTGAGCCGTTCTGAGCACCTGGGAAGGGCAGCTGGTGATTTGAGTGGTTTAGAAGTTTAATTTCAGGCTGAGTGCTGGGCAGGTCAGGCTGTGAGAGGACCTGGGGGCTCCAGCATTACCCTGCAGGTCTGTCAGTGGGAACAGCTCAAGGCCTGCCTGTGTCCTGTCAGCGCAGCCAGTCCAGAGGTTTGCACTGCCACATTTTCTTAGATATTTATAAACTGAAACTTAAGACATTTAGATTGGATGTTATGAATAAATTCTTCCCTGTGAGGGTGGGGAGGCCCTGGTTGCCCAGAGAAGCTGTTGCTGCCCCAGGATCCCTGGCAGTGCCCAAGGCCAGGCTGGACGGGGCTTGGAACAACCAGGGACAGTGGAAGGTGTCCCTTCCCATGGCAGGGGGTGGCACTGGATGGGCTTTAAGGTTCCTTCCCACCTAAACCGTTCTTCACATGCACTGGGGCCGTGCTTGTGTGCTGGGGTGATCCACACAGGGACTGGGGCAATGTGCACGTGGATTTGGATGCTCTGCACAGGGACTGGGATGATGGCACAGGGACTGGGATCATGCACACATGGATTGGGACAATGCACACACTCAGACTGGGACGGTATGCACATGCACCAGGGATGATGTGCACACTGACACCGGGAGGATGCACACTCACACCGGGAGGATGCACACTCACACCAGGACGATGCACACACTCACACCAGATGGATGCACACTCACACCAGAACGATGCACACTCACACCGGGATGATGCACACTCACTGGGACGATGCACACTCACACTGGGGATGATGGACACTCACACCAGATGGATGCACACTCACACCGGGACGATGCACACTGACACCGGGAGGATGCGCACTCACACCGGGGAGATGCACACATGGATTACGATGATGCACGCTCACACCGGGGATGATGCACACTCACACTGGATGGATGCACACTCACACTGGGACGATGCACACTCACATCGGGATGATGCACACACTCACACCGGATGGATGCACGCTCACACCGGGGATGATACACACTCACCGGGAAGATGCGCAGGCGCGCCCCGGCCGGCCAAGACGGCGCTCCCCGATTGGCCCCGCGGCTGCTCGGCAACGGCGGCGGCGGAGCGGGGAACGGGGAGCGGGGCCGTGCCCGGAGCGGGGCCGTGCCCGGAGCGGGGAGCGGGGAGCGGGGCCGTGCCCGGGGCAGAACCGTGCCCGGAGCGGAGCCGTGCCCGGGAGCGGGGCCGTACCCGGAGCGGGGCCGTACCCGGAGCGGAGCCGTGCCGGACAGCGGGGCCGTGCCGGACAGCGGGGCCGTGCCGGGGCCATGTCGGCGCGGACGCTGCCGCTGCTGTTCCTGAACCTGGGCGGGGAGATGCTCTACATCCTGGACCAGCGGCTGCGCGCCCAGAGCATCCCCGGGGAGAAGGCGCGCAAAGGTGAGCGGCGCGCGGGTCCCTCCGCTGCCGGTGTCCCGGGCACGGCTCTGCCCCCGCGCCCGCCTCCCCGACAGCGGCTCCGCCCGGCGGTGCCGGTTCCAGGCGTGCCACGGAATGACAGAGCGAGCTAGGTTGGAAAAGCCCTTTAATATCACCTAGCCCAACCCGTGACTGGCACCTCCTCATCAGCTAAACCGCGGCGCTGAGTGCCGCCTCCAGTACAGGGATGGTGATTCCACCCCTCCCTGGGCAGACAAGTCCATTTCCCAATCTCTCAGTGACGAATTTTTTTCCAACATCTATCCTAAACTTCCCTTGACGCAGCTTAAGGCTGTGTCCTCTCCTTCTGCCAGCTGCAGCACCGGGACACACAGGGACACTGTGCTGTCACCAGAGGATGCTGCGAGCTCACGGCCTCTGTGCCGCTCCGGGGCAGGAGTTTCCCTGCCCCGATTTCATTAATTACCGCAGTAATTATCACGGAAATCAGCCCTCGGTGTTCTGTGCTCTCCACCGGGCAACGCAGCCCGTTGGGTTGATCAGCTTGGTGAAATTCCCGTGCTGAGAACAGCCCGAGGGTGTTGCTGAGGTTGGTTTGGGAGGTTCTAACGCAGAAGGAGAAAGTGGAGTCCGTGTCGGTGTTTCTGTGCTCAATTCGGGGGTTAAAGCTTCAGAAATGCACTTTTGGATTCAAAATAACTCAGGATTTGGTGGTGCCAGCCCAGCTCCTGGACTGTTTGGGGCAGAGCAGGTTGCTTTGCAATGGGAAGGGGTTTCCAGGAATAAATTTATAAATCTCATGCAAACACAGCACGTGTGATTGTGTGAAATTCAAATACCTGGCTTTTATACAATCTCATTTGGCCAAAATCCTTATACAAACAGAGCCTTGTGTCTTCACTGGGGCATGAAACTCCAGCTCACAGCCAAGCACCTCTGCATTTACCACTTCAATTTAAAGTTTTGCTTTACAAGTCCTTGCACCTCTCTGTCAGGGGATGGGGAAAGTGCCTCGGGAAGCTCTGTGACGTTTTAATAAAAAATCAACTTGGTATGAGCTTGGTAGTGTTATCCCTTCTGCCTGTCCTTTATGAAGTGTTAAACAACAAAGGGTTCACTGTGTAATTGCTGTATTGTTTGTGAGGGGGAAATTTGTAATTATTCATGTGTGTCCTGATGGGGGAATGATCATACAGAAGTTTACTGCTGTTCATTCAGGGACAAGTTTAGGACTTTAGCTAAATTAAATCTTGGTGGAGTACCTCAGCAGGAGAATTGGCCTGTTTTAGTTTGTCCACACATGGATTTTTCTTTTTCTTCCAAAAAATTGTGTGTTAATTTCACTGACGTGTGGTTCATCCACACTGAGGTGTTTGTTGATGCTTAAAGCTGTTCACGAAAATGTTGGTTACCTCTAAGTGCAACATGCAGGTGAAAACTACCCAAGCTCATGCAAAGGGTAAAACTTGATGTGCACTGAAGCAGCAGGATTTTATCCAAGGGGATAAAATGCTCTCTTTCAGTGCTGAATGTTGATGAAACAAGACGAAATCCATCAGTTAGCTTTTTATTTTCTTTTAAGTTTATTTCTTTCTATTTTCTTTTCTTCTCCTTGCAACTCTCGTTCTTACATCTTGAACTGCTGTTTTGTTTTATATGCTTCGTGTAGATGAATGGACAGATGTGGACAGGAAACGAGGTACAGTAACTGCTGGCTGCATGCACCAGTCCAACCCCACGTGCACACCTGGGGCTCATCGTGCCTGAACACCTGAGGCTGTTCCTGCAGCCCTCAGGCAGTGTCACAAATGAACAATAATGCTCACCTGGTCCTTAAATGCCCTTTTGACTGTAAATCAGTGAAAAAACAGACCATATCTTAAAATCATATGGCCTCAAAAATCAGTTGTTAATTTAACCAAGATCCAAATGGATCCAAACTTCTTATCTTTGTGGTCTTGCCTGCAAAAATGGTATTTGTGTTTCTTTGCCATTGTTTTCATGCAAGCATGTAATTGTGTGAGCATTGTGCAGGTCGTTTTTCTGCTTAAATGCAGGAATATCGGGTATATTCCATTTTTCTAAGGTTTTATCTGATGCATTGCTCAGGGTTTGGACAGGTGAACTCCAGGGATGATCGAAGGCATTCCCATCCCAGCTGCTTTACCCACCTGTGCTGGTGGTCACACCTGGCAGAGTCACCCCAAAGGAGCAGGTGCCCACAGCTCAGCCAAGCTCATCCTGGAGGGATCCTGAGGGTGGGATTGAGCCCTCGGGTGTTTCCCTCTGGAATCTGCCCTGGAACAGGAGCCTGCAGCAAAAGCTGTGCTAAGGAATGAGGAAATGAATCTCGGGTTTTTGCTCGGTGAGCATGAGCAGAACTTACAGAACTTCTGAGCAGCCCTTTTTCAACAGGGGTCAAGGTTATGATTAGTGTTGTGCAAAATAAGCATCATTTTAGTAGGCTTTAATATTTATTGAAGGTAAATGCTGATGTCCTGGAGTTTGCCTCAGCTTTTTCCTTACCATTACATCCTGTTTCCAAGCACAGAAGTCCAGGGACAGATTCCATCCCATCCCAAAGAAGGAGGAGCTGCCCAGAGCTGTGAGGTAGGAAGACAGGGCTGGCTCAGGGACAGGTCCCAGGCTGACCCCTCACTTCTCATGTGAGAGAGAACCCTTTTGCCTGTGCTCAGTGCTCCAGGGGATCTCAGGAGGGTTCTGATGTCACCCCTGGGATGAGGTTCCCCGAGGAACCTCGAGCCTGTGGCACACAGGGGTGACTGTCCAGAACTCAGAAAGTTCCTTCTGCTTCCCCAAGCATCCTCCAGGAAGCACCAGCATCACTCCAGCCTCATGCCATGCATCCCAGCCATGCCAGTGACACTGCTGTCACCAGAGACTTGGCGTGGGGAGGCCAAGGCCACCATCACCCCCAGCTCCAGCCCTGCCCATCGCACTGGCTGTACTGGTTTGCCTCCTCTCATCCCAGTTTAGACCTCCCCTCTCTGCTCAGTTGCTTTTTCTGTGTTGCTTGTGCCATGTCCCTGGGCAGTGCTCCTGTGTCACCTGCCATGGCCACTCCAGGGCCCCCCTGAGACTTTTGCTGTGCTATTATCAAACGCGTGAGAGATTTATTATCAATTTGCCCTTTACCATGATCTTTTTTTTATGTCTTTCTCAGTTCTTTTTATAGCCCACACAAGAGGTTTTAATTTCAGAAGATAATTTATGTCTGTGGTTCACACAGACCTTCAATTCTGTTGAAAAATCAGTGTTTAAAAACTGGGAGTTGTTTATCTCCTGTCGGTTTGGGTTGTTTGTGACTCTCCAAAGACAGAAGAAGTCTTTCTGTGGGCAGCACACACAAGCAGCTTAAAAACATTTTCCTTAATAGCAGTATGAAGCAGAAGTTCTTATTTTTGTCATAATTGATTCCTTGCAAAATTAACTAGATATT
Organism: Chloebia gouldiae; assembly: GCA_003676055.1. NCBI lineage: Eukaryota > Metazoa > Chordata > Aves > Passeriformes > Passeridae > Chloebia > Chloebia gouldiae. The sequence continues at coordinate 1,023,901 of QUSF01000067.1, read as the reverse complement.
AATATCTAATATTGTTAATATATTTTATTTTGTCCACGAAAAATAGGGGATTTCTGCCTGAGATTGCAAGTAGGGATTGTTTTATGGCCAGCTTATTTGAAAAGAAGGGAGTTCATCCTCTAGGAAGAGATGAAGTGACAGAGAAATTATCTTTATTTTGTCTGTTGGGGTAGGACAGGTGTGAAAAACCATGTGTCTGACTCCCCAGGGAATCATTAGGGCAATAATTCGAACCATTGGTCATTACCACTTTCTTTGTCTTCACTTCTTATTTTCCTTTTTTTGTTTTTAATTTTTATTCAGAGATTTTTCTAATCCTCAAGAATTGTCTGGCATTATGAACTTTGTAACAGTCATCTACTTAGGAAAATCCACGCTTGTACAGTAATCTGTGACCTGATGTATTCATTTACCTTTTTTTTTTGATAGAGGAATAAATGTTTATTGATGATAACTCTTTAGAGTGTATCAGGGAGATAATAAAAGTGGCAGATCCAGCACAAAAGCTCAGGTGCTGCATCTGCTTGAAGCACTGCACAATGTTTTCCATCTTGTTTGCATTAAAAGCTGAATAACCAGAGCACAGCCCTCACACTCAGCACTCCTGAGCTGTAAGAACTCTTAAAAAATAAAACAGTTCAGTGGCTAAATTCACACATTAAAAAATGAACCACAAGTAAGGAAGTTTGGAGTTCTGCATTTGAAACTAGGGCCTCCAGATGTTTCAGCTGTGAGAGCCCTGAATGGGTTGATATAGATCCCAGGGATATAAATGCTTTATTAAAAACCTGCCAGTGTTAATCTGATTGGAATAAAGATTACAGAGAGCCCTGCAGGAGCTTCTGTTGAGAGGTTAAAAAGTAGACTGATGGTGTCAGAGGGTGTTCAGGAACAGGCCCAGCAAAGATCTACCACGGTGCAAAACCCTCTCCTTAGGAAGCAGAGCTGCAGCTTTTTAAGATAATAACACATCAGGGCAGCCTACAAGCAACATTATTGAAAAATTAAAAGTGCCAAGCATAGCTGAAAAAGCAAGGGCAAAAAAGTCAGCCTTATTCCCACTGGGAAAGAGGGACTGCTGCCTTCAGCTCAGGTGGCTCAGCCCAGGTGGGGCTGAGGCAGTGCTGGATCCAGAGGTGCTGTTCCCCCTCTCCTGTTGTGCTCTGTCCCTGCATCCTGGTGTGACCCTGGGATGGACCAGGACCATGCTGTTCTGGATTTCTTGGTTTGGAAAGACAGGTGTCTGCTAAGGAAGGCAGGAGCCTCGCCTGAAATTGGAAAAAAAAAAATAAAAGTAGGACCCTCCCCCGAATTGTTATAAATTTGAAATTAAGGCGGGCTCTCAGGCAAACATGGGAGCAGGAATATCAGTTCTTTATTAGGGAAGAAAATAAAAGATAAAATAAACAATGCAGTGAACCAAAACAACACTGACAGAGTCAGCATACAACCTGACACCCTGTTGGACAGGGGGTTGGCAGCAGTTTAATTGGGAATTGTGGCTGCAGCCCCTGGAGGGGCAGCTGTGGCTCTGCTGGAGCAGTGATCCTGTAGGAAAGGGCGCAGTCTTCCTGCAGTGGGAGAGGCAGCTGTTCCTGTGGGAAATCCAGTGCAGGAAAAGCTGTGCTGGTGTCCCAAAAACCCAGATTATATCCAGGTAGGAATGCTCGGCTCCTCCCTCTGGGTTCAGCATCTCCCAGTGGGATGTTCTCATTCTTATCAGTCACCAGTGACATTCAACAGCCGTTATCAGCAGATGTCTCCCCTGAGGGAGGATTGGTTGTGGAGGAGATAAGGAAAAACTGCCCATTGAACACAAGACAACTGCCACAGAGATGGGAAATGGATACATCTTGCCTTTCAGTCTGGGACACAGGAGCCTAACTTTGTCTTTGCAGTTATGAACGACATCATCAGCACCATGTTCAACAAAAAATTCATGGAGGAGCTGTTCAAACCCCAGGATCTGTATTCCAAGAAAGCCCTGCGCACCGTGTACGACCGGCTGGCTCACGCCTCCATCATGAGACTCAACCAGGCCAGCATGGACAAGGTAACAGTCCTGCTGCCCAGCCTGCCTCTGCTGCACTCCCCAGCTGCCCTTCACCAGTTTGTGTTGCAATATTTAACCCGTGGCTTTACCATTTTGAAGTATTTTGGAACAGCTTTCCATGTGAAAATGGTTCTCAGCCAAGGAAATCTGTGGTGGGATCAGCTGCTTCAGAACAATTTCTGCTTGAACAGATAAATGTTTAATTTTAACCAGTTCACTGAGCATTCCTTAAGTTTATCAGGTGTTTGCATGTCTATTAAAAAGATACACGTGTATTGTACATGGGTGTGGATAAATGTCTGTATTTCTGTACTGACACCCACTGTATTGCAGCTGCAGGTGTTGAAGTTATTCCCTGCAAACAGTGTATCCACAGCCAATTTAGGAAAAAAATGGTAGGAATGGGATTATCAGAGAGCCCTCCAGCCAGGTGTCAGGGCTGCTGAAATTCACAGAATCACTGAGGTTGGAAAAGCTCTCCAAGAACATCGAGTCCAAGCTGTGCCCAATCCCCACCTTGTCACCCAGCCCTGAGCACTGAGTGCCACCTCCAGGAATTCCTTGGACATCTCCAGGGATGGGGACTTCACCACCTCCCTGGGCAGCCCCTTCCAATGTTTAATCAACATTTCCATGCAGAAATTCCTGCTGATGTCCACCCTGACACATCCAAAGGCCATTCCCTCTCCTTGTGTTCCATGGCAGCAGATCCCTACCCACCCTGGCTGCCCCTCCTGTCAGGGAGTTGTGCAGAGCCAGAAGGTCCCCCTGAGCTTCCTTTTCTTCAGGCTGAGCCTCCTCAACTGCTTCAGGTGCTCCAGCCCCTTCCCCAGCTCTGTTCCCTTCTCTGGACACGCTCCATCCCCTCATATCCCCCTTGCACTGAGGGGCTGAGAACTGGACCCAGCACTCGAGGTGTGACCTCACGGAGCACTGGTGGCATTGGAGACCCAGCTGGAAGGCTGGGGGTGGCACTGCAGAGGTCTTGTTTTTTTTAGGAAAGGCAGCTAAAATGGTCCCTTGTGCCACAGGCTGACTGAATCCCTCTCCCCATGCTCAGGAGGTTTCCTCTGTGGCAGGACCAATGTCCCTGTGCTCCTTTGCAGCTCTACGACCTCATGACTATGGCCTTCAAATACCAAGTGCTGCTGTGCCCTCGGCCCAGGGACATTCTGCTGGTCACGTTCAACCACCTGGATGCCATCAAGGATTTCATCTCCGACTCCCCTGGCATTCTGAACCAGGTGGATGAGACCTTCCGGCGGCTGATTGAAGTAAGAGTCCTCACAAAAAAGGGTGGGACACACTGTGGTTTGATTTTATGGGGTTTTTACCTCTTAAGAGATTAATTGCTACATTGGAGAGGGCTGTGAGTCAAGTGGTATTTTTCTACTGGCCCAGTTTAAATCAATGTATTGCTTATTCAGCCTGATTTAAGTCTCCACTGGTTTCAGCAGAAATTTAATCAGACTTTTAGTGGCAGACAGTAATTATTGATAATAACCAGCAGCCCCCTTAGAGCATCTCTGCTGTCCCTGGATCAGAATATTCAGCTGTACTTGCTTGTTCCTCTTTCCCTGCGTGGGACAATGTACACCTTTAAACCCTTGCATGATTATTTCCTTTTTCCAGACCTACAACTGTCTCTCTGATGGTGAATTCCAGCTCATCAGGCAAACACTTCTCATTTTCTTCCAGGACATGCACATCAGGGTAAGAGCCCAATCCAGCTAGGCAGGGAGAATGACAGGGAGTTTGGGGCTGGAATATAAAGGGATCTGCTTATAAACACTGCAGGTTTGGGTTTGTTACTTGTGCTTTTCAATCATCTTGATGTGCTTGTGATTGCACTCAGATTTCAGAAACGGAGCACATATACTGCAATAATGCTGAATAATTCTACAATATTATGAAAAAGTAATCTCTACTACTGTGATTTGCTGATTGATAAATCCATTTTTCCTTTTAGAAGAAACTTGATAGGAAACCTGAGCATGAAGTCTTGATGTTCTCAAAACAAATTTGTGACACTCACATGCATGACCAGTAGTTTTTAATATAATATTTTTTATGTTAGGTCGGTGTGCCCATCCTCTGGACCACAATTCCACATCTCTGGCTTTGTAAATATATCCCTACACACATCAAGAGCTCTGGGAAGCCATCCCCAGCATAGGCAGAGCTGCTCAAGCTCAGATTTCAGGGAATGTGGATGGGAAGGTCCATAGAGGATTTCCCCAAGGGTTTTGTGATGTTTGTGATGTCCTTTTGCAGGTCTCCATCTTCCTGAAGGACAAAGTGCAAAACTCCAACGGTCGCTTCGTGCTGCCAATCTCGGGGCCTGTCCCATGGGGCACAGAGGTGCCAGGGCTCATCAGGTGAGCTGGTGCCATGTCTGGGGCTGCCCTGCCAGGAGCATCTCATGCCAGAGGGCTCAGGAATCCAGCTCAAACTGCCATTCCTGTTGCATGGATAGCTGAACCTCCAGTAAATTCTATTTAAGGGGCCTTTTTAAAAATTATTATTTATTATTATTACTATTTAATACTATTTAAAGGGTGGAATTTGGGACTTAAGTCACCCAGCAATGAAATGCTGAGCTGCTTTTGGGAGTTTGCTATCCCAATAAATTAGCTATTAGTAATTTATCCCATAACAGAGGCATTTAGCAATGTACAGAATTATCATTATTATTATTATTATACAGAATACTATTATAATATAAATACAAAATATTTATATAACATATAGTATAATTATATATAATATATATAATTATATATTATATAATTATAATACCAATAATATAAATAATTCTAATTATAATTCTAAATATAATTAATTATAATTAATTATAATTGTAATATATACAATATTATTTTATTATATATTATATATAATATAACATAATATAAAAATGTTAAATTTTTTATTATTATTATACAGAATAATGTTTTATTCCTCTCATGCAGAAAGCAGAGGAATTAGGTACTAAAATCAGGATTGAAACTACTAAATGTTTCAATAATGCCTTGTTTTTAAGGATATTTAATCACAAAGGAGTGGAAGTTAAAAGGGCTGAGTTCACCACAGCTGGGAATTACATTACTCCACAAAGGGAAGGATCTTTTGAGCTTTATGGAGACAGAGTCCTCAAACTTGGAACAAATATGTAAGTAATTTTTGTTCTGTGTAGAAACCTGAACCAAATGCTGATGGATTGTTCAGAAGCACATCTTCGGCCTGGTGTGGTTTTGGCTTCTTTTGCTATTAATTACCAGATTAATTTGTTACAAGGTGCTGTCTTGCACCAGGACATGTGTGAACAGTGTTTAAAGAGCTGCAAAAAACAGCAAAATTTTGATTTATGTCCACAGTAGAGCTGAGGAAAGAGTGTTCTCACCTATGCTGCATTTCATGTGAAATGTGATTTAATTTCACATTTAATGCCACAGTCAAGGAATCCTCTCCGTTCCCCATGTTTGCTTTAATGTACATTTTCCATCCAAAGAGGTCTGTGCTTCTTCTCACAGCTTTGTCCCTCACCTTACTGCCTCAGTATTGCACCACACTGAGCTGTAACTTCCCATTGCAATTGTTCACTCTTCAGGAAAATATACTAAAATTCTGCATCTTCTGCTGCTCCCTCTGGTTGCTGTACCTGGTCCCAGAACAAGCTGTTCTTCCCCGGGTGTGTTTTCCCTCCAGGTACAGCGTGACCAGGCCAGTGGAGACACACATGTCAGGATCATCCAAAAACCTGGCATCCCAGGCAAAGGTCAGTGTTCTTCTCTTCCTGTCACTGCTTAAACTGCCCAAATTCTGAGTCTGCAGATACGGGATAAATTCAGGGAAGCTTTTCTGTTGTTCTCAGAGCCTCATCCAATGCTCCCCAGTCCTATGAAACCAGGGCACATTTTCCCAAAGAATCCACACACTCGTGCAAGAATGTGCTTGCTTCTATTTTAATCTCCTCAGAAAACAAAAAGTTGGCTTTATAGATTTCTCATCTGTCCAGTTTAGCTGGAAAAGTATCTTGTGCCGAGTCTATAAATTCAAGCACCCATTTCCAGTATCCAGCTGGTGATTACTGTGGTTATCTGCACAACCTGTCCCAGGAATAACAGGGAAATAAATGTGTTTCTATCCCTCTGAAGGAGAGGAATGGAATATCGGGAATATATGAAAGACATATATGGAATATCAAAGCTCCTTGCAGCCCAAATCTCCCAGGTAATTGCTCAACAAGCCCATTGCTGTTTCCTGCAGGAGAACATAGCCCCCAACCCTCTTGCTAAAGAAGAGCTGAACTTTTTGGCCCGGCTGCTGGGAGGTTTGGACATCCAGAAACCCGCTGGTGGCGACTCGGGATTTCGGCTGAACTTGTTCACAACTGACGAGGAGGAAGAGTACGCTGGAGTCCTTCTGGGTTTGGGTTTTGGGTTTAGTTTTGGGGTACCCTGTAGGGAGCCCTGGAGACCAAAGCTGGCCCTCGAGAGCTTTAGGGTCAGAGCAGCACGTTGTTGTCCTGCTCCAGGATTTTTCCCTGTGAGGCAGCTTTTCTCCCAGTGCCACTGGACAGAAACATCCCCTCAGCCATTTTAGCAGGATGTTTCTATCTGCTTGTTTCTGCTGCAGAAATGTTCCTGCTCTTCTACACTTAACAAAAATATCTAGGACAGGGAAAAGCCTTCAAACTGTTAATTTGCCAAGTAGGAACAGAGGCATTACCAAACTTCATGGAATTCCAGAATGGTTTAGATTGGAAAGGAATTTAAGGGTCCTCTAATTCTACTGTGCCATGGGAAGGGACACCTTCCAGTAGACGAGGCTGCTTCAAGCCCCATCCAGTCTGGTTCTGTGAGCATCCTCTGAGCATCATTTGTGCCTACAGGAGCCTCATTTCATCATTTCCTTATACATCTTCATGGCATTAACCACTGTTTACATGTTTTTAATCAAGACACGCTGCACAGACCAGACCAGAGGAGTTGTCCTACAAGGTTATCAACATTGAAGCCACGCAGGTATGTAACACGTTTCACATCACTGGTTCTCACCATCCCTGCCTTGCTAAGGACCGTGTTTCACCCAGAGTAGGGACTTAAAAATACATTATTTTTCTCATTTCACTTAAGCTCTTAACTCAATAACTGCCAATTTTCTGCCAAGACGGTGGAATTGGTGAAAAAAGCCTTGAACCTTACAAGCACCAGAGCAAGTTTTTAGCCGATTTGGGTGTAGAAGGGGCATGTCCCGGTGCAGCCCAGCCCGGTCCCGGCCGCGGTAGCGGGGCGGGGGCACCGGCGGGGGCTGAGCGCGGTGTCTGTCCCGCAGGAGCCGGGGCGGCGGGCGGAGCTGTCCCGCATCCTGGGCGAGCTGGACGTGGCGGAGCCGCGCCCGGGCAGCGCCGAGAAGGGCGAGGATCTGCTGGCACTGATGGACGGGCTCTGAGCGGGACACGGGAACACCGGGACACACGGACATCGGGACATTGCGAGACGCGGACACCGGGACACGTGGACAGCGCGACATGAGGACACCGGGACACACGGACACCGGAACATGCGGACAGCGCGACACGTGGACATTGGGACAAGCAGACACCGGGACACACGGACAGCGCGACATGAGGGCACTGGGACACGGGGACACCAGGATATGGGGACAACGAGGCATGGGGAAACGGGGCATAGGGATACCGGGACACGGGACACGGGGACAACGGGACGTAGGGACAGCGGGAGATAGGGACATTGGGACACGCGGACACTGGGACATGGGGACAATGGGGCATAGGGACAGTGGGACATAGGGATATTGGGACACTGGGACATAGGGACAGCGGGACACGGCGACACTGGGACACGCGGACAGTGGGACATGCGGCCAATGGGGCAAAGGGACATAGGGACATTGGGACAGGCGGACACCGGGACATGGGGGCACCTCGACACGCGGACAGGGGACAATGGGGAAAGGGACATAGGGACATTGGGACAGGCGGACACCGGGACATGGGATATTGGGACACGCGGACACCGGGACATGGGGGCACCGCGACACGCGGACAGGGGACAATGGGGAAAGGGACATAGGGACATGGGGGCACCGCGACACGCGGACAGGGGACAATGGGGAAAGGGACATTGGGACAGGCGGACAGCGGAACATGGGATATTGGGACACGCGGACGCCGGGACACGGCGACACCGGACGGGGCCGCCCCGCCGCTTCCGGGCGGGGCGAGGGGCGGGGCCGCGCGTGCGCGAGGGGCGGGGCGGCGCGGGCGAGCGCGCGGGAAGGCGGCGGCGCGTGAGTGCGCGGGGGATGGGGACAGCGGCGGGACCGGGGACGGGACCGGGGACGGAGACAGCGAGTGGGGAGGGGCTGAGGGCACGGGGAGGGCGAGGGGGACACGGAGCGCCCCAGCGTGAGTGGAGGCGGGGGGGACTGGGGAGAGGGGCGGCGTGCGGTGAGAGTGCGGGTGAGAGTGCAAGGGGCGATGCGTGTGCGTGCAGGTGTGCGCGCAAGGCATGGTCCGTGGGCAGGTGTGTGTGCAGGGCTTGGTCTGTGTGCAGGTGTGCGTGCGGGTGCTGGTCCACGTATAAGTGTGTGTGGAGGGCTTGGTCCATGGGCACGTGTGTGGGCAGGATTTGGTCCGTGTTCAGGTGTGTGGGGAAGGGGTGGTCCATGTTCAGGTGTGTGCAGGATTTGGCCCATGGGCAGGTGTGTGTGCAGGTGTGCGCGCAGGGCAGGTCCATGGGCAGGGGTTGACCCATGGGCAGGTATGTGAGCAGAATTTGGTCCATGTTCAGGTATGTGAGCAGGATTTGGCCCATGTTCAGGTGTGTGTGCAGGGGCTGGTCCATGTTCAGGTGTGTGCAGGATTTGGCCCATGTTCAGGTGTGTGTGCAGGGGACAGTCTGTGTGCAGGGCTTGGCCCAGGGGAAGGGATTGCTCGGTGTGAGACACAGTGGGTGGCTGTCCCCAGCCCCGGTCCTGCCGCAGCCGCCATGGAGGTGAGCCACTCTCTGAAGGAGCGCACCATCGCCGAGAACAGCCTGGTGATCCTGCTGCAGGGCCTGCGCGGCCGCGTCACCACCGTGGAGCTGCGTGACGAGAGCGCGGCCGCGGGGCGTGTCACCAGCGTGGATGCCTTCATGAACGTGCGCCTGGCTGAGGTGACCTTCACGGACAGGCAGGGCGCCGTGTCCCAGCTGGACGAGCTCTTTGTGACCGGCAGGAACATCCGCTACGTGCACATCCCCGACGAGGTGGACATCCGGGCCACCATCGAGGAGCAGCTGCAGGCCATCCACAGAGTTCGCTACTTCGGGGGTCGTGACAAGGGCCGCAGGGAGTTCCCTCCTGCCAAGCACAAGTGAGGACCTGGTACTGCCCACCGCAGCCAGCATGGACCCGGCATGGGGCTGGGATGGAAGTGCCCCTTTGATGGACTGCCCTCTGTCCCACATGACATCCCCCAAGGAGTGTTTTCCCCCAGGGACTTGAGGGTCTTGCTGTTCCCACCACCTGCAGAGGAGCAGGACTGTTTTTTGTAGTGAATAACACCACTTAAAGGCTCTGTGGTCTCTGCTCATTTCCTGTTCCATTGGCAGCTACTCGTATCCTTCCTCCAATGGCCAAAGGACCAAAGCTGCCATCCCACTGCCCCTGGCTCATGCTTTCCTTGCCTGCTAAGCAAAGGATTTCTGTCACCAGCATGGCTACCCTGGGAGCTGGAGACGCTGGTGCTGAGCTGGGCAGGGGCTGGTTCTGGTCTGTGCTCAAAAGAGAGCGAGATGAAGGGGAACATGCAGGGGAAGGGTTAGCACTCAAAAAGCAGGAACGTGCTTTACCAGGATGCAGAATGCTGGCACTGCCGGCTCCTCTGCTTCCTGCCCCTCCATCACCAAACTCTGCCATGCTACCAAAGACTGCAGCCCACCATAGCCTGTTCCCACAGGGGACCCGCGGGACACGGAGCTGTGTGGCCTCTGCGAGTGGAGCTGTAAGCTGGTGGCTGTGACCTGGGGGTGCGTGTTTGCATGGCCCTGTGGCTGAGCAGCAGCACCGGGCAGAGCGGGGGGCCCAGCCTGGAGGGCTCCAACCCCACCGGTCCCAGCCCGAAACTCAGAGCGTGGGGGTTCTGTGGTCCCAGTCCTGGTGTCCCAGTTTGGAGTGTCCCAGTTCGGGGGTCCAAACCCAGGATGTTTCAACCCAGGGTGTTCCAGTCTGGGTGTCCTAACCCAGGGTGTCCCAGTCCAGGGTGTCCCAGTTCAGGTGTTCCAGTTCGGGGTGTCCCAGCCTGGGGTGTCCCACTTCAAGGGTTCCAGTCTGGGGTGTCCCGGTCCGGGGTGTCCCAGTTCGGGTGTCCCAGCCCGGGGTGTCCCGGTCCGGGGTGTCCCAGTTCGGGGGTCCCAGTTCGGGATGTCCCAGCCCG